>CM035845.1:216511796-216941796 GCA_020510985.1 Pholidichthys leucotaenia | reverse complement strand
AGCACACATCTCGGAGCAGCGTTAGCAACGGCTAAGCTAAAGAGACATCGGCATGGAACTATTTTCTCCTAGCGTCAAGTGAGTAAAGTTTATTTATGAAGAGCTTTTCACAGACATGTAGTTACAGAGCGCTGCACAATAAAGTGGCATAAAAGGAAGTTGATAGATAAAATAATTTTAAAAATACAAAAACAAGTTAAAACACAAGATTAAAATAATTTAAAAATATCAGACTTACAATTAAAAAGCAGTTGAAACTCAATGGAAAGCCTCTTTAAACAAAAAAAATTAATCTGCTTTTTAAAAAACTCCACAGAGTCAGATAAAGTAGCTGGAGTGGGAGTCTATTCCAAACAGCACTGTCCACCACCCTCCCTGTGTGCAGAGAGCAGAGACGTATCTCCGTGGAAAATGAAGCCCTGAAAATACTTCATGATATGAAAGAGATGTCAGCAATGTTATGTTCCACTGCTGAGGAAGCAGCAAGGATGGGCCCAAAATGCAGAGATGAGATTCAGCAGGGTATATTAATATAAAGCACAGTAAAGGCTGGATAAACACCAATGAACTTACAGAATAACACAAACCGGACAAATGCGGAGGAGGAGCACAACTGGGGGTTTACGACGTGACCGTGAACAGAAAACAGGGTGGAACATATATACACAGAACACTAATGACAACTGGCTGGGATTAATTAAGAGAGAAGGAGAGGGCGAGAGACACAATCAGGTGCAGCCATGAGGAATTAACGAAGAACCAATAATGACGAGCAGAATAAACAAAGAGTGCTGTCGTGCAGAGTGACATCAGATAACATAATAAGGGTGATCATAACACACAGAATGAACCGAAAACTACAGGTGAGGGCAAACTAACCATACTAACAACTGGAGGAAAACACAGCTTAAAGAGTGGGACATGTTTGCTAACATGTCCCCCCGTGATAAACAGTTTTACTTTGGGACATGATTTGAGGTTGAATAAGGTGAAAAAATTTGAAATATATGGGCTCATGATGCTTGATTATCACAATATTGTGATAGAATCAAATCGTGACCCAAGAATCGCGATCCGAATCGAATCGTGAGGTCCCTCACGATTCCCACCCCTGCTATATAAGGTCCTGCATTTGACAGTGCATGTCAGAGCTCAAACCAAGCATGAAGTCAAAGGAATTGTATGTAGACCTCCGAGACAGGATTGTCTTGAAGCACAAATCTGGGGAAGGGTACAGAAAAATTTCTTCTGCTTTGAAGGTCCCAATGAGCTCAGTGGCCTCCATCATCTATAAAGGGAAGAAGTTCAGAACCACCAGGAGTCTTCCTAGAGCTGGCCGGTCGTCTAAACTGAGTGATCAGGGGAGAAGGGCCTAAGTCAGGGAGGTGACCAAGAACCCGATGGTCACGCTGTCAGAGCTCCAACGTCCCTCTGTGGAGAGAGGAGACCTTCCAGAAAGACAACCATCTCTGCAGCAATCCACCAATCAGGCCTGTATGGTAAAGTGGCCAGATGGAAGCCACTCCTTAGTAAAGGGCACATGGTTGCATGCCTGGAGTTTGCCAAAAGGCACCTGAAGGACTTTCAGACCATGAGAAACAAAATTGTCTGGTCTGGTGAGACAAACATTGAACTCTTTGGCGTGAATGTCAGGTGTCATGTTTGGAGGAAACCAGGCACTGCTCATAACCAGGCCAATACCATCCCTACAATGAAGCATGGTGGTAGCAGCATTGTGCTGTGGGGATGTTTTTCAGCGGCAGGAACTGGAAGACAAGTCAGGATAGAGGAAAAGATGAATGCAGCAATGTACAGAGACATCCTGGATGAAAACCTGCTCCAGACCACTCTTGACCTCAGACTGGGGTGATGGTTCATCTTTCGGCAGGACAACGGCCCTAAGCACACAACCAAGATATCAAAGGAGTGGCTTCTGGACAACTCTGTGAATGTCCTTGAGTGGCCTAGCCAGAGCCCAGACTTGAATCCAATTGAACATCTCTGGAGAGATCTGAAAATGACTGTGCACCAACGCTTCCCATCCAGCCTGATGGAGCTTGAGAGGTGCTGCAAAGAGGAGTGGGCAAAACTGCCCAAAGATAGGTGTGCCAAGCTTGTGGCATCATATTCAGAAAGACTTGAGGCTGTAATTGCTGCCAAAGGTGCATCAACAAAGTATTGAGCAAAGGCTGCGAATACTCCTTTTTCACATTGTCATTATGGGATATTGTGTGTAGAATTTTGAGGAAAAAATGAATTTAATCCATTTTGGAATAAGGCTGTAACATAACAAAATGTGGAAAAAGTGAAGCACTCTGAATAATTTCCAGATGCACTGTAATATCTCACTTTCCTGAGCTGTATGCTACAAGTTTAAAGGCAAATGGGACATCAACAGAAAAGTTCTTGTGTGAGAAAAATTCCACATTTCAACAATTTGGGCTTAAAAGATGTGTGTAATTTTTTTTTTCTGTTTTCGCAATATGTTGTTAGTTTATGTCTGCTTAGTTTTTATTTTTATTTTTTTTTTTTTTTTCACCAAAGATATTTTATAGTATTTCTTGGTACAAGAAAAGACACATTCAAAAATTATATTGCAGGAGCCACTTCAGCATTAAGAAATTTTGTTAAAAGAAAAAAAAACAGATAGCAGATGGAAGTAGACAGTATTTAAATCCTTCATGTATATCAAAATTTTTTTGCAGAATATAAATTGAGATAATCTCTATTTATCAAAATGACATCCTCTTCATTTTAAAGTGAGTGAATTATTACTGTCTTAATTTTATCAGTATATTTCATGTTCTTAAAGGGAGAAAAGAGGAGCTAATGGAATTTTCTGTGCGCTGTATTCTATATTGACAAATAAACTCATAGTTTAACTCAATCATTTATCAACCAATTGATATTGCTGTTAGGGAAATTCATCAAGTTTCCTTTTTTGGTATTTACTTCAGTTCTTGCTAAGGAAAACAGACATTATTTGATGCGGGTAATTTGCAGACATAAATGTGCTTGTTGATGGATTTATATTCAAATGGCTGACCACAGTGAAGGAGCAGCTGGTCCAGGAACAGGAGCAGCTACGACAGGAATGTCTGCACCTTCAGTCCCGACTTGATGCTATCCAGACTGAATGTCAGAAAGAGAGAGAGGTGAGACAACAGTGGCAGCATGGTGTCTAATCGGAGGTACTGTACTCCATGGGGAAAGATACACTACAGTACGATACAAGACAGATAGCCTTGTTTAAAAAAATTAATAATCATCATCTTCCTTATTAGGATGCAGATAATACTTCCTTTTTTAAATGGACCAAATATTTAAATAGCATTATCAAAATATTCACCCTTTAATAAGCAATGTTCTTTCAGGTTGAAAATCTGCTTTGTGGCTGTGTATTTCTCAGTATTTTATTGTATTATACTGTGCATTAATGTGCCTGTGTGTAGGAGAAACTGCTGTTACGTGAGCAGCTGTGGCAGAGTGGAGCAGAGCTGCAGCAGCAGGCAGACTTCTGCGCTGGTCTAGGATCTGCAGCCTGTGGTCTGCTGTGGAGCTGCTCTGCCAAGGAAGAGACTGTCTCACTCTGGCTGGCTGATGTGCGTTGTCTGCAAAAGTCTATGTGTGGGAGGTTATTTTGAGCTTGATTTAGCGTATTTATGGTGTCAGAAAACTAGGGGTCCCACTATTCTTGGAGGTTCTGATAGTAGCTAGGCTGGCAAGGAACCCAATATTCCAACTGAATAGAATAAAATAGAACAGAAATGAAATAGAACTACAGTGTCTCATGTAAAGCCTTTTTCAGAACACATGGGCCCAGTCTGAAGGAATTTTGAATTTATATAACCATTTATACTCCTATCAAAAGGGAAATATTACCCATGTAAACACTTGTTCCAAATGTTTCTTCATTTCTGTGCATACATGACCCACATGTAGGTAACTTAAGGTCACATGACCAGTTTATGAGAAGTGCTGAAACAGTAAACAAAAACTGGTCTGATAGAGTTTTTTTCCTTGAAATTTTAGGAGTTTAGGATTTTTGAATGTCATTTTTTTTTTAAGTATTTTTATTGAATTTTCTTGGCTGGCCCCTCATGGATCGTTGCCTTATTGTGGTGGGGGGGGGGGGGGGGGTTGCGTGCCCTAGTGATCCCAGGAGCTATGTTGTCCAGGGCAATTTGCCTCTGGTAGGGTCACCCAAGATAAACTGGTCCTGGGTGAGGGGCCAGACTAAGAACAATCCAACAGACTCTCATGATGAATGCTAAAACAAGGATTCATTGTATCCTGCCCGGTATGGGGTTACCGGGGCCCCACCCTGGAGCCAGGCCTGGGGGAGAGGCTGGATGGCTAGTGCCTGGTGGCCGGGTTTTTGCCCATGGGACCCAGCCGGGCTCAGCCCGAAGGAGTTACACGGGTCCGCCCTCCAGTGGGCTCACCACCTGCAGGAGGGACCATGGGGGTCTGGTGCTATGTGGATCAGGTAGCGGTCGAAGGTGGAGACCTTGGCGGTCTGATCCCAGGCTTCCTAAACTGGCTTTTGGGGCATGGAATGTCACCTCTCTGGTGGGGAAGGAGCCTGAGCTGGTGCATGAGGTTGAGAGATACCGGGTTGGCCTACTCTGGAGTTGCCCCGGACAAGAGGCGGCAAGCAGGGGTGGGTATTCTTGTATCCCCCCACCTTGCGGACTCTATATTGGAGCTTTCCCCGGTGGACGAAAGGGTTGTTTCCCTGTGCCTTCGGGTTGGGAAACGGGTCCTGACCATCATTTGTGCCTATGCAACAAATGATGTTTCAGAGTACCCACCCTTTTTGGAGTCTGTGACTGGGGTGCTGGAAGGTGCTCCTCTTGGAGACTTTGTTGTCCTACTGGGGGACTTCAATGGGCACATGGGCAAAGACAGTGAAACCTGGAGGGGGGTGATTGGGAGGAACGGTCTGCCCGAGCTGAACCCGAGTGGTGTTCAGTTATTGGACTTCTGTGCTAACCACAGTTTGTCCATAACGAACACCATGTTCAAGCATAAGGGTGTCCACATGTGCAACTGGCACCAGGACACCCTAGGTCGCAGGTCGATGATCGATTTTGTTATTTGCCGTCAGACCTGCGACCATATGTCTTGGACACTCGGGTTAAGAGAGGTGCAGAGCTGTCAACTGATCACCACCTGGTGGTGAGTTGGATCCGATGGCAGGGGAGGACGCCATTGAGACCTGGTAGACCCAAACGTATAGTGAGGGTGTGCTGGGAACGTCTGGCTGAGGCCCCTGTCCAGGAATTTTTCAACTCCCGCCTCCGGAAGAACTTCGACCACATTCCAAGGGAGTCTGGAGACATGGAGTCTGATTGGGCCTTGTTCTCCACCTCCATTGTTGAAGTGGCTGCCAAGAGCTGTGGCCGCAAGGTTGTTGGTGCATCTTGTGGTGGCAACCACCGAACCAAGTGGTGGACACCAGTGGTGAGGGGGCCATTAAGCTGAAGAAGGAGTCCTTTCAAGCTTGTTTGGCTTGTGGGACTCCCGAAGCACCTGAGGTGTACTGGCAGACCAAGCGGAGTGTGGCTCGGGTGGTTGCTGAAGAAAAAACCCGGGTGTGGGAGGAGTTCGGTGAGGCCATGGAACAAGACTTTCGGTTGGCATTGAAGAGACTCTGTCAAACTGTCTGGCGGCTCAGGAAGGAGAAGCAGCTCCCTGTCCAGACTGTGTATGGTGCGGATGGGGCGCTGCTGACTTCGACTGGGGATATCGTTGGGCGGTGGAAGGAATACTTCGAGGATCTCCTCAATCCCACTGACATGCCTTCCGCAGAGGAAGCAGGGCTTGTGGACAAGGGGGATGACTCACCTATCACAGGGGCTGAGGTCGCCAAGGTTGTTAAAAATCTCTTTGGTGGCCGGGCCCCGGGGGTGGACGAGATTCGCCCTGAGTACCTCAAGGCCCTGGATGTTGTAGGGCTGTCATGGCTGACATGCCTCTGCAACATTGCGTAGAGGTCAGGGACAGTGCCTTTGGCATGGCAAACCGGGGTGGTGGTTCCCCTCTTTAAAAAGGGGACCGGAGGGTGTGCTCCAACTTTAGAGTGATCACACTCCTTAGCCTCCCTGGAAGGTCTATGCCAAGGTACTGGATAGGAGAATCCAGCCGTTGGTTGAATCTCGGATTCAGGAGGAGCAATGTGGTTTTTGTCCTGGCCGTGGCACATCGGACCAGCTCTTTACGCTCTCGAGAATCCTGGAGGGTTCCTGGGAGTTTGCCCAACCAGCTTACATGTGTTTTGTGGACTTGGAGAAGGCATTCGGCTGCGTCCCTCGTGGCTTTTTATGGGGGTGCTTCGGGAGTATGGGGTATCGTGCTTGTTATTACGAGCTATCCGGTCTCTATACGACCGTTGTGAGAGTTTGGTTCGTATTGCCAACACTCGGTCGGACTCATTCCCAGTGAGAGTTGGACTCCGCCAGGGCTGCCCTTTGTCACCGATTCTGTTCATAATCTTTATTGACAAGATTTCTAGGTGCAGCCAGGGAACGGAGGGTGTCATGCTCGGTGACCACAGGATCTCATTTCTGGTGTTTGCAGAAGATGTCCTGTTGGCTTCATCCAGCAATGACCTACAGGTCTTACTGGGACGGTTTGCCGCTGAGTGTGAAGCGGCTTGGATGAGAATCGGCATCTCCAAGTCTGAGTCCATGGTCCTCAGCCGGAAATAGGTGGATTGTCCTCTCTGGGTTGGGGACAAGCTCCTGCTCCAAGTGGAGGAGTTTAAGTATCTCGGGGTCTTATTCACAAGTGAGGGGAGACTGGAGCGAGAGATTGACAGACGGATCAGAGCAGCATCTGCAGTGATGTGGACGTTGTACCGGTCTGTTGTGGTGAAGAGGGAGCTAAGCTCTAAGGCAAAGCTGTCGATTTAAGAGTAAATCTACATTCCTACCCTCACCTATGATCATGAGCTTTGGATAATGACCGAAAGAACGAGATCACGGATACAAGCAGCTGAAATGAGCTTCCTTCGTAGGATTGCTGGACTCACCCTTAGAGATAGGGTGAGGAGCTCAGTCATCCTGGAGAGGCTCAGAGTGGAACCGCTGCTCCTCCATATTGAAAGGAGCCAGTTGAGGTGGTATGGGCATCTGATCAGGATGCCTCCTGGACGCCTCCCACTTGAGGTGTTTCGGGCACATCCCACTGGGAGGAGACCCCGGGGTAGACCCAGGACTCGCTGGAGAGACTATGTCTCTCAGCTGGTCTGGGAACACCTTGGTATCCTCTCTGAAGAGCTGGAGCAGGTGGCTGGGGAGAGGGAAGTCTGGGCTTGTCTACTTGAACTGCTGCCTCCGCAACCTAGACCTCCGGAAAAGCAGTAGAAGATGGATGGATGGATTTCTTGGCTGTACATACAGAATTAGTACTATGCATTTATATGACAAAGACACAGCCTGAATGTAAAACAGAGAATCCACAATGTATCAACACCCCAAACAGTGGTAAACCCTAAACAAAACAGAGAAGAGAAAAATAATAAAATTGATGAAAAAAATAATGACAACTAGAAAAGCACTCGGCGAGCGCAGACCTCCGCCAAGCTCCACAGTTCCCCCCCATACAGTGTTTGTGTGTACGTTTTCAGATTCCTTGACTATGAAAACATATGACTAGCAATTGGATTCACAATGATAGGATTAGTGGTTCAGTAGTTATTGACGAAAATGGCATTTTCCATAATGGCGGTTTAGCGCCACAGTTCCCCCCATACAGTGTTTGTGTGTACGTTTTCAAATTCCTTGACCATGAAAACATATGACAAGCAATTGTATTGACAATGATAGGATTAGTGGTTTAGTAGTTATTCACAAAAATGGCATTTTGCGTAATGGCGGTTTTCTTGTGGACGGTGATCCGGATCACCACCAAAATCTAATCATCTGTAGGATACCCCATTTCTGACAATCTGTGAAAATTTCATGAAAATCCGTCCATAACTTTTTGAGTTATCTTGCTAACAAACAGACAGACAGACAAACAGACAAACCAACGCCGATGAAAACATAACCTCCTTGGTGGAGGTAAAAAACAAAACCCCTGTCGACACCAGTCATTCATAAAAACAGTCAACACCACATGAGACTGGACACACATGGGGGGAAGGGGGGTGTTGCCATTTGAATGGACAAAGGTGAAGTATTGTCAACCAGAGCACATCAGAGTAAACAGACTGCTGAATGTCCTTCAGTCTAATTGTAGACCATCCAGCTCCTTCACAAGGTTTATAAAGGCATCCCAAATGTTGTGAAAGTCCTGGAGGGCACCATTTACAGTGAATCAAATCTTTTCCACTTTAAGATTAGACATAATATTACGAATGAGGTGAGTGTGGGTTGGTGGGGCAGCGTTTTTTCAATTCAGCAATATTAATCGTGCTGGTAAGGATGCAAAAGTGAGAGCCTTATTCTGTTGGAAAGTTGTAGCTGTGTTTGTTGGGGGTATCCCAAAAATAGCAGTCAGTGGGGAAGGCGAGATATTTTTCTTAAATATTCTAGAGAATAAACTAAAGAATGAGGACCAGAAATGATCTAGCTCAGAACATCCCCAAAACATATGATAAAGGGTCACGGGCATTAGTTTGCATCCATCACACAGGGGATCTGTGTTCGGATATATTTTAACTAGGGCAGGTTTGGAATAATGGAGACGATGCTATACTTTAAACTGGATCGAACTGTGATGTGCACAAATAGATAAAGAGTGTACACGTTTAAGGACCATGTCCCAAATACCGTCCTCAATGTCAAAACCAAGCTCATCTTCCCAGTGTTGTTTGATGATAGCCAACGAAGATGTATGAATTGAAATACTATATTCATATATTTTAGCGAGCCTCCTCCTCTGAGACTGCAAGCACTTGGTCATGATATGGTCCAGGTGAGTTTCAAGTGGGTAGAGTGGGAAGTTGGGAAACTTCTTTCTAACCAGGTCCCTTATCTGAAGATACTGAAAGAAGTGACTGTGCGGCAGGTCAAATTTGACTGCAAGATAAGATAAGATAAGATAAGCCTTTATTAATCCCACAATGGGGAAATTCCAGTTGGGTGAAACTGGCAAAAGTATTATTTATGTACAAGTGCTGGAGATTCTGTATGCCCCTGGCAGCCCAGCTAAAAAAATGAAGAGGAATGAGTGGCAGGAGGGAATAAGGGGTTATCCAGAATAGGGGAGAATAGAGAAATGCCATGTATACCAAAGGTCAACTTAAACTGCCTCACGATCTTTAACGAATGTCACACCACCATGTTCTTTTTGGAAATGGAGACTGGAAGAAGAAGCGACGCTCCAAGGAGAGCTGCCAGAGAGTAGGGACGACACAGTGAGGCCTCAATGTTAACCCATGCAGGACGGTTTGTAATATGTGGAGGAAGAAGCTAGAGAGACACGTTACTCCCATTAGCAGCCCAATAGTGGAATTGAAAATCAGGTGAGGAAAGACGTCCCAGATGTTTAGGCCTCTCAAGAAATTCTTTATGTATCCTTGCTGGTCTTTCCCCCCCAAATAAAACTGAATTTTTGATTGTCTTTTTGGTTAAAAGGCTCATAATAACAAGGTGAGCAAACAAGTATTTGAAAAGGTGAACAAAGCCGTTTAAGTCACAGATTCTAATGGGTCACAGATTTAGGTGTAACTCCAGACTGTCTCTTCTGGTAGATTGTGTGAAATCACTGTGTAAATGTCAAAGAAGTTACATTTTGGTTAAAAGCTTAGGACATGTAAACTCATGTCTTGTTAGAACCTCGTCCATGTAAAGAGTTAAACTGGAATCTCTAATTAGAATGATTTTGATGAGTGCTGTTGAGTACATAGCAGCATTTACCAAAAACATGAACCCTAATCTTGGCTCTACATTGAAATTTTATTGCTGGGTACACACACTACTGGGAATAAGTATATTTTTCCACACACACTAATGTCACTGTGTGTGTTTACGGTGCAGGGAAAGCTGCAGTCCTTCCTCACTGTCACTGCTCAGACTCTGGAGAGTTTTGTGAGGTCTCTGGATGAAGACTTTAAAACTCAAACTGAGGATCACAACTCTCATGAGCACCAGTTTGTGTTGGCCTTGGCTGGCACCATCACTAGTAAGCTCTTTGCTTCTGTTCTATTTTGCACAAAAGGTTATTTGGGAGTATTTTGGTGGGTTTTACACACATTTTGCGTGCCTGCAACAGCATCTCATAGGATTCATGTCTAGATTCATTGTTCCTGTCAGTAGTTCCTGTCCAAGCATGTCATTAGTCACTATCACCAATACACACTACGGTGTTAGTGTACTGCCTGGGATAATTTAGAAAACTGCAGACTGGAAAGTAGGGGTGTGCCATATCGTGTCATTCACGATAATACCAGTATAAATTTTGATACTGGTGTAAAAATGAATATCGCGATATTTGGGGTCTGCTGTGTGACGACGTCACACCCTTATTACATGAAGTTACACGTTACCATAGAAACGGCAAAACAAACATGGTGTGGGAATCTGCTGATCCAAAGTGGGAGCATACTGCATCCAGTTGAGTGGAAATATTTAAGTTTTACGTTTACGGCTGTTTCAGACTGGGCAGCACGGTGGCAGAGTGGTTAGCACTGCGGCAGCACAGCAACTCACCCTTGGCCGGGGGATCCTGGGTTCGATCCCAGCCCCCGACCAACAGTGATCTGTGTGGAGTTTAAATGTTCTTCCCGTGTCTGCGTGGGTTTACTCCGGGATTTCTCCGGTTTCCTCCCACATGCCAAAAAACATGCAAGTTAGGTTAATTGGCACCAAACTGGGGATTCTAAATTGTCCTTAGGTATGACCGTGACAGTGAATGGTTGTCTGTCTCTCTGTGTTGGCCCTGCGATGGACTGGCGATCTGTCCAGGGTGTACCCTGCCTCTCGCCCAAAGATGCTGGGATAGGCTCCAGCCCCCCCGCGACCCGAAAAGGATTAAGCGGAAGAAGATAGATGGATGGATGGATGGGCTGTTTCAGACTGCTGCCATACTAATCAAGACATACTAATCTGCCTGCATTTTTCCACACATCAACACCGCGAGAGCGGCGTTAACATCCGACAATGTGCTGCCAAAAGTGTCTGTAGTTGTATTTTCATTTTGTTTTGGCTGCTTCATCTTGCTTTTAATCAACCACCCGAAGAGGAAAAAAACAAACAAAAACATCCATTCAGTGTGACGAGAGCCAAAAAGCCCCAGGAGAGATCCGTGCAATGAGAGTTACTATGCAAGTAAAGTGATTCAGCATCAAACCCGACTTCTGTGTGCACTTAAGATATAATGGTTTATATTATTTTCCTGTAATATTTGATACAGAACAAAAAAAAATATTTTAAACTAAATCTGAGCTGCTTTTTATAAAGTGGAGAAATAAGAGTTTTTGTTTTGTTTTTCCTGAATATGTTGAAGGTAAATGACACTGGCCAGTGAAACTGTCCTTTTGGCATAAATTTAAAAGAAAAAAACACCTGTATTCTGTAATATTGTGGGAAAAAAAGTTTTTCGTCAAAATTCACAGAACTATTGTGATATCATTTTTAGGCAATGTTACCCACCCGTACTGGAAAGTGCAGTTGTGCTACAGTGACTTTAAAAGATGTCAAAGATGCCTCAGTACCATGTAGTTTTTTTTTTTTTTCCACAATATCTTTATTGAACCTTTTTTTTTTTTTTAACAAACATGATACAAACAATCAAACACTAACACTAAAGTACTACAAAAAAAAAAAAAAAAATGCACTAAAAACACCAACAACCACCAACAAAATCAAGTCTTCAACAATGCTCCTCTGTTTAGTCTAGACAATCCAATACATAAGTATACATATTATGTTCACCAGTTTGGAATTTACAAGGTCCACACACATCATTCACCTTCTTCTTCAAGAGTTATGTTTAAATTTTTTACATAATCAATAAAAGGTCTCCATATATTCTCAAACACAATTTCCTTTGATTTCAGTATATATGTTATTCTTTCTAATGGAAGGTTTGTTAACATCTGTCTTAACCACTGAGTCACATCTGGTCTATGAGTCTTTTTCCATAATAGTGCAATACATTTTTTGGCATTAAGCAAACTGAGGTCTATGAATGTTCTTTCACTTTTATTGAAATTATGCTTTTCTGGGTACAGACCCAACAAAACCAGTTTAGGATTCAATATGATTTGTTTTGAGATTATTTTTTCAATTGTTACCCTCACCTCTTCCCAAAACATTCTTATTAATCTACATTCCCATAAACAATGAAATAGGGTTCCTTTACTTTCCATGCATTTTGTGCATGTATCTGGTATATTTTTGTTATATCTATTTAACTCCTCCGGTGTAACATACATCCGCATTAACCATTTGAAATGTATCAATTTAAGGCGTGCATTTATTGATTTGGTTTGAGCTTCTGTACAAGCCAATTCCCATTGTTCCTCTGAAATTTCAATTTGCAGATCTTCTTTCCAGTAGTTTAATCTTTTCAGTGAATTTTCACTTGAAGATAGTGTCAATGAGTTATAAAACTCTGAAATAATACCCTTTCTTTTACTATCTTTCATCATCATTTTTTCCAAGGATGAATAAATAGGTCGAGTGAGAGCTTTATTTTGATTTGATCGAATAAAGTTTCTAAGTTGAAGATATTTAAAAAAATGTGTTCTATTGAGATTAAATTTGATCCTCAGCTCTTCAAAAGACATTATGTTGTCTGCACATGGCAAATATAAATCCTGAATCTTTTGTATCCCTTTTAAATTCCATACTTTAAATACAGCGTCCGCTCTCCCTGGTTTAAAATATTGATTACCCCATATTGGACTAAATTGTGACAATAACTGTGGTTCTTTTAAATAGTTTTTAGCTTCACACCATATTTTGATCATATGCTTTACAAATGGATTTTTAACTTGTTTTTGTAATTTTTTTGCCGAATCTGAGTATATGAATATGGGAAGAGGTAAAGGTAAATTGTATGATTCCATTTCAGTCCAGTGAGGGAGATCATTTGATGAAAAATAATATGTCATAGACCTCAGTTGTGCCGACCAATAATACAGCATAAAATTTGGACATTTCAGACCTCCACGATCAAATGGTAAATATAATAAAGACAGACGTAATCTAGCCCTCCTGTTGTTCCATATAAATTCCACTAACTTTTTTTTTATTCTTGAGAATAGATCTAAAGGTGGTGATAAGGGAATGTATTGAAATAAATAAAGTATTTTAGGTAAAATATTACTTTTAAGTATATTGATTCTCCCGATCATCGACATTGGTAGTGACATCCATCTCTGAGTTAACTCACTGATATCTGACATTAAGGCTTCATAGTTGACACTGGCGACTGATTCTAGCTTAGGCATAATTTGGATTCCTAAATATTTAAACTGATTTACAACATTGAATTGATTTACCTCAGGGGCTGGGTAATTTCTCTGGGTCTCATTTAGCATTAATATTGAAGATTTAGTTTTATTTATTTTATATCCTGATATTTCCCCAAAATTCTTTATTAAATTCAACAAGGTTGGAATTGATTTTTTTAGATTCGACATAAACAAAATTATATCATCGGCGTACAGGGAGATTTTATGTTCTGTTGGTCCAACTTTAATTCCATATATTTGTGAATGTAAACGTATCGCTATCGCTAAAGGTTCAATTGCCATAGTAAACAGTAAAGGTGAGAGTGGACAGCCTTGTCGACATCCTCTATTGATTTTTATTGGTTTTGAAATATTGTTATTTGTTAGGATTTCTGCTGTAGCATTATTGTATATTATTTGAACCCATTTTATGAAATTATTTCCAAGTCCAAACCTTTGTAGGACTTCAAAAAGAAAGGGCCATTCAACTCTATCAAAGGCCTTTTCGGCGTCCAATGATAGGAGAGCTGTATCCGGTGCTTCTTTATTAAAATAAATAATATTAAATAGTCTTCTTACATTATGGAAGCCTTGTCTACCCTTTATAAAGCCATTCTGATCTCGATTAATAATATTTGGTAAAATTTCTTGTATTCGTCTTGCTAAAATTTTACAGATTATCTTAAGGTCGGCGTTTAATAGGCTTATTGGTCTCATATTTTCACATTTATTAGAGGGCTTACCTGGTTTTGGCAGCAGTATAATTAAGGCATTATTTATGTATGATGGTAAATTATTATTTTGAAATGCTTCTAAAACCATTTCCAAAAAAGGTTTTATTAATTTATTCTTAAATTTTTTATAAAGGTCAACTGGAAGACCATCTGGTCCTGCACTTTTTCCTGATTTCATATTATCAATGGCTAGCCCAACTTCTTCTTGACTAATTTTAGACTCCAATATCTCCCTGTTTTCATTTGGAATACACGGTATAGATAGTTCGTTCAAAAACCCATTTAGTTTTGTTAAATCAGGTTCATTTTTGGTATCATATAATTTTTCATAGTAATCTCTAAAGGCTCTATTAATTTCTAAAGGATCTATAACTACCTGTCCGTTACTTATAATACTGGTAATTGGTGTTTTAATTTCCAATTGTTTAATCTGCCATGCTAATAATTTTCCTGATTTTTCACCTTGTTCATAAAAAGATTGTTTCAATCTTAGAAGACTCGAGGCAGCTCTATTCGCTGATTTTTTGTCGTATTCAGCTCTCAAAATCAGTAATTCATTCTCCAACCTTGGGTCACTTCCTGCATACACTTTTTCCTGAAGATTTTTTATTTTATGTTCCAATTTAGCTCTCTCCTCTCGAGTCTTCTTAGATTTTGATCCTGTATAACTAATAATATGCCCCCTAATAAAAGCTTTGAAAGCCTCCCACTTTACACATGCTGATGTTTGTGTAGTATTGATGTCAAAGAACTCGTCTATCTGTTTTTCTATATACTTGACAAATTCCTCATCCTGAAGCCATTTATGCTGAAATTGCCATCTACCTGATTCCTTTGTCAATTTTTTATCTACATATATTAGACAACAGGGTGCATGATCAGAGATCACGATGTTATCATAAAAGCAGTTTTGAATCTTGGACCTTAATTCTGTGGAAATCAAAAAATAATCAATACGTGAGAATGTCTTGTAGGTACTGGAATAACAAGAATAGGCTTTAACTTGTGGTTTCATTTCTCTCCATATATCTAACAATCTCAATTCTTTCATAAAATGATTAATAGTCATCCTACATCCAATGTGCGTACAATCCAGTCCTGTTGATCTATCCACACCTGGATTCAATGTACAATTAAAATCCCCTGCTATTATATGTTGCCCTGTAAGTGATGATAAGATGAGAAATAAATTAGCAAAGAACTTCTGATCATCTATATTGGGACCATATAAGTTCACAAGATTTATATTTTCTAATAGCAAAGAACCTTGAATGATTACATATCTTCCAAATTTGTCTCCAATTACATTTTTCACTTGAAAAGGAACTGATTTATGTATGAGAGTCATAACTCCCCTGGCTCGGGATGAAAATGAAGAGGTGAATACACTTCCCTGCCATCTACTCCTAATTCTTTTAACATCCTCCTCTATCAGATGAGTTTCTTGTAAAAACACAATTCTTGAACCCATGTCCTTTATTTTATTCATAACTTGTTTAAGTTTTTTTAAATTTTGTAGACCTCTGCAATTCCATGAAGTTAAATTAAGATTAACACTTTGGTCCATGATCAATAGAGAGTTTGGGATTACCTTGCAGTGTAAACATGCTCATACAGAGAAGCAAAAACATGAGTGGTTGAACATTCATCCTACAAACTACACACAAACAAATTTCCCCTTCCCACACTTGTGGCAAACCCCCCAAAATCAAAAGAAAAATTCTGTCTCCCGATATAGCCATCGACCGTTCCACACCCACGGGGAACAGCCTAAGCCACTCCTTCTTCATCCTCCCAATCACCCTAACTCTACTGCTTTTAATGACGTAACATTAACTCTCCTCTGTAGTTTTCCAACTTAACTCCAAAATTTTTAACAACTTTGTACATCATAGTTTTTTTTTTTGTTTGTTTTGTTTTTGTTTTGTTTTTTTTTTAATATATAATACAATCTATATTTTGTAAACTTACTATTTACTTCAAGTCAGTCAGATGCCTGTGCAAATGCTTAATTATTCTACCTTATATTTTGTTCATGCTTAGCTCCCACCAGTCTCTTCTTCTTCTTTGATCTTCTTGATGAACTCCTGCGCCTCCTCTGGGGTCTTGAAGATGTGGGTTCTGCCCTCATACGTGGTCAGCAGTCTCGCAGGATAGATTACACCATGACGAATCCCAAGGTTGCGCAGCTCCTTACGTACGGGATCAAACTGCTTCCTCAATTGCTGGATTCCTGTGGCCAAATCTGGGTAGAACCGCACCTGCTGGTCCTGGTGTTTAATCTCTCCTTTTTTAGCTCGTGCAGCGTTGAAGATCTTCATCCTGTCTCTGTTGTTAAGAAACTTCATAATTAAGGTCCTCGGCGGTCCCTTATCTCTCCGTGGGCCAATGCGATGTGCTTTTTCCAGAACCACTGCTGATTGCAACTCCTCGCTGCCCAGCACCTCCGGAATCCACTTTTCCAGAAAGGAACATACGTCCCGACCTTCTGATTCCTCTGGAAGACCCACCAGCCTCAAATTATTCTGTCTCGACCGAGATTCCAAATCCAAAATATTATCTTCCAGAGATTTATTTTTTTTTTCCAAAGTGCGCACCTTTAATTGAAGACGGGTGACGTCATCTTCAGCACTAGCGAGACGGAGCTCCATCTGCGCCGTTCGTTCTACACAGTCACCCAATTCCTTTCTTATTCCTTCCAACGCTGTCATAATCCCATCAAATCTAGAGGAAAAGTCCGCTCTCATTGAACTCATGGCAGCCATCAGCGCATCTGCGCCATTCCCCGCAGAAATCGCAGCGTTGCCAGCCTCCTCCGCCATATATGGAGCCCTGTTTGCTGCGTCACAGACCTGAAAGTCCGTTAATTTGGACTGTTTCGGCGGCTCGCTTTTTCCTTTTCCTGGTTTTCCAGCCTTAGGCTTCGCCGACATATCCTCGCCCAAACGCTGGGATACGTTCTGTCCCAAATGAGAGAGTTATTTGCCGATTTTTTTTTCTCCAGGAGCAGAGCAGAGCGAGACACGTCCGTCCTACGTGGCAGCCATAACCGGAAGTCCACCATGTAGTTTTTAATCACAAATGGGAAATTCCTGAATGCAGAGGGGGGTGGAGTAGCCAGAAATTGTACTCTAGCTACGACACGATTTGATTCAATTGCGATTCAGAGGGCTGTGATGTGATTATAAAACAGTTCTTGATACATCCTTTTTTTCCTAGTCAGGATTTCTTGTTTTTCTCACTGTGAGTTTGGTACTTTCAAAGCAAAGTATTTGTAATGACCCAAAATGAATTTACTTCCACATTTTTTGTTAATAAAACAAATGGAAAAGTGATATGACAAGATATGACACCACAGATACTGCAGTACATGTTATGATCCGAGCGCCGATCTCGTCCGCGCTCGGGTCATACATCATCCCCTTCGGGCTTTGACAGCAGTGTTTCCCCTCTGGCTCCCCGGGCTCTTATTGTGACAGCGCTCGGGGAAGCTTCCTGCTGTCAAAACCGAACAGCTGTGCTGCATTCAGGGTTCATTAGCGTCCGGCATAAAAGGCGGGCGCTGAATGCAGCCCGATGCAGCAATCTTTGTTAAACTCCCGTCAAGATTCCTCATGGTCTGACACATCGGGCATCCCCCGGCTCAGACGTGGTCTTTTCATTGTCTACTATTGTAAGTTACTCTATTGTGATCCTGTTTTCGTCATAGTGTGTTTTAGCCCATTGAGACTCGTTTCTTTCCATTACTTTGTGTTATCCTCTGTTCCTTTGTCCTTTAATAAAACATCATTGCAAACTCACCGGTGACTCGTGGCATCTTATGGTGGCTCGCGAGGGCCACCGTGACAGACTGCTGCCAGGACGCCTAAACAGAGGCGCCACAGCGAGACGCCGTTCCCGGTGAGTTTTTGCATTGGACTTTGCTCTTTCCTGTCTGGGTACTGGGTGCTGACAGCATGCCATCGCAGAGGGTCCACGCTCGGAGCCAGAGCAACGAGCTGGCGGACGTCCTTGAATACGTCGATGAAACCCTCATCGCCGCCTCCCTCCTCGACTTCCACAGCGACGTGCGCTGGTACCTGGACTGTGCTGAGGACGTGCTGAATCATCTCCCCCTCTTCGCCAACCACCCTGAAGTCAGCGCGAGGAGAGATGACATCGCTGCGCAGCGCGAGATACTCCGTGGGCTGGAGGGAAACCCTGGCAGGAAGCCGAAGGGGAGGCATCCTCGCTCCTCACGTCCGGATCCCATTCCTGTCGCTATTCCGGTCCAGGAGTTCGCACCGCCCAGGGGTGATCCCTGCCGGAGAGTGTCGTCATTCCGGAATCCCCCGGAGAAGCTATAACTCACAGCTGCTTCCATCTGGGACCGAGTGGCGGCAGCTCGTTCCGCTGTTCACCCCACACAAATAATTAAGCATGTGATGGCGGCAGTCAGACTGGTGGAGAGGAACCCCGAGTTGAGTGACTTCCCTGAGTACGCCGACCTGCTCGCCTCTGTTTCTGCACAGGAGCGGCGATTCCCGGACCTCACCTTCGCCTCGCCCCCTGCAAGAAACCGTTGTCACACCCGCTCTAAGCATCAGCATGAACCCCGTCCGGATCCAGTTCCTGGTCGCCGCAAGGTCTCAACCCCACAGTCAACTGTTTCCTCGACGTCTCGTCAGGAACGAATCCCTGCAGCCTCTTCCCCCGGGTCATCTTCTCTTGCTGTCCCGTCAGCGCTCCGTGCCCGGTTGGTCTCATCTGCCGCTCCCTCCTCCTCAACACCTTCCCCGGCTGCTGTGTGCGCCTGGAGCCCTGTTCTGGCGAGCCCCGTCCCAGATCCATCACGAGCGGCTCCCCTTCATCCTCTCAGGGGACCCTCTGTCACCATCCGGCGGGGAAAGAGAGGAGCAACGTCCGCTACAGCAGGCACCATCCTACCTCCGGGAGACAGGCAAATACAAGTTCACTCATCTCCTCATTATAGTGACTTGCCTTGTCTGACTCCTGGGGGTGGAGTTCGGGGTTTGCAGTCCCCCGAGCTCCCACCACCTGCTGTAGCTTGTATTATTAAACCCGCTTCCTCTGTGTCTCCCTCCGCTGAGCGGTCCTCGACGCCAGGCCAACATCGCCGGATGAGGAGGGGGCCTGCGGATCTGGAGAGCCTGGTTCCGCTCCCGCAGCCACGCCGTGGGCGCAGGAGGAGAGCGGACTGCAGCGTGGAGCCTGCGCCAACGAAGAAGCGTCCCCGGGTCTCCACAGACGAGCGTTCCGGTCCAGCGGGTCGAGGGTCCCCAGCCACCATGCCGTGCGGGTCGTCGGCATGGACGTCAGTGCCGGAGGGCCCTTAGGCTGCGGACACCATCATGCCAGCTGCGGAGCCCAACGTAGCTGAGTGGGAGCCAGAGGAAGATCTCCTCCCATCTGAGCCCGGATCGTCGGAGTCCTGGACGGCGTCGGAACTCGAGATCAGGCAAGTGCTCTGTGTGTTCTTTCTCTTCTCCATTTTAGAGCATTTTTACCTATCTCTTGGGGAGGCGAGCTGGGTGCAGCCGTCCGCTGCATCCGAGTTTGTCTCGCCGGGTTCTGGTGTTACCGGTGATCCTGATCCCAGTTCTTTTCTCTCTCCTGAGCCTTCTCCCAGGGTCACCGGTGCGGAGCTGATTCCGGTCGCTGTGCCAGAGGCTTCGGGTTCAGGGTTGGAGGTCGGTTCTGGTGTGGCGCCGACCCAGTCGGGGTCCGACGTGGGTGCAGCTGTGACCCAATTGGGGTCCATCGCGGGTGCAGCCGTGACCCAATCAGGGTCCATCGCGGGTACAGCGCCAGCTGAATCCAAGGTCGGTGAGGGAGCTGCAGATCCCCTGCCACCGGACACTGGACTGGCTCATCTTCATCCTCATCTTCATCTTCATCATCATCACCCTCATCTTCCCCCCAAGCCTTCTCCACCAGGTGCCGTTTGGGTTCCTCACTTTCGGCCCGGCTCGCCCTCGCTATTCCCCTCTGCAGGGAAGCCATTGTCGTTCTCTCCCCTGCAGTCCCGGTAGCTAAGCGATGTGGGTCGGCTGCCTGAAGGACTGCCGCGCCCATTTGGCACTCTGGGCCGGCCACCCGACCCACTGGACTGTCTGTTTGGCAACCTGGTCCGGCCGGCAGAAATTCTGTGTTTCCGGGCATGGGACTGGGGTAGGCCGCCCGAACTGTCCTTTTTCCCCCTGCCTGTGATATGGCCGTTTGATGCTGGGCGGTCCCCCGAACTATCAGCCTTCATGCCACAGAACCAGGACTGCCGTCATCCCGGGTTTTCATGTTCATTGTGTCTGTAATCTTTTGGGATGTGCGGGGGGTCTTGTGTTTGGAATTTGTGCATCTCACTCTTTCCTAGCCGGTGTTTTTGTTCATTTTTTCCTCTGTCAAATGTCCATTCATTGTCTGTAATAGCTGGTGTATTTTTGCCTTTTGGATTTGGTATTCTCTGTTGTAGTACCCTGTAATTGTGTTTTTGTGTGTTTTTTTTTTCAATCTGCCTTGATCATGGTCTGTTTTTGTGAATTTACTGTTTACTGTTATTTTGCCCCACTATCATTCTGCCTTAGCTGCAATTTGTGCATGGGAGCGTCGTCTTTTTTTCCCCCCTCTGTCTGCCTACGCGCTCCTGTTGCCATGGTTTTTTTTGTCTTTTCCGCTCCCCCCTGGCCTGTTCCCCCTTCCGCCCACCCTGGAGGGGTGGGGGTGGGGGGCTTGGGTGTCATTGGGCATTCAGAGCCCGCCCTCGAGGGGGAGGTACTGTTATGATCCGAGCGCCGATCTCGTCCATGCTCGGGTCATACATCATCCTCTTCAGGCTTTGACAGCAGTGTTTCCCCTCTGGCTCCCCGGGCTCTTATTGTGACAGCGCTCGGGGAAGCTTCCTGCTGTCAAAACCGAACAGCTGTGCTGCATTCAGGGTTCATTAGCGTCCGGCATAAAAGGCGGACGCTGAATGCAGCCCGATGCAGCAGTCTTCTGTTAAACTCCTGTCAAGATTCCTCATGGTCTGACGCATCGGGCGTCCCCCGGCTCAGACGTGGTCTTTTCATCGTCTACTATTGTAAGTTACTCTATTGTGATCCTGTTTTCGTCATAGTGTGTTTTAGCCCATCGAGACTCGTTTCTTTCCATTACTTTGTGTTATCCTCTCTTCCTTTGTCCTTTAATAAAACATCATTGCAAACTCACCGGTGACTCGTGGCGTCTTATGGTGGCTCGCGAGGGCCATCGTGACAGTACATGGTTACTTTCTTTTCACTTACTTTTCTTTTCTGGCTGAACTGGTGATTCACTGCATCTAAAAAGGATTGCTTCCCCAGCCCTAGACAAAACTGCTAAATATCAATATAAAAGAGGTGAATATTGAATGATACCATTGTTAAGCACATGGCACTACTCACAAAAAGTTAGGGATATTCGACTTCCGGGTGACATTTCAGGATGAACCTAAAATGCACGATAACCTTTACAGGTGAACTTAATTTGACCTTCTCTAACCTTTTGAAGGCACATGTCCAGCAGTTCAGTGTTTCAATACTTTTTGCTTTTCTTCAGCAAGGTGCTAAACGGCAAAATTCACAATAGGTGTTTGATCCATGAATCAACCAGTAAATTTTCTGGTTCAATTAGAATTGGTATTTAACCTCTTGCACTCCGGGATACCGCGGGCGGTCACGTCTCTGCGTCCTAGGGCGCACTGAAAAAAAAAGCTGCATTTCCGTTCTTCCACTACAGACACAGCCGCGAACAGAAAGCCAAAGGAGTGCTTTGATTGGTTTAGATTTGATTGACCTCTCATTCGACTAATAAGAGCCTTGAATTGGGTTTCTGAAACCTTGAAGAACCAATGACTGAAAACCTAGCAAGAAGGACCCGCCTACCAACGGCTGCGAATACAGCGAGCCAATTGAAGCAGAGAACTTCGACAATTGAAAGCGTACGTCCCGTGCGTAAAATCTGTTTTGTGTAAGCCGCTGGGTGACACACACGCGTTCGCCAGTCTTTTTTTCTTACTACTGTTCTTATTTGTTTTGAAAAATTGTTCGCCAAAACCGCAATCATGGAAGCGCAAAACCGCAATAATGGAATATAATAATGGTTTGACCGGGTCGCGTGACCAGAACCACGAGTCGTAACAAGCAGACCAGCGTCCTGTTCGTCTGACAATGAGGAGAAGTTCGCCAGCGACACTGCTGTTGTGGACAGGTGTTATAAGCTAAATTATTCTTTATCCCTGAAAATTGTAATCAAAATGACTTTTGACCGATCGGTAACAACTGTGCGTCATCGCCACATGACGGACCGCAGCGACCCGTGCACCGCGTCCGGACCGTGAACGCCCCCCCCCCACTACTCTTCTGTAGCGGATTGCAGATATATTGCAGATATTTTAGTACAACTGTGCGTAGTAGACCACGGCGCACCGTCACCGCGGTCCGTCATGTAGCGATGGGCGATGTCCGTCCTCTGTAGCGGGTGTGGGGGGGGGAGTTGTTATCTTCTACATTACAGATAATTTAGTATAATTTTTTAGTGCACTGTAGGTTATTTTTTCTTGTAAAAAAAAAAAGCCACACATTTTTTACGTGGCATGCTTCTTTGTGTGTGGGGGCTTGTTTGTTCATTCATTCATTCATGAATGAATAAACAACCCCCCCCCCCACACACACAGCCCTGAGTGTCACCTTTCATTAGAGCCCAAGATGAAGCTTCTATATTGAATCATTCAAAAGTTACAGACGTTTTTCCAAACTGTGCCATTTGGCACAATTTGGCACAGTTCAAAAACGCCTGGGAACAACCTGACAAAAAAGCTGTGTAATATATTCATTTTTTGTGGTATTGTTACAAAATTTTGACCTCAGCTGGATAACACTTGGTTCTACATTTCTGTTGCATTTTCCAGCCCGGATCTGACAGCTGTGTGTTATTTGCAAGCATTTGTATCCAAAAAACACCCAGGCGAACTTTATTTTCTTCAAGTTCAGTATGTTTAGATGACTGTTACTCAGTGGCAGGAGCACTTAGAGAGATTATGACTGTTTTGCCAAAAAATTCAAAGTGTTTTCTTTTAAATGAGACCAACCCCATGAAGATGCTGCAAAGGGTTGAAGAACAGCTTTTGATTTACTTTGGGCACGTTATTTTTTGGCATTTTTAGGAAAATTGCCCGGAGTGCAAGGGGTTAAACAGTTTTCTTCATCATGCTGTTCACATTTTGACATCATGAGACCAAGACGACACCTAACAATTGATCAACAGTACCTCGCCATTGCGAGGCTTCAAACAGGATGTTCTCAGAGGGAAGTGGCCACTGAGCTTAGAGTGTCACAGGGTGTCATCAGCAGGTTGCAACAGAGATGCAGAGAGACTGAAAGAGTCACAAAAAGGCATAGAAATGGACTTCCTTTGGCCACATCCCACGCTGATGACCACGCCATTGTGAACAGTGCCCTGCGGAACTGGATGATGAATGCCACTCTACTCTAGGCACATTTAAGGGAGGTGAGAGGCACCCAAGTGTCACGTCAGACCATTCAAAGTCGTTTACATTGTGGAGAGTGTGAATAACGAGACTGATTCATGAAGCAGACGACTTTATTCACTCTCTCATAAGTCATACACAGAAAAAGCATGTCTCAATACACCATGGGTTCTCCTTTTATACCAACCACTCATCTCACATTTGCATGACATTTCACATAACAATACATTCATCCTTTCTCCCCCCAACTCCTTCTTCCTGCTATCTCACCATGATCTCCCTAGCTATTGTTCTCCTCTGTTTACCCTCTGCATTCGATCTGAGATGATTAACCCAGTCCCTACACCGCCCCCCCCCCCCCCCAGAATCTCAGACAGAGTTTCAGTCCTCACGTCCTTTTGGCTTCAGTCTCCTCCCATATCTGCTGTAACAGGGGTTTACCGCCTCCGTGGCTCTGCTGTGCCGGCGGGGGGCTCCTGGGGGTGTGCCTGTCTGCGGGTGGGCCATGGCGAGGGGGGAGGAAACTTCGATTTGCCCGTGTGGCTGCTCTGATGAATTGTTTACCTGAGGAGTTCTCAGTGGGGGTCTTCCACGCCGAGGGGCCCGAGCCAACAGCACTTGCTCGTCCGCCACTACAAAGGCGGGCTTAAGTCTGTCTATGCATATTTTCTCCCAACGACCCCCCAAGTCTAACAAAAAATGCTTGTCCCCTGTTTCCAGCACTCTGAACGGGCCATCATAAGGTGGGCGCAATGGAGGGCGGTGGGCATCGTGCCTGACGAACACGAACGCCGCATTCTTCAAAGTTTTTGGCACAAAAGCGCATGGAAAACAGTGGTGGGCCGGGCCCGGCAGCGTGCCTGTGTCTGCACTATGCTGCAAACGCTGAGACCGGCAGTTGTCCGGCGCGGGATTATCTGGCAAAAATTCCCCGGGCAGCCGCAGTGGCTGAGAAAAAACAAGCTCTGCCGGGGAAGCCTCCAAATCCTCTTTTGGTGCAGAACGCAACCCCAATAAAACCCACGGCAACCGGTCTACCCAATTTGCATCCGTCAGCGAAGCCCTGAGTGCTGCTTTCAGTGACCTATGAAAACCCTCGCATAACCCATTGGCCTGTGGGTTGTACGCGGTTGTGCGATGAATTGCAACACCCAGGCTACAGGCCATCGCGGACCAGAGGTCGGAAACAAACTGTGGGCCCCTATCGGACGTGATGTCCGACGGGATTCCAAAACGCGCCACCCATGTTGTCAAAAAAGCTCTTCACTTCCGCCTCCAAAGAGAGCAGACGCCTTTTTGCTTCTCTCTTGCTTCTGACTTTTTTCCTTCCCCCCCAACTAACTGGATCCCAGCTTGCTGTCGTCTGTCTGCATTTTTGCTGCTGATTATCGAAAGAAATTATGGAATTGATAAGCTGGGCTTTGAACGCAACTGACACTATCTTTTCAACGAGGAAAAGTGCCCCGGAGGAGGTTGTTTGCCCAGCAGGAACGGCTCCAGCGGGCTATTTACGGGAGACAAGTAATTGGAAGCTCTTGTGCCTGACTGATCTTTTTATCGAAGATGTAGAAGATCTTTACGTCTTCGCTGTAATGGTGATTGGGATCGTTCTGATTGGATCTGGAATCGTCCGGGTGTACCGCAAATTGTTGAAGATGGATACAACCTATCAAAATGCTGGCCAGGCGAGGTATATCCATCAAATTGAAAAAATGGAAAGGACCCTCATAGCGACAAATGGAGAACTGTCTCGGAAGGTGGATTACATCATGGTTTCGCTTAAGGACATCCAAGATAGATTCAACACCCAGCAATGAAGGATTATGTACTGAATCTGCAAGAGAATATAAAGTTATTCTCTGTGTTCAGTACCATTCGGCTTCATCCGGCTCCCTCACAAAAAATCCTCCTGATAATCTGCAGTCTTTGTTTCAAAACATTGAGCTCAAGGCCTTGGACAGGCAGCTGCTTAGCCAAGGACAAAAAACTGCCAGCAGTTAGACACAACATCTCCTGCCAAAGAGTCCTTGTTGTTCTTACTGATACAACACTCACACTCCAACATTACAATCATATTGATCCACAAAACTGACGATAAAGATGACTCACACACTGCTCTCTCTGTGTCTTGTGAACTTTTGGTCTGCTGAATGTGCATTGAGGGCTTTTTTTTTTTCTTTGTAATCATAATATTGATCATACGTGACCACTATTCTGAGTCAATGATTTTTTTGCTCCTTCCTATTGTATTATTCTTATGCCACCTGTACCCTTCTGTTGGCAGGCGCGTTTCAGATGCCGCCGTGTCACCGGAAATGCAGGTTCATTTTCAGTGTCAAGTCAAATCCCTCGTATGTTATCAGTGATCTGTTATCAGCGATCTGTTATCAGTATCTGTTAATGTACTTGGCAATAAATCTTTTCTGAGTTCTGAGTTCTGAAAAAAGCGCGCGCCACGTCAGCGGACGTGGTTGCCGCCAGCGGAACTGCTTCTGGCCAGCGTGTGGTGCGGTCCACCACTGTCAGAAGGTGCATGCTCCCCTGCGATGGCGGGAGGGGGCCCACGAGGTCCACGTGAACATGGTTGAACCTCTTAGCCGGTATACGAAACGGCTCCAAAGGAGCCTTCGTGTGTCTGTGTACTTTGGGTCGTTGGCATGCTACGCAGGCTGCAGTCCACTCTTTCACTTGTTTGCGCAGGCCTGGCCACACGAACTTCGCTCCCACGATTTTGACTGACGCGCGCACCCCTGGGTGCGCCAGAGCGTGAACCGACTCAAACACGCGGCAGCGCCACGCGACTGGGACCACCGGGCGCGGGCGTCCCGTGGAGACGTCGCAGATTAGGGGGGGGCTTGCCATCTTGCAGTACTCTGCTCTCCAGCCTTAACCCTGTTGGTCCAGACTGGAGCGCGCACACGTCCGTATCGCTAATCTGCTCTGTGGCCATGGCTGTATAATCTATCCCCACGCAGACCGGGGCCACTACTGCGCGCGAGAGGCAGTCCGCCACCACATTCGGTTTACCCAAAACATGCTGAATATCGGTCGTAAACTCCGAGATCGCGGCCAGCTGTCTCTGCTGCCATGGTTCCAAAACCTTGGCCATTGCGAACATCAGCGGCTTGTGGTCCACAAACGCGGTGAAGCTGCGCCCTTCCAGCCAGAACTGGAAGTGGCGTATGGCCAGATGGAGAGCCAGCAACTCTCTGTCGAACGCGCTGTATTTACACTCACTGCCGCGCAAAGCCCTGCTGAAAAAAGCGAGCGGCTGCCAAGTACCGGCGACACGTTGCTCCACTACGGCCCCTATGGCCACATCCGAGGCGTTGGTAGTGAGCGCTATCCGGGCCACTGGGTCTGGGTGCGCCAACAGTGCGGCGTTTGCCAGGGCTGTTTTAATCTCAGAGAATGCCTGCTCTCGCTCCGGAGTCCATTCGACTCTATCCGCGGGTTTCCGTCTCTTGAGCGCGACGTACAATGGCTGCATGAGTTGAGCTGCGCGGGGGAGGAAACGGTTATAAAAGTTAACCATCCCCAAAAATTCTTGCAGCGCCTTGACCGTCTGAGGCCAGGGAAAATTCACCACGCCGCACACTTTGTTGGGCAAGGGTATCGCTCCCTCCGGTGAGACGCGATGCCCCAAAAAATCTATCCCCGTCACGCCGAACTGGCATTTCGCCGGGTTGATTATTAACCCGTGCTCCTCCAACCTCTGGAAAACCGTTGTGAGATGGGTTACGTGTTCGTCCTCGGACGCGCTGGCCACCAGGATATCATCCAGGTAGACAAACACAAACAGGAGATCACGCAACACCGCGTCCATCATGTGTTGGAATGTCTGTGCCGCTCCTTTTAATCCGAAGGGCATGCGTAAAAACTCAAACAAGCCAAACTGTTACGACCCGAGCGCTGGGTTCTGTCCACGCTCAGGCTGCGCACAGTTTTGCTGCTGGCCTTGACAGCTGTGGGTTGTATTCTGGCCTCACTGGGCTCTTATTGTGAAGGCGCTCGGTGGGGCTTCCGCCTGTCAAGGTTGGTCAGCTGTCTGTCATCACTGCTCGTTAGTGTTCGCCTTTATAAGGCGGGCACTGACGGCAGTTAGATTGCGGGAGCATAAGTCAACGTAAGTCAACCTACCCTCGTGATACCCTGTCAGACCTTCATATCAGGTTCGTCTTTATTCTTGTCTTGTCATAGTTTAGCTCGTAGTGGCTGGGGTTAGCCCTACGAGCCCTTATATCTCTTAGTGTGTGTTTGTCCTTAGCGGCTCATAGCCTTGTGTCCTGTCTTGTCTTGCAAATAAAACATCATTGCAAAACTCACCGGTGACTCTGCACGGTGGTCGTGCGCTGTGGCATTATTCAATCTGCGGAAATCACCGCACGATCGCCACGATCCCCTGGCCTTAGGAACCATGTGTAGCGGGGATGCCCATGGGCTGTTCGATCACCTGATGATGCCCAACTTTTCCAGGTTGGCAAACTCCTCGTGTGCTATGGCCAGTTTAGCTGTGTCCAAACACCGAGGTCATGTGAAAACGGGTGGCACGGTGGTGATGATAAAGTGTTCCACCCCGTGTTTAGCGATGGCCATCGAAAACGTCGGGACCGTGAGTGCTGGAAACTGAGTGAGCAGTGTGTGGAACTTACCGCCTGGAGCTGTGACGCTGGCTTGTGTTATTGGCCTGGCCCCTCGAGCTGTACAGGTTAGAGAATCAAAAGACAGTGCATTAACCAGGCGCCTGTTAGCCACATCAACTAGTAACCCATGTGCACACAGAAAATCAGCTTCCAGGATTGGGATACTCAGTGCCGCTATGACAAAAGTCCACTCGTACATACGGCCATGTAGGGATAAAGTCAGTGTTCTCTCACCAAAAGTCTTAATGCCTGAGCCATTTACTGCTACCAGCCCAGGGCCGCTAGGTCCTGCCAGCCGGTCGGCATAGGACAGCAGGATGATGCTGTTCTGGGCTCCAGTGTCTACGAGGAAGCGCCTCCCCGAGCGCGAGTCCGTCACGTAGAGCAGCTTGTTCTCTTCACCAGCGGTCGCAACTGCTACTGACTGCCGGCCTTGGCATTTCCCGAGCGCTTGAATTGGCACGGTGGCGCACATCTGCGTGCGTTCTCTCCGAAGCGGCGGTGGTAGAAGCAGAGCGTGTCTCTCTGGCGCTCCTTGGCCCCCTCTGCCGCTACCGTCGGTGGCTCCTCGCCTCCGCTGATCGTCTCGCTGGGTTCCGACGCCGCCACATTCACTGTGAGGGCTCTGGTGGTGAGGATGAGCCGATCTGCCTCCTGGGCTAGCGCACTGTAGTCACGCGTGGCTAGCAACGGTGAATTGGCAAGAACCGCTCTTGCCACTGTTGGGAGGTTCCGGAGGAAAAGATGGGTGGGCAAACAGAAAATGCCTGTCATCCATGCCCATTAACGCCAACATCTTCTCCATCAGTACGACCGCCGAACCATCTCCTAACTCGGAGCGCCTCAGGAGCCTCTCTGCTCTCTCACAGTCCGAGAGCGTGTAGCGCCGGGTCAGCGCAGCCTTGAGAGCCTCGTATTTGTCGTGGGCTGGAGGCTGTTTGAGCAGGCTCACTACTTGCTGAGACGTGCGAGCGTCCAGCGCTGCGACCACATAGTAATACTTGGTGTTGTCTGCCGTTATTTCCCGGAGGGCGAACTGAGCCTCGGTGTGGTGGAACCAAGAATGCGGGTTGTGCAGCCAAAAGTCCGGTAGTTTGACCGAAACAGCGCACGCGTTGCTGGGGGTTCCCGTCTGGGCCGTCTCTGGGATGCTTGCCGCGTCGCTGGGGCTTCCCGTCCGGGCCGACTCTGGGGTTCTTGCCTCGTGTTCCATAATTCGTCAAAGGGTCACCACTGTGGAGAGTGTAAATAACGAGACTGATTCATGAAGCAGACGACTTTATTCACTCTCTCATCAGTCATACACAGAAAAAGCATGTCTCAATACACCATGGGTTCTCCTTTTATACCAACCGCTCATCTCACATTTGCATGACATTTCACATCACAATACATTCACCCTTTCTCCCCCCAACTCCTTCTTCCTGCTATCTCACCATGATCTCCCTAGCTATTGTTCTCCTCTGTTTACCCTCTGCATCCAGTCTGAGATGATTAACCCAGTCCCTACAACATCAGCGTGGTCTGTGTGTTAGGCGATCTGCAAGGGTACTTGACCACACCACCAGGCACAGGTGTCATCATCTTGCATGTGTCAGGGAGTATTTACTCTGGACAAGGGACCAGTGGGCCTCAGTGGTGTTCTCTAATGAAAGTCGATTCATGGTGAGCAGAAATGATGGCCACCAACGATGTTGGAAATGTCAAGGACAGCGCTATACATCAGCCACTGTTGTCACCAGACGAGCCTTTGGTGGTAGTGGTGGTGGTGTTACAGTCTGGGCAGGTGTGTCTAGTCAGTACAGAACTGCCCTACACCTTGTGAATGGTACAGTGACAAGTCGATACTAGCTGAATAATATCATTAATCCAGTCATTGCGCCCCTGCATGAACAAAACAGGCCCAATTTCATCTTCATGGACCACAATACTCCAGCTCATCGAGGTCACATCATTAGGGAACGGCTGCTGGAGGCTGGGGTACTTCCAATGGAGTGGCCTGCACTTTGTCTAGACCCGAATCCCATAGAAAACCTATGGACTCAACTGAGTCATCATGTAGAGGCTCACAACCCTGCACCCCACAACCTTAATGACCTGAGGGCCACCCTTCAAGAAGATTGGAATGCCATACCTCAGCATACAATAAGTCAACTTGCGAACAGCATGAGACATTGTTGTTAAACTGTAATTGATCCTCAAGAGCACATGACAGGTTATTGAGACATTGACATTTTTGTTGTGGTATACCCACCACTGTTGTTGGCTTTTGTTTCAATAAATTGTTTGAGATAAGGAAGTCATGTTAAGGTTCTAGGCATATGATCCAAAAGCAGATGTGGATGGATACAATAAATGAGGTGAAAACAATAATCTTTATTGCAATAAATGTGTAATAGGGATTTCACAAAGATCTGGCAACCCTGCGAGGAGAGAGTGCAGAGGGACAGATGAGTTAAGATGACAACGTTTCTGACAACGTTTTAATGTTGGTTTCTGACAACGTTTTAATGTTGGTTTTTGTGCTTACAGTTGCAGCAGGGGAGAGCGGCTGGGAGTAGGTGATGAACCTCCACACTGGGGAGTAGGTTGCCAGAGGAGATGGTGCTGAGGTGCAGCGGGGGAGGTACTGGGGGTTTGTTGGAGACAGGCTGGTCAGGCCTGACTGCTGGGGAGTGAGAGTGAAGAGCAGTGAAGACAAACGGTGGTAAGTCGACTTACTTGGCGGTGGGGGTGATGAGTGCAGTCCGAGAATATCCAAATCCAATCTGTAAGGCAGTTTCCTGAGTCCAGAGGTAGGCTACGGTCAAAGCATGGCAGGCTAGATCAGAGCAGGCAGACAAATCCAATACAGTAAGCAGTCTCTGGGTCAAAGGCAAGAAGCAAGATCAGAAGCACGGCAAAAGCAGGCTAAATCAACAGTATTGAGCTCAGACAGGATACAGACTGTGTGCAGGTTAACGCGACCAGACGGAATGAAGTGAAAACATCCTATTTAAGGGCTCCTCTAATTAGCAGCAGGTGGAGGGCAAGGCTGCAGGGAGTGAGCCTGATCAGAGGGAGAGAAAGATGCAGGTAAACAGAGTTGATCAAAGAGTTGTCCATGATGAAGGACTTGGGGATTCACAATCTTTCTTTGGGGCCATAGCCCTTCCAGTCCACCAAGTATTGTATGCTACGACCTCGGCAACGTGTATCGATGATGCGGTTTACCGCATAAACCAGGCCTCCGTCAATCATCTTGGGAGGTGGGTTGGGGTTTGGACGGTGGGTTGAGGAAGCTGGCAAACACCGGTTTGACCTGGGAGACGGGGAACACCAGGTTGATGCGGAGTGAGGGGGAGGCTCAGTCGAACTGAAGCGGTATTCACAATGGCTGAGATGGAAAAGATGCCAAAAAAACGAGGAGCCAATTTCTTACTGTCACTCCTCGGGGGGGGGGGGGACAACCAAACCCTGTCCCCAACTGAATAGGCAGGAAAGGGGGACCTCTTCCTGTTTGCCCACTTGATGTTCTCCTCCTTCAATCGCAGCAGTGCTGCCTTGGTGACTCTCCAGAGGTGGTGGCATCTGGCCGTGTGGTCTTTCACGCTGGGTGTGGTGATTTCCTCTTCCGTGACAGACAGGAGGGGAGGGTTATACCCCAAGGACGCCTCGAAGATGGACACACCAGTGGCCGCAGACCTGGCTGCGTTGTGCATGTACTCCACCTACAGAAGGTAGGTGCTTCATGACGTGGGATCCGAAGTTGTCACGCATTGAAGAAATTTCTCCAGTTCCTGGTTTGCCCTCTCGCACTGCCCATTGGATTGGAGGTGGTAGCCTGATGACAAACTGACCGTGGCCCTGATGGATTTACAGAATGAGTGCCAGACATGTGACACAATCTGGGGGCCACGGTCCGAGACAGTGTCACTCAGGATGCCAGGCAGCCTGATGGCATAAGTGGTAAGCAGGTTGGTTGTCACCAAGGCAGACGGTAATTTACGTAGGGGGATAAATTGTGCAGCCTTGGAGAACCCATCCACCACTGTGAGGATGACGGTGTGACCCTGAGACAATGGCAGACCGGTGACAAAGTCAAGTGTGATGCGGTACCAAGGGCGACTAGGGGTGGGGAAGGGGTGGAGCAGCCTAGTGGGAGGGGTGGTGAGGGACATGACTGCTGAACACTGAGGACAAGCCCTGCTGTATTCCCACACGTCGCGATCCATGTTGGGTCACCAGAAGGTGCAGCGGAGGGCGGTGGGGGTCCTGGCTACCCCCGGATGGCAGAAAATTTCGTTGTGTGCATCCAACTGGTAAGGACTTTGCCCTTAACAGCGGTTGGCATGAATATCTGGCTCGGTGGACCTCCCCCAGGGTCCAAGTTGGTGGTTTGGGCCTCTTTCACTTTGCTCTCTATTTCCCGTGTAAGGGATCTCATGATGGCAGAGCCTGGGATGATGGTGTCTACCACAGGGATTGTGTCGTCAGGGGTGAACTGCCCAGAGAGAGCGTCGGGTTTTGTGTTTTTTGACCCGGGTCTGTAGGTCAGGGAGAAGTTGAACTGGCCAAAGAACAGTGCCCATCTAGCTTGGCAAGAGTTGAGTTGTTTTGCTGCCTTAATATACTCCAAGTTCTTAAGGTCTGTCCAGACCAAAAATGGGTGAACCGACCCCTTCAGCCAGTGTCGCCACTCCTGCAACGCCAGCTTCATGGCCTGCAACTCTCGGTCACTGATGGCGTAATTTCTCTCGGCCAGGGACAGGCACTGAGAGAAATACACACATGGGTGGACCTTGTGGTCGGTGACTGAGCGCTGTGAGAGGACGGTCCCTACTCCGATGTCTGAGGCATCCACCTCAACAATGAATTGAGATTTGGGGTCAGGTTGTGTCAGGATGTGTGCCTCAGTAAACCTGGTTTTCAGGAGGGAAAAAGCAGTCTTAGCTTCCTCTGACCATGTGAAGGGGACTTTGATGGATGTTAACTGAGTAAGCGGAGAGACAATGGAACTGTAATTGCAGAAGAACCTGTGATAGAAATTGGCAAAGACTAGCAACTGCTGGAGCTGTTTACGGGAGGAGGGTGTGGGCCACTCAGCGATCGCTTGGATCTTTTTAGGGTTGATCTTGATTTGACCCTCTGAGATTATGAACCTCAGAAAGGTCGTGGAGGTGGTGTGGAATTCGTATTTCTCGGTTTTAACAAAGATCTGATTTTCAAGGAGGCGTTGGAACACCCTCCGTACATGAAACTTGTGTGCAGCTTGGTCACGCAAGAAGATCAAGATGTCCAAATACACAAAAACAAAGGGATCCAGAAAATCTTGCAGGACATCATTAATGGGGTGCTGGAAAACTGCTGGGGTGTTGGTGAGGCCGAAGGGCATGCCCAAATATTCAAAATGGCTGGTGGGGGTATGGAATCCCATTTTCCACTCATTGCCGTCACGGATTCAGTCAAGATGGTATGCATTTCTGAGGTCGAGTTTAGTGTAAATGGTGGAACCTTGGAGTTGATCAAGGGTCGAATTGATGAGTGGTAGGGAATACTTGTCCTTAACAAGACAGTTCACAAGAAGTAAGACACTTAACCCGCATTGCCTCCAGTGCCCATAACACTGGGTATGAATGTGTATAAATGTATAAAAATGTTCGGTGGTGGCCGGAAAGGCCGTTGGCGCAGATTGGCTGCCATGTTTCCGTCAGCCTGCCCCAGGGCAGCTGTGGCTGCAGAAGTAGCTTGCCACTACCATTGTCTGTCTGGAGTGAATGAATAATGTACCTATTTGTAAAGCGTCTTTGAGTATATATGATAAAGCGCTATATAAAATCGATGCATTATTATTATTATTATTATTATTATTATTATTAACGTAATGTTGTTGAGTTTGCGATGATCAATGCTTGGGCAAAGGGTGCCATCCTTTTTCCCCACAAAAAAACCACTGCTCCCACCGCCGATGATGAGGGACAAATGATACCAGCGCTAAGGGACTCTTTAATATATTTATCCATGCCTTCTCTCTCAGGGGCTGACAGGCTATACAACTGGCTGGAGGGCAGTCGCGCCTCCTGTTGGAGCTCAACAGCATAGTCGTAGCGTCGGTGAGCAGGAAGGGACATGGCTTTGGTTTTGCTGAAGATGGGTGCCAGATGATGGTAAATTGAGGGCACATTGGCCAAATTGGGGGCTCGGCATTGGGGGGCAGCATAGGGATGTGTGGCATACAGGCGGCAGACTGGAGACAAGCAGACATGCAGAAAGAGCTCCAAGAACCTATAGTCCCCGTGGACAAATCAGTAGTTGGGTTGTGGAGTCTTAACCATGGGTAGCCTGACATTATGGGCAAGGTGGAAACAGGGAGGACAAAAAAAATTCTGTGTTCCCTATGATTCCCAGAGGACAACATGGCTATGGGCACAGTTTGCTTAGAAACCTGATACATCTGCTGGCCAGACAGACCGATTGCGCCTAGGGGCTGCTGTAGCCTTTTACAGGGGATTTTTAATTGGGTTGCCAGACTCTCTGAAATAAAGCTTTGTTCAGCCCCACAGTCAATCAGAGCAGAGCTGATATGCTCAGTGTGATTGACCAACAGTCGTATTGGTAACATGAAACATGTACGCAGGGATCCAGATGCATTGCCCGCTAGTCCCCCTACAGCGACTAGCGGGCAGTGTTGTTTCCCTTCGCAGAACATTGTGCAGCTGAGTGACCCACTTGCCCACAATTGAAGCACAACCCCGCTTCGCGACGTTGCTGCAGTTCAGCTTGGGAGAGTTTGAACTGGCCAATGGCCATGGGCTCCGATGAGTCAGGCGGCGGGAGGAAGAGAAGCTGCGAGCGGGGCGGAGAGGAACTAGCTCAGGGCCGGGAACCAGACTGTCGTTCCCTCAAGCACTCATGCAGTCTATTGTCCAGTTTAATGACTAAAGAAAGGAGCGTGTTGAGTGACTCGGATTCATCACGATGATGGGCAAGCTCGTCACAGAGAGTGGAATTAAAACTGGGTGAACGCAGAGCATAGCGTGACATCATCCCAGCCCACGGAGGCAGCAAGTACCCGGAAATCAGCGGAGTGCTCGGCTGCTGATCTGGCCCCCTGGCGAATCGTCATGAGCCGGGAGGACGCTGTCCCCTCCAACTCAGAATGGTCAAACACATGGGTAAACTCTTCCGTAAAACAGTTGTAAGTGTGTGTGTTATAATTTGGCCCCTGGGTAAGGGCTTGGGCCATGAAAGAGCGTGCTCATTGAGAAATCCCATAAGATAAGCAATCCAACTGTGGTCTGAGGGGAAATCACCCGGGACGTGGTCAAACACGAGCTGACATTGCAAGAGGAATCTGCTGGCGCTCCCCAACTGACCATTATAGTGTGGAGGTGTGGAAACTAGAAGGGAACGGCCCGACCGGACGGGAGAGCTAGCTGTAGCAGCAGGGGCGACATTGTAGAGAGCTGTGGCAAGGCCCTGACCAGTGGTCTCAAGCTGGGCCAAACGTTCAGTAAGCTGTTTAACTTGATTGTATTACTAGAGTAGGTGGTGCTGCGGCTTCCTGTGGTAGCGTATCGTCACTTCCTGTGTTGCTGGCTGTCTGTGACTTGCTCTGTGGCTAGCTCTCCACATTCTCTTGAGGATTTTGCCTTTAATTGTATTTTAATCACTTTTTTCCATCTACCGTTAGCTCTCACTTCTGTTTATCAAGCCTCTTGCACCTGTGTGCGCACTCAGTGTCATCTAATCACCCTCTTTAGCCTTCTGTTCACCTTTCATCGGTGTTTTTGTTAGCTTTGGGTTAGCCACTAGCTATGGCTACTAGCTCTCCTTCCCCTTCTCCTCTGGTGTGCTCTCTCTGTCAATGTTATTTACACCTCTGCCTCCTTTAGTGATAATGGTAAATGTAATAAATGTTGTCTTTTTGAGGCGCTTGAGGCGAGGTTGTCTGATTTGGAGTCCCGGCTCCGCTGCATTGAAATACCGTCTGCGCCAGTTAAGAACGACAGACGCCCCTTAGCTGCAGTGGAGCTCCCTAGCATAGGGCGGCCTGCTAGCGGTCCTCCGGTCCTCCTCAGCAGCGAGGAGACTGGGTGGGTGATGGTGAGAAGGAAGCCTAGCCGCAAAGCCCCGGTTCACCACCAACCTGTTCATGTTTCTAATCGCTTTTCCCCGCTCAGCGACACACCCACTGAGGAAAAAACTGATCATTGGCGACTCTAGTCAGAAACGTGAACCTAGAGAATCCAGCAGCCATAGTCAAATGCATTCCTGGGGCCAGAGCAGGCGACATCGAGTCAAATTTGAAAATGCTGGCTAAAAGTAACTGTAAATACTCCACAATTGTTATCCACGCCGGCATTAACGACGTCCGACTCCGGCAGTCGGAAGTCTCAAAACTTAATGTGGAATCAGTGTGTGACTTTGCCAAAACAATGTCTGCCTCTGTAGTATTCTCTGAGCCCCTCCCCAATCTGACCAGTGATGACATGTTTAGCCGCTTGTCATCCTTCAACCGCTGGCTGTCTGTGTGGTGTCCTGCAAACAATGTGGGCTACATAGACAATTGGAACTCATTTTGGGGAAAACCTGGTCTTATTAGACAAGACGGCATCCATCCCACTTTGGATATGTGTTTCATTTATCTAACAATCTGGCATCATTTTTATCCAAATTTCCAAAACATTGACAACTTAGAGTTGGGACCAGGAAGCAGAGTCGCAGTCTTACACGCCTCTCTGCAGCTCCTCTTCATCTGCCACCCCTCAACTTAGCCCCTGTCTTCTCCATCAGAGAATCATTGTCTGCTCCCTCCAAATTAAATAAAAATATAATGTATAAGCATCCCAAGGTGATTAAACAAAAAGTTGGTAAAACTCAAATTAAACATGAAGCCTGTAAATTTAATGATTTGGCTTCTGTTCCTCCTCATAATTTAAAAATTATATGTGATTTGTTAAATATTAGGTCTCTAACTCCCAAGTCTCTGCTGGTCCATGATCTGTTAATTGATCATCAGATTGATTTAATATCCCTTACAGAGACTTGGTTAGGACAAGAGGATTATGTTGGTTTAAATGAATCAACTCCCTCTGGTTATTTAAACTGTCAAAATCCCAGAAGTTCTGGTCGTGGAGGAGGAGTAGCAACAATTTACCATTCCAAATTACTAGTTAATGTAAAGCAAAAAACAAGTTATAATTCCTTTGAGGGCCTGGTTCTCAGTATTGGGCATTTTAGCAATTTTAGGCTAAACCCAATTATATTTGCCATAGTTTATCGTCCTCCATCAACCTACTCAGAGTTTTTATCAGAATTTGCCAAATTCTTAGCTGATTTAGTGCTGAAATCAGATAGAATAATTATAGTAGGGGACTTTAATATACATGTAGATGTAGATAGTGATTTCCTTAATATGGCATTTAATTCAATATTAGACTCGATGGGGTTTTCTCAGAAAGTAGAAATTTCTACCCATTATCTCCACCATACGTTGGACCTTGTTCTGACATATGGCATAGAAATAGAAAATCTTGTAGTGTCTCCTCATAACCCTGTACTGTCAGACCATTGTCTGTTAACCTTTGATTTTACTATTTCTGACTATTTGGCTCCTAAGGAAAAATATTACTACAGTAGATGCCTCTCAGATGATGTTACCAAATTTATGCAGATTGTTTCCTCTATGCCATGTGTCAACACAACGGAAATAAACTATAGACAGCTTGCTCCTTCTGTAATTGATAGCATAGTAGATAGTGTTACAGCTTCTCTGTATCAGACTCTAGACATGGTGGGCCCTTTAAAAAAAGATAAAGTCTAATCAGAGATTTCTAACCCCTTGGTTCAACACAGAAACTCGTAGCTTAAAACAGAAGACTCGTCAGTTAGAAAGAAAATGGCGCTCCACTAATTTAGATGAAATCTATTTAGCTTGGAGAAATCATCTTTTAATTTATAAAAAATCTCTGAGAAAAGCTAGAACGAGTTATTACTCTGCATTAATAGAAGAGAACAAGAATAATCCCAGGTTTCTTTTCAGCACTGTAGCCAGGCTGACAAAGAGTCAGGACTCTGTCAATCCTAGCATTCCCTTAGAGCTTACTAGTCAGGACTTTATGAACTTTTTCAATAATAAAATTTCATCTATCAGGGATAAAATCAGTCAGATTCTTCCCACCGTTAACTTAAATACAGTAACTACTACAACTCCTTCAATTGACATCTGTTTGGATAAGTTTACTCCAATTGACCTTTTAGAGTTAGACAAAATAGTTACCTCATCCAAGCCTTCAATTTGTCTTTTAGACCCTATTCCTACCAGGTTATTTAAAGAAGTCTTCCTATTTATTGATAGCTTTATTCTTCAAATAATCAATTCTTCATTAACTTTAGGCCATGTACCGCAGGCTTTTAAAACTGCTGTAATTAAACCCTTACTCAAAAAGCCAACGCTAGATCCAGGAGTTTTAGCTAACTATAGACCAATCTCTAATCTCCCTTTCATTTCAGAAATCTTAGAAAGAGTTGTTGCTACGCAATTATTTGACCACTTGCAGGGAAATGGTTTAGTACCCAAAAGCCTTAGTGAAGGTCACTAATGACCTCCTTATCGCATCTGATAATGGACTTGTTTCTGTACTTGGCCTTTTAGACCTTAGTGCAGCTTTTGATACTATCAATCATAATATTCTACTTGATAGATTGGAACACTATGTTGGACTTAATGGAACTTCGTTGCAGTGTTTTAGATCTTATTTATCTGATAGGCTCCAGTTTGTTCATGTCAGTAATGACTTTTCTTTCAACTCAAAGCTCAGTCATGGAGTTCCACAGGGATATGTGCTAGGCCCTACTCTTTTTAGTTTATATATGCTTCCGTTAGGCAACATTATTAGAAAGCACTGTATACATTTTCATTGTTATGCAGATGACACACAATTATACCTGTCAATGAAGCCAGATGATAGTAATCAATTAGCCAAGTTAGAAGCCTGTCTTAAGGAAATCAAAACCTGGATGACTTGTAATTTCCTGCTATTAAATTCAAATAAGACTGAAGTCATTCTTGTTGGTCCAAAAAACCTTAGAAATACCTTTCCAAATCAAACTTTTAGTTTGGATGCAGTTACTGTTTCTCTTAATCGCTCTGTGAGGAACCTTGGAGTTATTTTTGATCAAGATCTGTTTCTCAATTCACATATTAAATTCATTTCTAAGACTGCCTTCTGTCATTTGCGTAATATTGCCAAGATTAGGAGCATCTTGTCTCAGAGTGATGCTGAGAAACTGATCCACGCTTTTGTTAGCTCTAGATTAGATTATAGTAACTTTTTATTATCAGGTTGTCCTAAAACATTTCTAAAAAGTCTTCAGTTGATCCAAAATGCTGCAGCAAGAGTTTAACAGGTACTGGAAAGAGAGTTCATATCTCTCCGGTTCTGGCCTCCCTTCATTGGCTTCCCATAGAGTTCAGAATTAAGTTTAAAATCCTTCTTTTCACTTTCAAAGCTCTAAACAGTCAGGCCCCTTTTTATTTAAAAGACCTGATATTACCCTATTATCCTAACAGAGCACTACCCTCCCCAAATGCTGGATTACTTGTAATACCTAGAATCTCCAAAAGTACAATGGGGGGCAGAGCTTTCAGTTATCAAGCTCCTCTCTTGTGGAACCAGCTGCCAAACTGGATTCGGGAGTCAGACTTGATCTCTGTTTTGAAGAATAGGGTTAAAACCTTCCTTTTTGACATAGCCTACAATTAGGGAGGGATCATGTGTCTCTGAACCCTCCCTTAGTTATGCTGCTAATAGGTTTAGACAGCCGGGGGACCTCCAATAATGCACTGGGCTTCACTCCTTTCTTCACTCTCAATTAAATTTTTTTTTTTTTTTTGCTTGTCATTAACATCTGTTTGTTCTCTCCCATAGATTGAGTCCCCATCGTGCTGTTTGCTCTCTACATGTCTGCTCTTTTCATCTTCTCTATCTCCTCATCCCCCAGCCAGTTGCAGCAGATGACTGCCCCTCCCTGAGCCTGGTTCTGCTGGAGGTTTCTTCCTGTTAAAAGGGAGTTTTTCCTCTCCACCGTTGCCAAGCGCTTGCTCACAGGGGATCGCCTGATTGCTGGGGTCTTTCTGCAGTTGTGTGGTTCCCCCTACAGTTGAAAGTGCTATGAGATGACTGTTGTTGTGAAATGGCGCTATATAAATAAAGCTGAATTGAATTGATTCAAAAGGATCTGATTCTGATAATCGGTGAGAGTGAAGAGTAGTGGAGACAAACGATGGTGAGTCAGCTTACTTGGGGGAAGGAGGTGATGAGTGCAGTCCAAGAATATTCAAATCCAATCTGTAAGGCAGTTTCCTGAGTCCAGAGGTAGGCAACTGTCAAAGCATGGCAGGCTAGATCAGAGTAGGCAGACAAATCCAATACAGTAAGCAGTCTCTGGGTCAAAGGCAAGCACAAGATCAGAAGCACGGCAAAAGCAGGGTGAATCAACAGTACTGAGCTCAGACAGGATACAGGCTGTGTGCAGGTTAACGCAACCAGGCAGAGTGAGGTGAGAGCATCCTATTTAAGGGCTCCTCTAATTAGCAGCAGGTGGAGGGCAAGGCTGCAGGGAGTGAGCCTGATCAGAGGGAGAGAGAGATGCCGGGAAACGGTACAGACAGAATCCATTACAGATATATCACTGTAGCGTGAACTTTTTATGTTTTCCATAAATTTCATCCGAGAAGACTGGCGATCTGTCCAGGGTGTACCCTGCCTCCCACCCAAAGATGCTGGGATAGGCTCCAGCCCCCCCGCGACCTGAAAAGGATTAAACGGAAGAAGATGAATGAATCAAATATCCCTAACTTTTGTGAGTAGTGTATGTCTGTGCATCCCTTGTCATTACCCACAACAACGATGAGGCGGCATGGGTAGAGTGGTCGGTGCATCTCTGGCTGGCTGTGTCCGTGCTCTAACGCAACAGGGAATCAGAATCAGAATCAGAATCAGGTTTATTGCCATTGTTCATGTAGTACACAAACTAGGAATTTGTCTCGGTACAATGCTGCAACATTAAACATGATAAGATAAGAGAAATAAACTATACATGTAATAAAGTGTAGGATAAGATTAAGTGATACTGGTCAACAGTTAAAATATATATTAGCCAGCAGCAGATACTGTGGAGAACTATATAGTGCAGTCGGTAATGCAGGAAGAAAACAGTGATGATTGACATGAGTCTGGTTGAGCTGCTGTACATGGTGCACGAGAGTCAATAAGTCACTTAGTGTTCAGCAGTCTAATGGCAGAGGGGAAGAAGCTGTTCATGTGACGGGAGGTTTTAGTCTGGATGGACCGAAGTCTTCTACCAGAGGGGAGGGGGGCAAACAGTACGTGACCAGGGTGTGAGGGATCGGCTATGATCCGGCCAGCACGCCTCCGGGTCCTGGAGATGTACAGATCCTGGAGAGATGGGAGCTTGCAGCCGATCACCTTCTCAGCAGTGCGCACGACGCGCTGCAGCCTTAGTCTGTCCCTGGCAGTGGCTCCTGCGTACCACACGGTTATGGAGGTGGTGAGGATGGACTCGATGATGGCTGTGTAGAACTGCACTAACATCTTGGTGGGTAGCTTGAGCTTCCTCAGCTGCCGCAGGAAGAACATCCTCTGCTGGGCTTTTTTGATGAGTGAGCTGATGGTCAGCTCCCATTTGAGGTCCCTGGTGATGGTAGTGCCTAGGAAGCGGAAGGAATCAGCAGTGGTGATGGGAGAGCCTGAGAGGGTGAGGGGGGGCAGAGGAGTAGTGACTTTCCTGAAGTCTACAATCATCTCCACTGTCTTCAGAGCGTTCAGCTGCAGGTTGTTATTGCTGCACCAGGACGCCAGCTGGGCCACCTCTCTCCTGTAGGCGGACTCGTCGCCGTTGGAGATGAGCCCGATGAGGGTGGTGTCGTCCGCAAACTTGATCAACTTGACAGACTGGTGGCTGGAGGTGCAGGAGTTGGTGTAAAGGGAGAAGAGTAGGGGGGAAAGTACACAGCCCTGGGGTGATCCGGTGCTGATGCTAGTATAGTCTGAGACAGTCTTTCCCAGCTGCACATGCTGCCTCCGGTCCGTCAGGAAGTCGATGATCCACCTGCAGAGGGAGTCAGGCACGTTGAGCAGGGACAGCTTGTCCCGGAGCAGAGCGGGGCGGATGGTGTTGAATGCGGAGCTGAAGTCCACAAACAGGATCCTGGCGTAGGTTCCCGGGGAGTCCAGGTGCTGCAGGATGGAGTGGAGGGCCAGGTTGACTGCATCGTCTACAGACCTGTTGGCTCGGTAGGCAAACTGCAGCGGGTCCAGGAGAGGGGTGGTGATGGACTTGAGGTGGGACAGGACCAGGCGCTCAAAGGACTTCATGACTACAGAGGTGAGCGCTACAGGTCTGTAGTCATTAAGTCCAGTGATCCGTGGCTTCTTGGGGACAGGGATGATGGTGGAGGATTTGAGGCAGGACGGCACGTGGCATAACTTAAGGGAGGTGTTAAAAATGTCTGTGAATACAGGAGCCAGCTGTTTCGCACAGAGTCTCAGGGTGGAGGGAGACACGCCGTCTGGGCCAGGGGCCTTGCGCGGGTTCAGTCTGGAGAACTGTTTGAGCACATCCTGCTCACTGATGATAAGGGGAGGGGGGGGGGTGCCTTAAATGAAGTAGCGAATGTGGAGGCTGTGGAGCTGGAGGGAGGGGGGGAGTTGGACACAGATGACGAGGTGTCAAAACGGGCATAGTGTTGGGACAGTCTTTGACAAAGGGCTTTGTCATCCTGACCTTTAGGAGCCTTAGGTCGATAGTTGGTGATTTGCCTCAGTCCTCTCCACACGGAAGCCGAATCCTTAGCAGTGAACTGCTGCTGGAGTCTCTCTGAGTATAGAGATTTAGCCCTCTTCAGCTCTCTGTTAAACCGGTATTTAACCTCCCTGTAGCAGTCCCTGTCTCCACTTTTCAGCGCTGCTTCCTTCTCCTTCCTGATCTGTCTGAGCTTAGCTGTGAACCAGGGTTTGTCATTAGAGTAACTCACCCTGGTGCGTGATGGAAGAATGTTCTCTTCACAAAAGTGGATATATGAGTTCACAGTGTCCGTGTACTCATCCAGATCATGCGTGGCTCCTTTAAGCATGCCCCAGTCAGATATTTCCATGCACGTTTCCAGCTTCTCCTCAGCATCACTGGTCCGTATCTTCGTAGTGCTCACAACAGGTTTAGTGAGCTTCAATCTCTGTCTGTATGTGGGAATGAGGTGAACCATCACGTGATCAGATAATCCCAGCGCAGCTCAAGGGACAGCGCGATATGCGTCTTTCACTGTGGTGTAACAGTGATCCAGTGTGTTTAATCCTCTGGTGGGGCATTTAATAAACTGTTTGTAGCGGGGGAGATCGTGGCTCAGATTGCACTGATTAAAGTCGCCAGCCACAATAATCAGCGAGTCTGGAAAACTCCGCTCTGTGTGTTGAATGTGATCCGCGAGCACGCGCTGAGCTTCGCGCGTGTCCGCGTCGGGAGGGGCGTACACAGCGATCATTATGAAAGAAGCAAACTCCCGCGGGGAATAGAAGGGCTTGCAATTGATAACAAGAAATTCCAAGGCAGGAGAACAGTGTTTGGAAATTACCGTTACATCAGAGCACCAGCTGCAGTTGATGTAGAAGCAGACACCGCCTCCTGTGGTCTTGCCGGAAAGCTCTGTGTCACGATCAGCACGGAAGAGCTGAAAGCCGTCGAGGCGCAGCGCGCTGTCCGGTATATTTTCCCGGAGCCAGGTCTCAGTAAAGCAGAGGACAGCTGAGGAGGCGAGGTCCTTAAAACGCATCAGCAGTCTCAGTTCATCTACCTTGTTAGAGAGAGAGTTGGTATTGGACAGAAATATGCCAGGCAGCGCCGTTCGCGAGCCTCTCCTGCGAAGTCGTACGAGAGCGCCCGCTCGTCTTCCTCTCTTCCGCCGTCTCACTTTCCGAGCCAAACAATAAACCAGATCGGCGGCAGGGGCTAGAAAAACTGGGAGGAGGTCCGTGGGGGTGAAAGTCCTGATATTTAGAAGTTCTTCACGGGTATAAGTGCAAGCAGACACACAATTGATAAACAAAAACAAACAAAGAGCGCAGCGAAGCACCATGTCGACCGCTGTGGGCGCCATCTTGGATGTTTCAGCCTCAGGCCGTAGCCTCAGGGAATGAGGCTACGGCCACCAAACTTGGTACATAGGTTGACCTTTGGGCTTCCACCTATGCATTGTAACGTTACATCTAAGTTCCAAAATACATGAACAGTCTCTGTGAACAGAAGACCCTTAACTCACCCTGTTTCCCAAATAAAGCATCATAACGCCGCATTCCTTGCTTGACTTAAGACCCCAAGGATCCACTTGGTGCCAGGAAGACGTCTGGACTTTTATCATAAAATCCCTAGGAACACTTAGCCTCAGACAGTTTTATGTGCTAAATAGCCGTTTGATACAAGCCAGAAGCCATCCAGTACATTCCTGAGACCTCCTACCATTTTCCAAGGGCCAACAGTGGCCCCTTCTGTCCAACTCAGGAACATGTTGGATCTAATCAACATTGGGATTTTGTTTTATCTGCCTAAAATAATCCTCTCTCCTCAAGACTGATATTTTTCCATGAAATACTGCTCAGAACACTATTGAAGATGACCGTCTCTGTGTTGGACAATGATGGGTTTGAAATGTTTCATTAATCATTAATTTTAAATGTATTGCATGTCTGAAAATGTTTATAAACGAGTTATAAAAGTGCATGCTCACTCAAAGTTAGTCATGAATCACTGAAGTTAGCTTAGATTTATATACACACTTGGACAAAATTGTTGGTACCCCTCTGTTAATGAAAGAAAAACCCACAATGGTCACAGAAATAACTTGAATCTGACAAAAGTGGTAATAAATAAAAAGTCTATGAAAATTAACCAATGAAAATCAGACAATGTTTTGAACTGTGGTTCAACAGAATTATTTTTTAAAAAAACAAACTCATGAAACAGGCCTGGACAAAAATGATGGTACCCTTAACTTAATATTTTGTTGCACAACCTTTTGAGGCAATCACTGCAATCAAACGATTTCTGTAACTGTCAATGAGACTTCTTCACCTCTCAGCAGGTATTTTGGCCCGCTCCTCATGAGCAAACTGCTCCAGTTGTCTCAGGTTTGAAGGGTGCCTTCTCCAGACAGCATGTTTCAGCTCCTTCCACAGATGTTCAATAGGATTTAGATCAGGGCTCATAGAAAGCCACTTTAAAATAGTCCAATGTTTCACTCTTAGCCATTTTTGGGTGTTTTTAGCTGTGTGTTTTGGGTCATTATCCTGTTGCAAGACCCATGATCTGTGACTGAGACCAAGCTGTCTGACACTGGGCAGCACATTTCTCTCTAGAATACCTTGATAGTCTTGAGATTTCATTGTACCCTGCACAGATTCAAGACACCCTGTGCCAGCTCAACTAGGTTCATTTTGTCTTCTTTTAATTATTATTCTTTTGATCTTATTAAAGACAAGAATAGAAAGGAGATGTATTTACCTTCTTAACATGTTTTGACTGTACACTGCATGTTTCGACTGTACACTGCAGCCTTCGTCGGAAGCCTTCTGACGAAGGCTGCAGTGTACAGTCGAAACATGTTAAAAAGGTAAATACATCTCCTTTCTATTCTTGTCTTTAATAAGAACAAAAGAATAACACCCTGTGCCAGATGCATCAAAGCAGCCCCAGAACATAACAGAACCTCCTCCATGTTTCACAGTAGGGACAGTGTTCTTTCCTTGGTATGCTTCATTTTTGTGTCTGTGAACATAGAGCTGATGTGCCTTGCCAAAAAGTTGCAGTTTTGTCTCGTCTGTCCATAGGACATTCTCCCAGAAGCTTTGTGGCTTGTCAACATGCAGTTTGGCAAATTTCAGTCGGGCTTTTTTATGATTTGTTTTCAACAGTGGTGTCCTCCTTGGTCATCTCCCATGAAGTCCACTTTGGCTGAAACAACGATGGATGGTGTGATCTGACAGTGATGTACCTTGGCCTTGGAGTTCACCATGAATGTGTTTAGAGGTTGTTCTGGGCTCTTTTGTTACCATTCGTATTATCCATCTCTTCCATTTTTCATCAAGTTTCCTCCTGCGGCCACGTCCAGGGAGGTTGGCTACAGTCCCGGGGATCTTAAATTTCTGAATAATATGTGCAACTGTAGTCACAGGAGCATCAAGCTGCTTGGAGATAGTCTTATAGCCTTTACCTTTAACATGCTTGTCCATAATTTTCTTTCTAATCTCCTGAGACCACTCTCTCCTTTGCTTCCTCTGGTCCATGTTTAGTGTGGTACACACCATGTCACCAAACAGCATAGTGACTACTTGTCACCCTTTAAATAGGCCGACTGACTGATTGCAAGTTTGTAGACACCTGTGATGTTAATTTGAGGACACATCTTGGTTGAACATGTCCCTGTGGTCACATTATTTTCAATCTTTTCTAGGGGTACCATCATTTTTATCCAGGCCTGTTTCATGAGTTTGTTTTTTTAAAGTAATTCTGTTGAACCACAATTCAAAAGCATTGTCTGATTTTCATTGGTTAATTTTCATAGAATTTTTATTTATTACCACTTTTGTCAGATTCAAGTTATTTCTGTGACCATTGTGGGTTTTTCTTTCAAATCAAACCAAATCAAATCAAACTTTATTGTCATATTGCTGTACATACAACTGTAGTGCAGGCAAGATGAAATTGCATTTCTCTCGGCATCCATATACAGTGATCCCTCACTTATCGCGGTTAATGGGTTCCAGAACCGACCGCGAAAAGTGAAAAACTGCGAAGTAGCGTCACCCCTAATGACGTCATCCATAAATAATACGTACGTTCATTCTCTCACTCTCTCTCTCTCATACACGTACACACACACGTGTGTGTGTGTGTACGTGTACATACATACGTAGATGTAAACAAAGTGTACATAAATATGTTTTTAGAACTCTTTTATTCTTATAACAAGATACGTAACTCAAGATGAAAATGATTTACTGCACAGGTTAATGAGAGCTTTACTGCTCCTCAGGTGACGCCTCATCGTGAGGTGCTAGAGGCGCAGGATCATCGAGGGCAGCTTCCGGTAGAGCTGGAGGAGGCGGCGTAGTGGCTCGACGGGAAGACTGTTTCGCACAAAATGGCACAAGAGAACAGCAAAAAGTTCCACGTGGCGAGACTAAGTAACACGAGCGATAAAAAGCAATGAATGCGGTCTTCCTTCCCTTCATGGGTGCTCGGCAGGGAGAGGAGGTGGGTGAAACGTCTCGGCCAATCAGCTTGCGGGGTGAAACGTCTCGGCCAATCAGCTTGCGAGATTTCCGAACCGAGCCAACACGAGAACAGCGAACAGAGAGTTGTGCGGCTCTCCGTGTTGACACGTGATGTTCTAATGTAGTCTCCCTGCCTTCTGCTAGCGCCCGCCCATTATTTCTCAATTTTGAATTTTTGATGAATATTTTTGAAAAATCCGCGATGCACTGAGGGCGCGAAAGGTGAAGCGCGAAGTAGCGAGGGATCACTGTAAATAGAAGCAGCATGATTTAAGACACACTCCCACATAGCTTCACCCCACCCCCCCATCCATTCACACATCCCTGAGACATACTTGGGGAAAAAAAAACTAACTAACTATAATATACAAATAATATACAAAATGTCCGTAGGTGCAGTAGTGTGTATGAGAGATTCCGGGTCAACTGTTCAGCATCCTGACAGCTTGTGGAAGGAAGCTGTTGATCAGTCTGGTGGTTCTGCCTCTGATGCTCCAGAATCGTTTACCAGATGGCAGAAGTTCAAAGTGTTTATGCAGAGAGTGAGAACCGTCCTTGACAATGTTCAGTGCCCTGCTCCTACAACGGTTCTGAAAAAGTTCTTGGACAGAGGGGAGGGAGACTCCAATTACCCTCTCAGCCCCCTTGACTATCCTCTGCAGGGCTTTTTTGTCTGACATACTGCAGTTGGAGTACCATGTAGCAGTGCAGTACATCAGAACACTCTCCACCACACCTCTGTAGAAGGTCCTGAGGATGCAAATGGGGAGAGAGGCCTGTTTGAGTTTCCTCAAGAAGTGCAGTCTCTGCTGAGCCCGCTTCCTGATCTCCAAGGAATTCTTGCTCCAGGTCAGGCCCTGCGAGATCTGCACTCCGAGGAACTTGATGTTCTCCACTCTCTCCACTAAACGGCTGCCGATGCTGAGGGGGATGTGCTCAGGCTGTGACCGCCGGAAGTCGATAATCATCTTCTTCATTTTGTCCACGTTGAACACCAGATTGTTCTCCCTGCACCAGCCCTCCAGGTCTCTCACTTCTTCCCTGTACATTGATTCCTCATCCCTCTGAATAAGTCCCACCACCGTGGTGTCATCTGCAAACTTAATAATCTGGTTCCCCTCGTGTCTGGATACACAGTCATGTGTTAGAAGTGTAAACAACGGTGGACTGAGTACACAGCCTTGAGGGGATCCGGTGCTCAGCGTGACAGAGTTGGAGATGTTGTTTCCAACCCGGACAGACTGAGGTCTCTCAGTCAGGAAATCCAGGATCCAGAGACATGTGGCGGTGTTCAGACCGAGAAGGAGTAATTTCTCCATCAGTCTCTGGGGAATAATGGTGTTGAATGCTGAACTGAAATCAATGTACAGGAGTCTGGCGTAGGTGTCTTTCTGGTCCAGGTAGGTGATGACAGAGTGTAGGGTGGTGACTATAGCATCCTCCGTGGAGCGGTTTGAACGATATGCAAACTGGAGCGGGTCGTGTGATGCAGGGAGGCAGGCTGTAATGTGTGATTTGACAAGCTGTTCAAAACACTTCATCACAATTGGTGTCAGTGCAACAGGACGATAGTCATTCAAACAGGACACAACTGGTTTCTTTGCCACCGGTACAATGATAGAGGTCTTGAAGCATCTGGGAACGATGGCCTGACTCAGGGAGATGTTATAAATGTCAGTCAGGATATCCGCCAACTCGCTCGCGCAGTCTCGGAGTACACGTCCCGGAATGTTGTCCGGACCTGCAGCTTTACGTGGGTTGACTCTTGTTAGGGTCCTCCGTGTGTCCGCTGTGTTGATGGTAAAAGCTGGTCCGACCGATGGTGGGGGTGGGCCAGCCCTCCCTCTGATTGTCGAGACAGAGGGGTACCAACAATTTTGTCCACGTGTGTATAAGTATATAATGTGAATTTTACAGTTAATATGTGTTTGCCTTCTAAAAACTTAAGCCAGTTATCTGATTGGTACCAGCCAATCACCAGGCCGTCTCTGTTGGACAATGCCCCCTTTCATTCTATTGGTCAGTTACAGACAAAGGACGGCTTTCTTACTGGACCATAGCCCATTCAAATTTCCCATGATAGCCAGTAATTGGTTCTTCCTGCTGCCAGTCATGATATGACCAAAGATCGCGCTCAGTTAACTAATGAGAAACGCCCTAGTAGTTCAGATTGTGTTCTCTATGGTTTCTTTAAGTTGTCTTTTGTTGTCTTGAAGTTAAGTCCTTTCTGTTCACTCTGAAGTCTTTTGTCTGTTCTGTGTGCGTTTTTCTCTGGTACCTGAGGAGAGATCATCTTTTCTTGTTGAGCTCAACCCTTCTTACTTGAAGTAAAACTCCAAAACGTCATTTTTTCCCTCTCCTCAGACGCTATGTTTATTCTGCTAAACTTTTTCTATTGTTTTTCCTTAACTCACTGTTAAAGTGGACTGATAGTGATTTTTGAACTTTTTTCCTTGAGACTGTCTCACCCACATACCATCGACGTCAGAAGAACAAGGATTTCCTGGGTGGAACTGTTTTATATCCATTTATCCTTCAGCCTTTGGTTCTTGTAGGCTGGTGGCCATCCCAAAGTTGCGGGCCAGGGAAGGACCTGTTGCCTTGGAGAAGACGTCACACTTTCCCCGGGGGCCAGCCGTTCACTCTACTACCATCTCCACTCTACGGACCCCAGCTGCTGAGTCTGTGCTTGAACCGCTGCAATGATTGTAAAGGACTGCGGGCAGTCTTTCCCCCTTTTTGCCATCTGCTGGCGTTCAAGATCAACGCTGGACTCTGAAGACACAGCTGTTTGTAAGCCAGACTCCAACTTTCTATTTGCTAGGCAAAATGTGATGTCTAATTCTAATTGAATATGACCAATTTTTCATGTTAAAAGTTAGTCCATAAGTTACGATAGGGGCTATAAAGCTGAAGGGAAAATGATATTCTCATTTTCAGTAACCTCCTTTTTTTGTAGAGTAACTCAGAATTTCCTTTTTCATATAATCAGCTTTTATCATTTTCTCCATAAAATTGCTTCCAATTTTTTTGCATATTTTTGTTACAGTTACTTCACAGTCTCCCATTGCATTACAGTTTCAAATTCAAAATCTGGTTTCTCTTGTTTCCACAAAGGTTGATCTACAGACTTTATGCTCAGGAATCCGTTACCACTTAATATGATATTTGATACTTGTTGATCATTTCACCTGCTTACAGATCATTTGAATGTAATGTCATTTAACCTGAGTTTGATTATTAAAACTGTTAACGGTATATAGACATTTCTGCTTGATTTCTTTGGTGTGTCCGCTTTCCTGGGTCACGGCAGAAGAATTCACAAATATTGAGACTGGTTAATGAAAGGTTCAAGGATTAGTTATTAATAAATTGTCTAAGTTTGAACTGATGCCCCTACGAGTGTTTCCCTCTTGTTTGTGAGTGTGTGTGGTCATGAAGTAAACCTCTGTTTCCACACACACCTCCAAGTATAAATTAAATAATCCTTGTACCTTATCACACTTATAACTAATTGTTCCTATAGTGTATACTTTTGGGGTTAAAAGGTCAAACGTCAAGGTCAGAATGCCAAACTATAGCTCAACAACAAAGACAGCTAAGGCCATCAAACTTTGTACACAGGTTCATCTTGACCTTTGGCTATAGGTTTGGCACGAAAGGTCAATGTCTGTATTCCCTGTGCCCTATTTCTATAGAACAAGTTTTTATTTATTTTTATTTAACCTTTATTTATACAGGGTAGCTCCATTGAGAGACTGAACTGGGGGACGTTCATGCACCTGTGCGACCCAAGAGCAGCAGCTTGTGTTTGGAATTCCTTTTGTAACCAGCAGATTATTTGCAAAGCAGAATGCATTCTATCTTCTGATCATGTCCTCTCAAATGAATTCTCACTTTTGCCATCAGGGCGCCATTATGTTTTACCTGCTAGCAAAACTAATCGGTATGCCAAGTCCTTTATTCCCTTAGCAGTAAAGGTACTAAATGCTTCTTAAGGTTGTTAAATGTCACACATACGTTTTTTTTAAACATATCTCATTATTTATCGTACAAGTTTTGGGTTTTTGTTTTTATCATGACCGTTCTTTTATTCTTTTAGTAACTGTCATATGCATGCGCGAAACGCAGTACATTTGGAAAAGGAAGATGAAAATCCAACGCAGATGAGTGTTGAATGTAATTTATTAGGCACACCGTGATGACATGAAAATGAACACAGTGCTCCAATGAGCACACAGAGAAACACACAGGGAAACTCAGCTGTTCTCTCCGGTTCATTGGATAATTGAGGAGAATAGATGAGCCCCACGCGCTCCCAGGCGTAACTGGGCAGCAGAGAGAAAGGGCGACAATAATGAGGAAAGGAGCCCCCAGTGGAACGGTGGGCTAACGTACTTACAATCACTCGACAGAGAGTCCAAACTCTGGAGTAAACTCGACAGACGGTCCAGACTCTGGAGCGGGGATGACATCTAATGAACCAGCGAGTAACAGGAGAACTGATGGGAAATAAATACTGCCAATCATAATGAACCAAGTGATCTCCGGTGTGAGTAATGAGAGTGCGTGAGTGTGTGTGAGTGAAGACAGGTGCATGGGAGTGAGGATGAATGGATGTGTGTGTGCTGAATGATGCATGTATGTGTGAGTGCATGCACAAGTGTGTGTGTGTATGTAATTGAGTAGAGTGGAAACCCAAATGGTAAACCCTCACCCCCAGCCAGTCGCAGCAGATGACTGCCCCTCCTTGAGCCTGGTTCTGCTAGAGGTTTCTTCCTGTTAAATGGGAGTTTTTCCTCTCCACCGTCGCTAAGTGCTTGCTCACAGGGGATCGTCTGATTGCTGGGTCTTTCAGAAATTGTGGGGTTTTCCCTGCATTTGGTAGCGCTATGAGATGACTTTTGTTGTGATGTGGCGCTATATAAATAAAGCTGAATTGAATTGAATTGAATTAATGACCCTCAGCTGGTGGATGCCTGGCAGAGGGAGGAAGGCGTGGCTGTAGGCTGGCAGGGAGCCCAGGACCCAGCGACTCCTAACGACTGCCAGCTGACAATTAAGAAAACAATGATTAGGGAAACTACAGCCACAAATTATGGAACGGAGTTGGACACATCCAACCCAGTCCATGACAGTAACCCCCAGTCTTATCTTATTGTTGTATTTTTTTTATAGTACTATTTATTATAGCACTCTCTCTCTAATGGTTGGTTAGATGTGACTTTTAGTTTCTTCCTGTATTGTCTATTGTTTCTGGTGTTTGCACAACTTGGTGCATCAACGTACAAGTTGCTTTTTAAATCAATTGCCTCTTGAGGGATAAATAAAGTTGTTTGAGTTGAATTGAGAGGCAACCTCTCTTTTTCAGGGACGCTTTGTTCACATTCACACAGTTAAACATTCACACCAGGAAACTGCCCAGTCCAACCACAGACTGACCTGTGGCCACTGAGCAGCTCCATTGGAGCAGTTGGGGTTAAGGACCTTGCTCAAGGGTGCCACAGTGGGGTTAAGGAGGCTGGGACAAACACTGTTATGTTATCTGTCCAAGTAAAGTAAATCTAGGGTGACCAAACTTGGTATGTAGGTTCACCTTGGGATCCTGAACTGTGACTGTGGGTTCGGGATTGCAAGGTCGAAATGCCATATAAACTATATCTCAAGAATAATGAAAGCTAGGGTCACCAAACTTGGAACACAGGTTCACCTGACCTCTGATTATGGGTTTGGGGTCAGCCCTATAGATTTACAACCTTTTAAATCTATAGGGCTGCAAAATGTGTGGGGTGTGCATCTTGGTTGAGTGCATTCTAGTTACAAATGCTTTGCTTTGAAAGTACCAATGAGTTACACACTGAAAAAAAGAAACCCTGAACAGAAAAAAAACATTCATCAAGATGCAGTAATAACTTTTCTCATCACGTTGCAGGGGTCTGAATTGTAGTTGAACTGTAATGTGACTGCTAATAAGGACATTTCTTTCACTGATTTGTGAAACTCTTACATTTGTGACTATTTTCTCATAAATTTACAAGTTTTTGCTTGTGAAAACTAACCTCATCTTTGCAGGAATTTGCAACTTTTTTCAAAAAACTTTCAAAATGTTTTCTCATAAATTTGAATTTTGGTCTTGTAAATTTTGATATTTTTTTGTATATATAATACAGTCATTTTGCAAAGCTTTTCTAATCTGAGATTTTTTTAAAATAATGAATTATTTTCTTTTTTGTAAGTGGTGATTTTGTTGTGATAAACTTAGATAGATAGATAGATAGATAGATAGATAGATAGATAGATAGATAGATAGATAGATAGATAGATAGATAGATAGATAGATATACTTTATTGATCCCAAACTGGAAAATTACAGTGTAACAGCAGCATGACAGTAGACGACCAAAATGACAGAAACACTGCAAAATAGACAAAGGAATTACCCATGGAAAATAAAACTGCCTAAATAGCTTATATACGTACATCATAGATGAATAGATGCCTGGATCATACCTGTTGTACAATGCAGGACAATCAGGTCCTGCAAACTTATTGTTACACATTAATTTGTAACTTTTAAATCATAAATGTGCTGTTTTTTCTTGTACCTTCGCAACTGAGCTGAACAATAATTTCACTGAAATAAAATAATAAAATTCCTCAAATCAATAAAATCAAAAGTCAGAGTATGACCAAATGCATTTGAGTATAAAGTATAGTTTTTCTTTTTAAATGTAGTCAAGTAAGAGTAAAAAAGTATCCTGCAATAAACTACTCAGTCAAGTACAATTTAGTGAAAGAAATTACTTGAGTACATGTACCTATGTAAATAGTTACAGTGGGGCAAAAAAGTATTTAGTCAGCCACCAATTGTGCAAGTTCTCCCACTTAAAAGATGAGAGAGGTCTCCAATTTTCATCATAGGTATACCTTAACTATGAGAGACAAAATGAAAAAAAAAAAATCAGAAAATCACATTGAAGGATTTTTAATGAATGAATTGGTAAATTCCTCAGTAAAATAAGTATTTGATCACCTACAAACAAGCAAGATTTCTGGCTCTCACAGCCCTGTAACTTCTTCTTTAAGAGGCTCCTCTGTCCTCCACTCCTTACCTGTATTAATGGCACCTGTTTGAACTCGTTATCAGTATAAAAGACACCTGTCCACAACCTCAAACAGTCAGACTCCAAACTCCACTATGGCCAAGACCAAAGAGCTGTCAAAGGACACCAGAAACAAAATTGTAGACCTGCACCAGGCTGGGAAGACTGAATCTGCAATAGGTAAGCAGCTTGGTGTGAAGAAATCAACTGTGGGAGCAGTTATTAGAAAATGGAAGACATACAAGGCCACTGATAATCTCCCTTGATCTGGGGCTCCACGCAAGATCTCACCCCGTGGGGTCAAAATGATCTCGAGAACGGTGAGCAAAAATCCCAGAACCACACAGGGGGGCCTAGTGAATGACCTGCAGAGAGCTGGGACCAAAGTAACAAAGGCTACCATCAGTAACACACTACGCTGCCAGGGACTCAAATCCTGCAGTGCCAGACGTGTCCCCCTGTTTAAGCCAGTACATGTCCAGGCCCATCTGAAGTTTGCTAGAGAGCATTTGGATGATCCAGAAGAGGATTGGGAGAATGTCATATGGTCAGATGAAACCAAAATAGAACTTTATTGTAAAAACTCAACTTGTCGTGTTTGGAGGAGAAAGAACACCATACCTACTGTGAAGCATGGGGGTGGAAACATCATGCTTTGGGGCTGTTTTTCTGCAAAGGGACCAGGACGGCTGATCCGTGTAAAGGAAAGAATAAATGGGGCCATGTATCATGAGATTTTGAGTGAAAACCTCCTTCCATCAGCAAGGGCATTGAAGATGAAACGTGGCTGGGTCTTTCAGCATGACAATGATCCCAAACGCACCACACGGGCAAAGAAGGAGTGGCTTTGTAAGAAGCATTTTAAGGTCCTGGAGTGGCCTAGCCAGTCTCCAGATCTCAACCCCATAGAAAATCTTTGGAGGGAGTTGAAAGTCCGTGTTGCCCAGCGACAGCCCCAAAACATCACTGCTCTAGAGGAGATCTGCATGGAGGAATGGGCCAAAATACCAGCAACAGTGTGTGAAAACCTTGTGAAGACTTACAGAAAACATTTGACCTCTGTCATTGCCAACAAAGGGTATATAACAAAGTATTGAGATGAACTTTTGTTATTGACCAAATACTTATTTTACCGAGGAATTTACCAATTAATTCATTAAAAAATCCTTCAATGTGATTTTCTGGATTTTTTCTCATTTTGTCTCTCATAGTTGAGGTATACCTATGATGAAAATTGGAGACCTCTCTCATCTTTTAAGTGGGAGAACTTGCACAATTGGTGGCTGACTAAATACTTTTTTGCCCCACTGTACTCTCTACCTGAATGCAGCATCTGATAAACATGTCAGTGGCTCATGATGATTCAAGATGTAACTGGTTGAATTCTTTTTATTGATCAGACATTGCAGCGGTTACGTGTGGGAGGGATTTCTTGTCCAGCTCCGCGTGTGTCTTGCTGGATACCTTGATGAAACTTCTGGAGCTGATGAAGCCTGGTGTCTTCCCCAGACTGAAAGTGTAAGTAAAGCTTTGGCACCATACAGACATAAGGAATTAGTAGTTCTCTTCTAATTTACTTTACAGCTAAAGCTTTACAGTGCACGAGTCTTAGCTATATGAACCCAAGATGAAATAAACCAGTTCAGACTGAAATAAATTCTAAAATAAAGTTGCAACTGATTACGTTTAAGCCACCTGACCCAAATATCTCAACACAAACTTATCTTTCCTCTGAATATGTCGTTTCATAGTTTTCCAGAGTAAGGTTATACAGTATTTGTCTTGGTGGACAAGGTGTTGTTGCATGGGAGGCAAGTGTGTACAGCGCTGCTCTGGATTCACAAAGTCATAAATAAATGATTTATTCCTTAGTGAATTAAGTTGTAAATATTGGCAATTTTGCAAATGTTTGGGTCAACAAATAACAGCAATAATGTACTGCCTTTATCATTCATCCCCAATTTTGTGAAAAGACAACAAGATTTTAAGGGGAAAAATAGTAAATTATTTGTGTTTTCTCTGAAGAACTGTGTTTAATATCAAAAACTTTCTTTTAATATCAGGTAGTAGAGATGTTCTCATTCCAATATGAGAAATGCCTCTAGAATTGCTAAAAAAAAAGTGCTAGTTTTGGTACTGCCGAGCAGACAAGTCTGTGCATCAATCCAATATCATACTCACTTTTTGCCACATTTGCCCCTCTGGGACATACTGACGGACTCAAATGCTGGGCGATGTATTTCCACAATTTATTGTAAATAAACACAGCTCGTGGACTGCAAAAGAAGATAAGCCGACACGGCAGACAACTTACAATTCATAGTAATTACAAATGTCAAATGTACTGACGAGAAGAGATGCTTAAGGATGCCACAGGGAGGAACAGAAGGCAGCGGAATAAATAATGAAACCACTGATTTCAAAATAAGAAATAACCGTGACTGTTATGAACTAAAAGATAAAGTGTAAGAACGTAACTGTAAACAGGAAATTAAACTACAACAATAAGAATACCAAACCGGAATGACTTCAAAATAAGAGTGAACCAAAGGACTACGAATAAACAGGGAGTAATCACAGAAACTCTTAAATTATCAAGGACACAAGAATACTTAAGGTAACAATAATGGGTATGATAGCTTAAAGGGTGGGACATGTTCACCAACATGTCCAACATCATAATGCCCCCCCCCCCCCCCAAGGGTGGATTTCAGATGCCCCTAGGAAGCAAAAAAGGACCCTTCCTGAACCGGGCAGGTGGTGGGGAACTCAGGACTGGCGAGTTTGAAACACTTGTCCCCCCCACCCACCCCCACCCCCGCAAAAAACTGTTCGGAATCAAGCTGGGAGAAAAAAAAGGAATCTGTCGGGTGGCTGACCAGAGTCCATAGACCTCCCTATGGAGAAAGACAGTTTGTCGGGTGGTCAGCCAGAGTTAATGGACCACCCAATGGAGAGAGACAGTGTGCCGGGAGGCCGACCAGAGTCTGCGGCCCACCCAGCCCAGGGAGCAGAACCTTCTGGGGAGCCGACCAGAGTCCAAAGCTGGCCGGGCTGCAGCAGAGGAACCCCCAGGAGGGTGATCTGGAGGTGCCTTGGTGGTGGAAGCTGAGAGGCCAGTCTCCTGGAGCATAGATGGTGGAGCGTGGACCCTCTGCAATGATGGTGATGGGGTGTGTACCTCCTGGGGCATGGGCGGTTAAGAACACTGGTCAACACCAAATTTATTGTCTAAGTTTTTTTTAGCTGATGTAGGACAATTTTGATGTGCTGAATCCAAAAATCATATTGATTTTGCTCAATCAGGTCAACTTTTTGAAGTATGGCCACATGTTGTTTTTTATGTTTTTGTTTACGAGTATTTTCGCTTTATATGATGCAAAATTCTTTTTTATTTCTTGAAATTTCTCGAACTCTGAAGAGTTTGCATGCGCCAATTTATGACATTGTCATGATGGCTGATTACTTTTGGACTCTGAAGAGAGACATCCCTGCCGCTGAGCAATTCTAGAGGTTCGAATAAACGGAAGTTGAAGCTTTGAATTTTGAACAATGATGACGTAACATTCAATTTACATGTACTTACCTTTATCAATGTCTACTATTCAATTTCCAGTAATCGAAATTTTTAGCATTTAATCAATAAATTGTGTTAGAAAACTATTTTTTCTCTTAAAAATCTATTTCGGATGAGAAATATTAACAAAAATCAACCGATAATGTCACAGAAATGTAATCGATTTAGTCAGAAGATCAGGGTTTTTTTTACCTGATTGAGAGAAACGGATGTCATTTTTGGATTCAGCAGTGCAAAATTGTCTTAAATCAGTTGAAAAAACACAGACAACTTACAAAAAAAATATTATTGTAACCCTGTGGAATGAAGGACATCCCCATGATACTTTTTTCCACTAGACTGTACCCAGCTATTTCCCAGTTAGTTCTGTTCACTCTTGTTTAATGTTGAATACTGGAAATGAATTATTCTTTGTCGCTTTAACCCCTAATTTCCACAGAGTGTGGTTACTTTCCATTATGCTGCAATGTGGTCACTAGAGCAGATAGTTCTCATTAAACTGTTCAGTGATTTGTGGTCTTCTTTGCTGCAGTTTCTTATTTTCCCAAATGCTTTCAGTGAGTAGTAAAAGCTGTTTTCATACTGGTTTCTATCAAAAATGTGAAATGATTCACAGTAGTATTCCATTGAGCATACAAACATGTTAAAGTCAGAATTTATCACGGAAATAAGAATGATCACTTTGACCAATAAATGCCCCCCCCAAGGCTGAACATCTCAAAAGTTCATTCATTCATTCATTCATTCTTAACGACTTAATCCTTCTGGAGTCGTGGCGGGGCAGGAGCCTATCCCAACATCTTTGGGCGAGAGGCAGGGTACACCCTGGCCAGATTGCCAGTCTGTTGCAAGGCCAACAGAGAGACAGACAACCAATTAACCTAATGTGCATGTCTTTGGACTGTGAGAGGAAATCTGCCGCAAAATCACGCAGACAAAGGGAGAACATGCCAAACGATTATGTAGTACTCAAATCAAAAAGCCATTACAACTAGAATCCTGATCATTACTTAACCTAATAGGGCTGACCTTCACATTCATATCCACTAATAAAAAAAGACCCTGAAACTTGGAATTTCTTTAGGATGTGTCAGTAGCTAGCTGTGGACACTGTGTGTCAGTGTTGTACCTCTGCAGTGAACGGTACTGCTGCAGTGTGCTTGACTGTGGTGATGCTTTTCTGCAGGTTGATGCTGATGGCTCTGTATAATGTGAGCATTAGTGTTAAAGGACTGAAGTACATCAGTGAAAACCAAGGACTCCTGCCACTCATCAGGACCCTGTTGGACGGTAAGAGAAATAAAAGAAAACACAACATCCTCAGGAAAAAAACAAAAACAGTTCAGGTATTTATTTTAAAGGCAAATGAAGTTAAGGTCCTCAGCTCTGTATCTCTTTATATTAACAATTATGTTGAAACAGTAAAAAAGAAAAAATAATTATATTGTACCGTAGACAGAACAGCGTTTCCCCAGTGGTTTTTTTTTTTTTTTTTTTGCCTGGTAGTAGGAGCTGATAGAGACCATGCACATGCACCAAATGCTTGGCAACTACCTTTTCATATGATGCAAGAATTTTGGTTGTAATTTAATCTAAAACTAGGAGTGTGCATCGATTAAAAATAATAATCACACAAGTTTCTATAATTATTCATGATTAATAGTAAAACTTACAAATATCTTGCCTATCGATTGCACATTAAGATAAATTAAGAATTAATACAAAGGAAGTGTATTTTAAATAATATTAAAGGGACTCTGATTAATGTTATATATACCTGTGACATCTGACTATTAATTTAAAATACAGTGTTACAGTATCTGAATTTTAAAACTGGACCAGTTTGTACCGTATCTTTTCAATTCAAATAACTCCAACAAGAAAGTCATAAAAAGAACATCAGTCTCCCTGTAAAACTACTATTTTAAGTTCATAGTCACATATCCATTTTATTTTGAAAATATTCCCTGGAGAAAGTCCGTTGCTTCTGCTGTGTCACTTTGTCCCGATAAGCAACACTGAACTGAAAATAAATCAAGGAAATTGTTATGGATTTCAGCGGCAAAAGTAATCTAAAACTAATAGGTGAACTTTCTTGATAACAGCAACATGGTCTGAATGTCCGAGGGATCAACAGACTCATTTTATTTCTTATCGATCATGGGCCTGGTAGTCTATCAGACCCGTACAGTGGTAGGGAAAATGGTGCTGTTTATAACTGGTGGTGCAGCTTCTCAGGGGCCCTGCACACAATAACGTTTTTACCCCAAACTGGCAAAAATCCTTCACAGTTTGGCTGTCCGTCCAGTCGATACCAGGATTTTGGAAGTGTGAAAGTGTAAAGATTTGAAACCAGTCTCCATAGTGGAGAGGTTTTCAGGGTTTTCTTTGGTTACATTTCCGAGTGGCGGGCCACCACGCTTGAAGTTATGCCGCCACTCTAAGAGGAAATACAGTATAAATTTAAGAAAAAAATATGAAGGAATGACGGTCCGCAAGTGTGCACACGAACAACACGTGTGACCGTCATCCACGTGGAGAAGCACCCCGCCCACACGATCGTTCCAGTCGGCAGGTAGTGTCTCGCTAACGTCACTGTCCGAGAGAAGCATGAGCTAATTAAAGTACTTTAAATGCAGAAAAAGGCAGAAGAGGTATGTAAGCACTGGAGGCATTTATCATCATTTTAGCCTGCTGTAGGGCTGTTGCGGTAGAGGAATTTCCCCTGCGGTGATGGTGGATAGCTCAGCACCGCAATATGTGGTATTATTGCAAATGTTTTTAGGATCCAGTGGTCTCGTAATTTAAACAGGGTTCGTAACTTATGTGGCAAACGATGGAAGCTGTGAGAAACTCGCTGTAGCTCCGCTCTCAACTTTATGGGCATGTGTGACAATTGTGCGGTGCTTCCATCTTACTAGGCATGAACTGCTGATTCTGAAAAAAACAAAACAAAACAACAACAACAATCATTTTCATAAAGCAGTGGCGGGAACTCCAGTATTTTGACTACGGTGTGTGTGGACTTGAGACTGCAGTGACATTCAACTTATTTAAACAGGTCAGTCTCCGTACAGGACCCTGTGTGGCTCTTGTCTCTGTGATTTTTGGGTTTTTACCGCTGTTTGAAAAATCACTTTCAGTCAAGCAATGCAGTATGCAGTAGCTGTTTTGCTGTCGGAGCTCAATTGTCAGGATCATAAACACTCCACTCAGAAGGAAATACGCTTTGTGCTCTTTCAGTGCTCACTGTCACGGCTGTGTTTAGCAAGGAGTCCAAACGCTTCCACCACTAACTGCCTGCTGGAGTCCGTCTGGAGCACATGTGTCAAACTCAGGCCCGCGGGCCAAATTTGGCCCGCAGTGTAATTGTAATTGGCCCACGAGATCATATCAAATGTGCATTAGAGCTGGCCCGTGGTATATACTGTACCGCTAATACTACAAATCCCACAATGCTTTGCTAGTATGTTGGCACGCAGTCAAAACCGGCAAGCGCTCCTTTTTTCTGTTGACAGTCATTGACAACCATGCTCCAGTCACATCGTACAAATTAATTTCACCCTCCACAGAAATGGCCAAACGAAAGATGGACAACAGGAGCTTTCAAGACAGGTGGGAGGCAGATTATCTGTTCACAAATATAAAGGACAGACCTGTTTGTCTTGTGTGCGGAGCTAACGTGGCTGTAACGAAAGACTATAACATAAGAAGACACTATGAAACAAAACATTATGAAAAGTACAAGGACCTGGACGTAAAGCAGAAGCTGCAGAAGGCAGAGGAGATGAAAAGAAGTCTGGTTTGCCGGCAGACTATGTTCATGAAAGCAAAATCAAAAAGTGAAGCTGCTGTAAAGGCCAGCTTTATTGTGGCAGCAGAGATAGCAAAATCAGCCTGGCCCTTTAATGAGGGAGAGTTTGTCAAAAAGTGCATGGTCAAAGTTTGCGACATCCTGTGCCCAGATAAAAAGCAAGAATTTTTAAATGTGAGCCTGAGCAGAAACACCGTGGCTGAGCACGTGTGTGAGCTTTCCACTAATCTACATGAACAACTAATAAAAAAGGGAAAAGATTTTATTGCATACTCCCTTGCTGTGGATGAGAGCAGCGACACGTCTGATACTGCCCAGCTGTCAGTCTTCATCCGTGGAGTAGACTCGAGCCTGTGCGTCACAGAGGAACTTTTAGGATTAAAATCAATACATGGCACCACCACAGGAAAAGATATCTTTGAAGAGGTATCCAAATGTATAACTGAAATGAGCCTGCCTTGGGATAAACTTGTGGGACTGACGACAGATTGTACGCCCGCGATGTGCGGTCAAAAGAGTGGATTGGTCGGCAGGATTCAGGAGAAGATGCGGGAGGAAGATGCAGGTGAACTTACAGTTTATCACTGTATCATACATCAGAAAGCGCTCTGTGGCAAAGCTCTGCAAATGGAACATGTTATGAGCTCTATAAAACGAGTAGTCAACTTCATAAGAGCCAAAGGTTTGAATCACTGGCAGTTCAAGTCTTTTCTGGAGGAGTTGGATTCAGAATACAGAGATGTGCCCTATCACACAGAGGTGAGATGGCTAAGCAGAGGAAAAGTACTGAACAGATGTTTTGAGCTACGTGAGGAAATCTGTCAGTTTATGGAAAACAAAGGGAAGGACACAACAGAGCTGAGAGATAAAAAGTTTCTGTGTGAGCTTGCATTTCTGTCTGACATTGTGAGCCATCTCGATGTGCTTAACCTGCAGCTTCAGGGACGGGGCCACATCATCACAGACATGTACGCAGCAGTGAGGACCTTTAAAACTAAGCTGTGTCTGTGGAAGACTCAGATGCTGCAAGGAAACTTCGGTCATTTTCCGTGCTGCCAAACCATGGCAGAGCAAATTTCTCCTGCCGTGCTGCCTAGCGCAGTTTGCTGAAAAAATCAATGCGCTCAGCGCCAAGTTTTCCCGGCGATTTGCCGACTTTGAGGCTCAGAAAGGGAGATTTGAACTGCTCAGTAACCCGTTTGCGATCGACGTGGAAAGCGCACCAACCAGCCTCCAAATGGAGCTAATTGAACTCCAATGTAATGACATGCTCAAATCAAAATATGACTCTGTTGGTGCTGCGCGGTTTCCATGTTTCCTCCCCGACACAATGCCTCAATTACGCACCCAAGCTGCTCAGATGCTCTCAATGTTCGGCAGCACATATCTATGTGAACAACTGTTCTCTATGATGAAGGTGAACAAAACACCTCACAGAAGTCGACTCACTGATGAACACCTTCACTCCGTCCTGAGGTTTTCCTCAGCTCAGAGCCTGACCCCAGACATTGATGAACTTGCATCTAAGAAAAGATGCCAGGTATCTGGCTTAGACCAATGTGCAGAGTAAATCAGAGTGTAGCAAACTGAGCTTGAATATATCTGTTATTTCTGCACTTTTTCTACTGCAAGGCATGGTCTATTAATAGTTGAAATGTTGGATTTTTATTGAATGACATTATTATTTTTGGTTCTTTTGTTGTTGGCTTTGGAAAAGATTTACTTTAAAAAGGAACTTGAAAGGATACGGGGAGAGACATACTTTATTTATTTATTTAAATAAGAAATGAATACCACTGATGTGTCTTTTATTTCAAATTTAATTTCTCATGTGTTTGTAATATCAAGCTTTGGTTGTTCCAGATTCTGTGTTTAAGCAAAACTAAAGTTTGTTTCCATATGAAAAGGTTAAACATTACATATCAGTTGCAGTTAATTTTTCAATAAATATTGAGTTTGGCCCGTGACTTTACTTCACTGCTTAATTTTGGCCCACTGTGAATTTGAGTTTGACGCCCCTGGTCTGGAGAGAGAGTCCCCACACAGTGTTGCCGCCGTCAGCACCCGGTGCTATGGAAGCTTCCACAGTACCGGGTGCTGCCGCCATCAGTACCGGGTGCAAACATGCTGTTGACAATAAAAATACACTTGACATTTAACAATTTATTTATTAATCAGTAGGAGCACATAAGTGAGCAACGAGATATAGCCACACACACAAAAAAAGTGAACACCGCTGTTGTTGCAGTTGCTCGTGATCCTCTGCGGTAGGCTTGTCCATAGCGCGGTATTACATAATTGCGGTTATCGTGACAGCCCTAACCTGCTGGTAACAGGAGCAATAGTGAAGAGTCACTTAGCTAACAGGTGTGTTTAGGAGCTTGAATAGGTTCATTTTGTTTTCTTTTTAATTATTAGTTTTTTGTTTTTCTTATTTCAGACAAGAATAAAAAGGAGGTGCTTTTACCTGTACCTTAGATAATATTAATTGACTAATTTATGTTCATTATTATGTACCTGGCAAGTTAAGATGACCGAAATGGTTAGCCTTCATACAGTATGCAGCCGGCTTGATATGCAGGGAAAGGCAAGGGGGACTGATGAATTGCTGAGGATTTATTTCACCAGCCACTCCATTAACAAAGTTATGTTCCCTATTTGTGGTGGATCTCACAAGTCCTGTGTTATTTGCTGTTGTCTATCGTCCTCCTAAATACAATAAGGACTTCATTAATGAGTTTTCTGAATTTTTGGCAGATGTTATGCCAAAATATGATAAACTTTTGATCTGTGGGGACTTTAATATTCATCTCTGTTGTCCATCTGATCAGCTGGCATCTGATTTTAAAAGACTGATGGCGACATTTAATTTAAATATTTTAGCGGACAAACCTACACATCGTCTTGGTCACACTCTGGACCTTGTTATCTCTTTTGGGGTCTCAATCTTTCTCATAGAAATTTCTGAGTCTGTCATCTCAGATCATTTCCCCATCATTTTTGAATCGTTGACCCCTTCATCACCCAGCAAGCCTGTGGCTCCACCATGCTGGTGTCGCATCATCACTTCTTCAGCGCCAGAGGAGTTTTCTGCTGCTTTTAGGGATTCACAGTTTTTTGCCTTGAATGGACTCGTTTCCCCTTCCCATCCAGATATATTCTTTCCTCCTTTCATACCACCTGCTCTGGGATTTTGGACTCTGTTGCCCCATTTCGGCTTAAATCGGCTAAACCGAAAACAGATCCCTGGCTAAATGACACTACTCGTGCCATTAGACAGCGGGTCAGGCAGGCTGAACGGAGATGGAAAAAGGACAAATTACATGTGTCTCTGGAAATTTTTAGGGATTGTCTTGCTGATTACCAGAGGACTGTGCAAAAGGCAAAATTTCAGTATCTCTCTGATATTATTTCCAGCAGCAGTCACTGTCCTAGAGTGCTATTTAACACAATTAACTCTTTTATAAACCCATGCACTCAGACTATAACAGACGATTCGTTTACAACATGTGAGACTTTTCTTCACTTTTTTGTTGATAAAGTGGACTCTGTCAGACGAGTTATTAATAACAGTTTTAATGGAAGCTTGTCTGTTGTCCCGGGTTACTCTGCTGTGTTTGAACAGTTTGAGTTGGTCTCTTTATCATTACTTACTGATATAGTGAAGTCTCTGAAGCCAAAAAATTGCTCACTGGATGTTGTTCCCGCTGGAATACTGAAAAGGGTTTTTAATACTGTAGGGCCTGGTCTTTTGGTTTTTATTAATTCCTGCCTTAGTTCAGGATTTGTCCCACCTGCTTTTAAACATGCTGTGGTTAGGCCCCTTCTTAAAAAACCTCACCTTGACCCTTCAGTTTTATCTAATTTTAGACCCATTTCTCATTTGCCCTTTTTATCTAAGGTTTTAGAAAAAGCTGTTTTTATACAGTTGCAATCTTTTTTAGAAGACAATTCTATTTTTGAGAAGTTTCAATCTGGGTTTAGATCTCGTCACAGCACTGAGTCTGCCCTGCTTAAGGTGCACAATGATATTATGATGTCTGTTGATGCCAAATGCCCTGTGGTCTTAGTGCTGCTAGATCTTACAGCAGCCTTTGACACTGTGGACCATACTATCCTTTTATCACGCCTGAATCACCATGTTGGCATCCATGGCACTGCACTTAAGTGGTTTGAATCCTACCTATCTAATAGAACTTTTTCTGTAATGATTGGTGACATGTCTTCTAGTGCCTCTCTCCACTGTGGGGTCCCACAGGGCTGTATCCTTGGCCCTATTCTGTTTTCATTATATATGCTGCCACTCCGGTCAATAATAGCCAGGCATAACATGTCTTTCCACTGTTATGCAGACGATTTGCAGCTTTATTTACCTTTGAACCCAGAACAAACTAACTCACAAAGTGTTCTATTGGACTGCATCACTGACATTAAATTGTGGTTAAGCCAAAATTTTCTCCACTTAAATGAAAAAAAAACAGAATGTATTGCGTTTGGGGATACTGTAATGGCTGGCTTTGATACCCTCTCTTTAAGATAAGATAAGATAAGATAAGCCTTTATTTGTCCCACAATGGGGAAATTCCAGGATTGCAACAGCACAGGGATAGCAACACTCAGAGCAACAATCAGAAGGCAAGAAAAAAAACAAGAACAGCTAGTATACATATGTACATATTACTATAAATATATATATATATATACATATATACACTCACCGGCCACTTTATTAGGTACACCATGCTAGTAACGGGTTGGACCCCCTTTTGCCTTCAGAACTGCCTCAATTCTTCGTGGCATAGATTCAACAAGGTGCTGGAAGCATTCCTCAGAGAGTTTGGTCCATATTGACATGATGGCATCACACAGTTGGCGCAGATTTGTCGGCTGCACATCCATGATGCGAATCTCCCGTTCCACCACATCCCAAAGATGCTCTATTGGATTGAGATCTGATGACTGTGGAGGCCATTTGAGTACAGTGAACTCATTGTCATGTTCAAGAAACCAGTCTGAGATGATTCCAGCTTTATGACATGGCGCATTATCCTGCTGAAAGTAGCCATCAGAAGTTGGGTACATTGTGGTCATAAAGGGATGGACATGGTCAGCAACAATACTCAGGTAGGCTGTAGCGTTGCAACGATGCTCAATTGGTGCCAAGGGGCCCAAAGAGTGCCAAGAAAATATTCCCCACACCATTACACCACCACCACCAGCCTGAACCATTGATACAAGGCAGGATGGATCCATGCTTTCATGTTGTTGACGCCAAATTCTGACCCTACCATCCGAATGTCGCAGCAGAAATCGAGACTCATCAGACCAGGCAACGTTTTTCCAATCTTCTATTGTCCAATTTCGATGAGCTTGTGCAAATTGTAGCCTCAGTTTCCTGTTCTTAGCTGAAAGGAGTGGCACCCGGCGTGGTCTTCTGCTGCTGTAGCCCATCTGCCTCAAAGTTCGACGTACTGTGCGTTCAGAGATGCTCTTCTGCCTACCTTGGTTGTAACGGGTGGTTATTTGAGTCACTGTTGCCTTTCTATCAGCTCGAACCAGTCTGGCCATTCTCCTCTGACCTCTGGCATCAACAAGGCATTTCCGCCCACAGAACTGCCGCTCACTGGATATTTTTTCTTTTTCGGACCATTCTCTGTAAACCCTAGAGATGGTTGTGTGTGAAAATCCCAGTAGATCAGCAGTTTCTGAAATACTCAGACCAGCCCTTCTGGCACCAACAACCATGCCACATTCAAAGTCACTCAAATCACCTTTCTTCCCCATACTGATGCTCGGTTTGAACTGCAGGGGATTGTCTTGACCATGTCTACATGCCTAAATGCACTGAGTTGCCGCCATGTGATTGGCTGATTAGAAATTAAGTGTTAACGAGCAGTTGGACAGGTGTACCTAATAAAGTGGCCGGTGAGTGTATATATAGACACACAGTGCGGAGCATTGTGGTTGGTGAATGTGCAGCAGAAAGTCTAAGCTCTCTCTCCTTCCGCGGGTGTGGCGGGCCAGCTGGATGTCTTTGGGCATGATGGTGGTGACCCTCTTGGCGTGGATGGCGCACAGGTTGGTGTCCACGAAGAGACCCACCAGGTAGGCCTCGTTGGCCTCCTGCAGAGCCATGACGGCGGAGCTCTGGAAGCGCAGGTCGGTCTTCAAGTCCTGAGCGATCTCCCTCACCAGGCGCTGGAAGGGCAGCCTACGGATGAGCAGCTCCATGGATTTCTGGTAGCGACGGATCTCTCTCAGAGCCACGGTACCGGGCCTGTAACGGTGAGGCTTCTTCACTCCGCCGGTGGCCGGAGCGCTTTTTTCGAGCAGACTTTGTGGCTAGCTGCTTCCTGGGGGACTTTTTCCTCCAGTAGATTTACGGGCGATCTGCTTGGTTCTTGCCATTGCTCTTTATTATTCTGTCTTATATTTCTTGCACGCCGCCTAAACTCCAGCCCGGCACCCGCGTCGTTTTCGCCACAGTTCCTCGGCATGTCGAGCTTCTCTGTTAGCACCGGGTGGCGGTTGGAGCTAGCTAGCCAGCTAGCTAGCTCTTCCCTGCTGTGTCGTCCCCCGCTGCAAACAGTGGCTCCGTCCGCCGACTCGGGAGACCCTTGGGGCGATCTGTGTGTCTGTGATATATATATAGAGTGAAAGGTGTAGAAAGAAGAAGGAAGATAAGAAAAAGGCAGTTGCAAAAGGCAGCCAACTCGTGTGGCACCGCCGGTCCGGCGGAACCGGAACCGGAAGGACAGAAAAGATTTCTGTCACTTTAAGGCTCAGTTCAGCTGTCAGAAATTTGGGGGTGATTTTTGACAGCCATTTAAAATTTGATAAACAGATTGACAATGTAGTCAAGATGAGCTTTTATCAATTACATCTGTTATCCAAAGCCAAACCTTTCCTGAGCCGTCATGATCTTGAGATAGCTATCCATGCTTTAATCACGTCTCGACTTGATTACTGCAATGCACTTTATGTTGGCATCTCTCAGTCTTCTCTCGGCCGCCTTCAACTTGTGCAAAATGCAGCGGCCCGTCTTTTGACCAACACACCTAGGCGAGAGCACATTACTCCGATCCTTTTTTCACTTCACTGGCTTCCAGTCCATTTTAGAATTAATTTTAAACTTTTGCTTTTTGTTGTTAAAGCTCTTAATGGCCTTGCTCCGGTTTATATGTCTGAGATTTTGACTGTCCGTGACCAAGGCAAGGCTTTGAGGTCATCCAATCAGCTTTTGCTGGATGTGCCTAGGTCAAGGTATAAACATTGGGATGACCGAGCCTTTTCTGTTGCCGCCCCCAGGCTCTGGAATAATTTCCCCCCTGACCTACGTGCTATCTCTGACCTGGCCCTTTTTAAATCAGAACTTAAAACTTATTTATTTAGGATGGCTTTTAATACCCAGTAGTGGTGATATTTGTCTTGGCATTTGTTTTTATTTTATTCTCATTTTTAGGTATTTATTCTTATTTCTTTGTTTATGTTATTTGTTTTTAATGCTGTGTGTGTTTTTAATGCTGTTTAATTTTCTGTAAGGCACTTTGGTCACCTACGGGTTGTTTTAAAGGGCTATATAAATAAAGTACATTACAATACATTATGTACTTGGCAAGTTAAGATGACCAAATTTTACGAAGTCATTGACTTTAATTTGTCAACAGCTTTCAGACCAAGTAAACGTGCCAACATTTGAATTTCAAAATAAGGGAGGTTTTTTCTGCTGTCTGGGTGATGAGGAGATTTCTTAAAAAAATAAATAAATAAATAAATATATACGTATATATACGTATATATATATATATATTATGACTGAAATAACTGTATCTTTGGTCATTTAAGTTAATTTATTTCATTAAATACAATTTTTTTAATGTTTTTTTTTAAATCAGAGTTAAATTATTGTTCTGTTCTGGCTCTGCAAAATTATGGTCAAAAATATAAATTGTTATAAGGATAAAGTAAAAAAAATTACCACAGACTGTTTCAAATTTATTTTAAAAAAACCAGTAATTTTATTTTTTTTAAAAAATAGACAAAATTAGCCATAAAATAATCCACAAATTTATAATAAAATCTCAAATGCACAAGAAAAGTCAATTTTCTTCTTCTTTTAGTTTTGATTGGCGGTTGGCAGTTGCATTACCGCCACATACTTCACTCTATATAATCACTACAAGAAGAAATTACAAATTTGAGGAAAATCGTTTCAAATTTAGATAAATTTACAGAGAAAAGTAGAAAACTATAAGAAAGTTGTTGTAAATTTTGAGAAAAACCTCAAACCTTCAAGACATAAGTCATTGCTCAAGTTTTTAAGTGGGTGCTCTTTGTACCCTTAACCAGAAATTTTTGGTTGCCTACTTTTAATTATTAATTTCAAAGCACTGCTTTTACATAAGTAGAATTTCTGGCTACTATACCCACCTCTGATCATATAATTTAAGTTTACATGAGTAAATTACTTTGATGAATGTTTTTTTCCCCTTCCCTACTCTCTCAATGGAAAAAAAATAAACACTAGAATAAAAATACACATATTTTTTGTCATTTATGTAAATGATGACAAAAAAAACCCTGCGGGACAAAACATGACATTTGATATTTTCTAATCTGTTTGTATACCACCATAGACAGAGAGAGAACCTGAATTAGACAGAGCTCAGAGAGGGCAAGATGAGACAGAAGAGAGGAGCCAAGGAGAGAAAAGTGTTCAGGCAGAGGGTCCAGGAGAGGTGAGAGCAGAGGAAGAAGAGAAGGATACATCAGTAAAAAGTCCAAACACAGGATGTCTGGGTGAGACCCCAACTGGCCCAATATTCCAACATTCAAGTCTCAGTTGTGCAATACTTCAAATGGTAAATTCCATATGCAAAGTCGCTGTGCAAAATAAGAAAAGAAAGAAATAGTATAAAATTAACATATTCTGGTTACAATAGTGCCATGTGTCCCCCCCCCCCCCCCGGAAAAATATGTTGCCACCGCACAAAGGTCTTTAAGCCAGAGGAAACACTGGGTTTTACCAGCACCATTTTCCACTGTATGCATGGAGTAATACAGAAACAGTGACATTATACCTCTCGGCGCCACACGAGTAGGCTGCCTTTTGCAACAGCGGCTCGATTCCGAGTTTTTTTTCCCTTCCTCTCTCTTTTGATCAGTCTTTTTTTTTCACCCCACTTATATCACGGACACACAGATCGTCCCAAATGTCTCCTGAGCCAGTGGACGGAGCCACTGTTTATAGCAGGATACGATACAACAGGGAAGAGCTGCTAGCATTTAACCGCCACCCGGTCCCATTGGAAAAACTCGACATACCGAGAGAATTGAGGCGAAAGCGTCGCGGCTGCCGGGCTGGAGTAAGGCGGAGGACAAAAAATATAAGGTACAGACCCTCCCTTCCATCTGTTGTCATGGGAAATGTACGGTCGATACTGGGAAAGTTAGATGAGCTAGCGGCTATCTCCCATTATGATAGCACTTACCGGGAGTGCTCTCTCCTTTTGTTTACTGAGACGTGGCTAACTGAACTAGCAGCAGATGCTAACATTGAGCTGGAGGGTTTTCACATGATACGAGCTGACCGAACACCAGACAGTGGCAAAGCAAGGGGCGGTGGAGTGATAATGTATGTTAACAACAACTGGTGCAGACCGGGACATATCACTGTTAAACAACGACACTGCAGCAAAGACATTGAGTTGCTAGCTGTTAGCATGAGGCCTACATATCTCCCGAGAGAACACTCACACGTGATCTGCATTGTTGTTTATGCAAATCCGACGGCGAACGCTGGGACAGCGCGTGACGTCATCCATTCAGTAACCAGCAGGCTGCAGACAGAACACCCAGATGCTCTTCTCCTCATCTCAGGCGATTTCAACCACGTTTCACTGTCTCCCATTCTACCCACGTTCACCCAGTATGTCACATGCCACACTAGAGACAATAAAACACTGGATTTATTCTACGCAAACACTAAGGAGGCGTACACCTCATCACAACTCCCCCCACTCGGGAGATCGGATCACAACTTGGTTCATCTCCGGCCGGTGTACAAACTCCTAGTGCACAGACAACCTCCGGCCATGCACACTGTGGAGTTATGGTCTGAGGAGACAATGGACACTCTAAAGGACTGTTTTGAAGCCACCGCCTGGAAGCAGCTCTGCGATCCACATGGTGAGGACATCGATGGCCTCATTCACACCTTCACGGGCTACCTCAGCTTCTGTGTGGACAAATCCATTCCCACCAAGACCATACGGCGTCACTCAAACAACAAACCCTGGATCAACCCTGAGATAAAAACACTTCTGAGAGAGAAGAAGAGGATCTTCAGGTCGGGGAACAGGGAGATGCTGAAGTCCGTACAGAGGGAGCTGAGGAGAAAGATCAGAGAAGGCAAGGACAGCTTCAGGAAGAAGATGGAGGACAAGCTGCAACAGAGCGACATCAGCGGGGTCTGGAGAAACCTCAAAACCATCTCGGGGCTCCAGAATACCTCCCCCCAGGCCACGGGGGGCAGGGAGTGGGCGAACAACCTGAATCTGTTTTTCAATAGATTTGACCAACCGCCCTCCCCCCTGTCTGCACAACAACCACTGCTGCCTCTAAGAAATCAAGTTCTGCTGCCCACTCCCCACTCCACCGACACCCCCCCCACTCCCAACACACAGCCCCCCATCCTGACCCTGACCAAGACCCAGGTGAGGACGGAGCTGAGGAAGATCAAGGCGAGGAAGGCGTCGGGACCGGACGGCATCAGCGCAAAGCTCCTCAAGTCCTGTGCGGACCAGCTGTGTGGGATTGTGACGTATATCTTCAACATGAGCCTGAAACTGGGGAGGGTACCACAGCTGTGGAAAACATCTTGTGTGGTACCTGTACCAAAAACTTCCCACCCCAAAGACCTGAACAGCTACAGACCGGTGGCCTTGACGTCCCACTTGATGAAGACCCTGGAGAGACTGCTCCTTGCTCATCTCCGCCCCCTGGTGGAACCAGCGATGGATCCACTCCAGTTCGCCTACCAGCATGGCATTGGGGTGGAGGATGCGGTGATCTTCCTCCTTCACCATTCTCTGTCCCACCTGGAGAAGCCCGGGAATATGGTGAGGATCATGTTCTTTGACTTCTCCAGTGCTTTCAACACCATCCAACCGATGATCCTGAAGGACAAGCTGCTGCGCGCAGGGGTGGACCAGCACCTGTCATCATGGATCCTGGACTACCTCACGAACCGGCCTCAGTTTGTGAGAACCCGGGACTGTGTTTCCGACACGATCATCAGTAGCACGGGGGCCCCCCAGGGAACGGTGCTGGCTCCTTTCCTGTTCACTCTTTATACTGCGGACTTCTCACACAACACAACACATTGCCATCTACAGAAGTTCTCTGATGACTCTGCGATCGTTGGTCTCATCTCCAACGGAGATGAAGCTGAGTACAGAGGGCTTATCCAGGACTTCGTGGACTGGTGCCATCGGAACTGCCTCCAGATCAACGCGAGGAAAACTAAGGAGCTGGTGGTGGACTGCCGCAGGCATGGGCAGCCCCTCACAGCACCAGTAAATATACAGGGAACAGACATCGAGATGGTGACATCCTATAAGTACCTGGGTGTTCATCTGAACAATAAACTAGACTGGTCACACAATACTGACGCACTCTACAAGAAGGGACAGCGCAGGCTGTTCCTGCTGAGGAGACTCAGGTCTTTTGGTGTACAAGGGGCGCTGCTGAAGTCATTCTATGACACGGTGGTGGCATCAGCCATCACTTTTGGAGTGGTCTGCTGGGGCAGTAGCATTACTGCAGCCGATAGGAAGAGACTGAACAAACTGATTAAGAAAGCTAGCTCTGTCCTGGGGCAGCGCCTTGATCCGATGGAGGAGATAGGAGAGAGAAGGACGGTGGCTAAACTGTCATCTCTGCTGGAGTCCGAGTTCCACCCTATGCAGGACATACTGGATGCACTGAGGAGCTCATTTAGCAGCAGACTACATCATCCCAGGTGCACAACCGAGAGGTTTCGTAGGTCCTTCCTACCAACGGCTGTCAGACTGTACAACCTAAGCAGGGCTGCTCGCAGAGATAGCAAAAAGACGTAACAAACTAACAGTTTTTTGAATGCAAAAGATGCAATAGACTTACACAATGGTCCCCTCCGGCATACAACTAGGAACATACCGGTCGCTATGGAGGGTGAGAATATGTATGGGCACATAATCATACCATGTAGGATAACTAAGTAGACGGTTATGCTGTTTCATCCCATCTAGCAACAATGCTCTGCACTGTGTGTGTTTATATATTTACATATTTATTCCATCTAGCTACAATGCTCAGCACTGGGTGTGTTTATATTTATACAGTATATCTATATATTTATTCCATCTAGCTACAATGCTCCGCACTGTGTTTTTATATATCTACATATTATTCCATCTAGCTACATTGCTCCGCACTGTGTGTGTTTATATACTTGCATATTTATTCCACCTAGCTGCAATGCTCCGTACTGTGGGTGTTTATATATTTACATATTTATTCCATCTAGCTACAATGCTCTGCACTGTGTGTTCATATATTCATATATTTATTCCATCCAGCTACAATGCTCTGCACTGTGTGTCTGTGTGTATATACTGTATATATTTTATAGTAATATGTACATATGTATATTAGCTGCTCTTGCTTGCTTGTTTTTTTTCTTGCCTTCTGATTGTTGCTCTGAGTGTTGCTATCCCTGTGCTGTTGCAATCCTGGAATTTCCCCGTTGTGGGACTAATAAAGGCTTATCTTATCTTATCTTATCTTATTACAGATGCTATTTACAATCGATTTCAGCCAGTCCACACACCAAGGAGCATTTCTCAGAGAAATAGAGGCTTCGTGATTAAACTTTAAGCTTGATGTATTTATTGTTAGGACTAGGTAAAAAAGGGCTCTTAACTGAAATCACTATATTTTTTTTTTTTTTTTTTTTTTACAAGAGATGTAGTGTTATAGATAAGAAAAACATTTTAAATCCAGATCCGCATCAGCTGCTTCTCAATCTCACATCGTCACCTTTTTTTTCTTCTAGTTATTTTCTAAAAGTTAAACCTGAAGCTCCTCCAGCTTATCAAATATTCAAACCCACTACTGACTTTGGTCAGTTAGTCAGAAATTTTTTGGCCGAAGACGAAAGGGGAACTATGTTATGGGGCAGTCTGTCCATCCATCTGTCCCACTTCTGTGAAATCAGCTCCTATAGTTTTGTTCCATATGTAAACATAGTACCAGGGTTTGATATATACTGATGATGTATAGCTTGCAATTTGACTCTGATCGGATGACTTTTGCAGGAATTATAGCCCCTGAGGTCAAAGTCAGAGGTCAGTTTTTCCCTAAATCTTGTAAACTTGATAACTACTGAACGAAATGATGTAGGCTTTTCAAATCCATACCATAGTTGTTTCTAAGACAAATCTTCAGTGGCTTACACCCTTACCTGACTATGGGTTTGGGGTCAAAAGGTCAAAGAGCAAAGTTGGCATTATCTATGTCCTATTACTAAAGAATGAGTAAAGCTAGGGTCACCAAACTTTGTACGCAGGTTCACCCTGTGACCCTGAAGTATGACTGTGGTTTTTTGATTGCAAGGTCAAAGGTCAGTGTCAAAATGGCATGTAAACTACAGTATATCTCAACAATGAAGACCGTTAGGGTCACCAAATTTGGTACACAGGTTTGACCTGAGACCATGACCTCTGACTGTGGGTTTGGGGTCAAAGGTCAAGATTAGCATTCCTTATGTCCACTTATTATAGAATGCATAAGGCTCTCTAGGGTCACCAAACTTGCTACACAGGTTCACGCTGGGATCCTGACCTACAATTATGGGTTGTATAAAACTATTTTTGTTGTATATTCATGAATGATAGGTTTGCCCCAATAATTGTTTGAAGAAGTTTAACACTGGTCTCCTTCAGTAACATATTGGGATTTTCAAAGAAAGCGGGGGGAGGGGGTGATATTACGCTCCCCTCAGAATGCTCTTGTTTTATTTCCCAACACATGGGTTGGCTGTTTATTTATTTAAGCAATATTACACGAGATGAAGTATGGTATCATGACTATAGTAACTGTGGGTGTGGTACGTCTACGCGGAGGGCATTAGAGTATCACACCCGTAGTTAGTATAGTCGTGATTGTCATGGCGGCCGCGGGGCCATCATCAGTCCCGGCTGCGTGCACACCTGTCGCTAATCCCCAGCGGGCTATAAGAGCCAGACCTGCCAGGGACTCAGCACGGAGCCGTCTGTCATCATCACGGAGACACGTCCCTCGTTCTCAGTCATGGATTGACTCTTCGTCTGACCAAGTTCATCACGTCTTGCCACATAAGCAAACCAAGCCCTTACCTTGCCAAGCTATTTTCCCCTGTGCACAGGTGGATCCTCCAGGCGGCGGATTATCTCTCCCCGGCGGCGGCTCAGCTCCTCCCCAGCACCGGAGTCCTCCCTCCGCTTCACGACACCGAGCAGGACGCTCTCCTCCTGGCAGTCGCTCGCAAGGCAAGCAGAGGCTCAGCATCGCCACCTGCAAGTAAGCAGCAGTTCTTGTCACATCTCCTGCTGCGGTGCAGTACTAATTACTCTGCTCTGTCTCCCTAGGGTTGCCAGGCAGCACAGAGACCTGCTCAACTCCAGCATGAGCCCAGCACACCACACTACTACACATACACGCACTCACACACTTCACTTGGGTGAATAAAAGGTTAATTGTGACACCTCGAGTCTGTCTTCTGTTCCCTGGGTCCATTCATTATGTCAGTGATACCATAATAACATAGAGTGTAATATTGCTTTGATACAACAGTTCCGGCAAACACAGTTTATTAAATGACAGCAATACTGGACAAAATATTGTGATTTGTTTGTTTAACCAGTTGTTTTAGGCCGTTGTCGCCAGTGCCATTATCTTTGCTGCTGTCTGTTGGGGTAGCAGTATCAGAGCCAGTGACACCAACAGACTTGACAAGATTATCAAGAAGGCTGGCTCTGTAATTGGTCTCAGGCCAGAGACCTTTGAGACTGTGGTGGAGAGGAGGACACTAAACAAAGTGCGATCCATCATGGACAATCCTGATCACCCCCTCCACCACACACTGGACAGACAGCGGCGCACTTTCTCCAGCAGACTGCTACAGCTTCACTGCCGAACGGTGAGGTACAGGAAATCTTTCCTGCTGCACGCTATTTCACTGTACAATAACTCACTCTGATGTTTGAATTCTGGTCATAACTATGCTGCCGTACTGCACCTTGCAGTCTAATTGGTACCTCACATTGCACCCTGTGCCTGATAGTCCTGCATTGTACAGCGAGTATGATTTATGTACGTATCTCTGCGGGTCATCATCTGTTCATCTGCGATGTATATAAGTTATCTAGGCAGTTTTACTTTCCATGGGTAATTCCTTTTTCTTTTATGCTGTGTGCATTTCTGTCGTTTTGGTCGTCTACTGTCATGCTGCTGTTACACTGTAATTTCCCAGTTTGGGATGAATAAAGTACATCCATCCGTTTCTATTTTGCACAGCTGAGAAAAAAATAGTCCCTTCTAAATGTAGCCAGTAACTGTTGCTAAACATCTCAATCAGCATGAAGACATCTATTGTTATTTCACACACATGTAGACAAATTAAATATTGTCAGGTGCAAAAGTATTAAGTGTTTATAAAACATATGCCTGTTGAGTCAGTTCTTCAGAAGACCCCAGATCAAAACGTATCCAATGCCGGTTGTGAGAACACCGGTAGTAGCTAGTAGTTAGCATGTTAGTGATTTAGCAGACTTTGCTTGCTTTTCTTCGCATTTTCAGATGAAACAAAGAGTCCATCACCGCAAAGGTATTGTGGTTTGTTAATCGAGATAATAAATCAAACTCTAACACTGCCACTTTTTTTGAATAGACAGGAAATAGCTTAGTGAGCTTAATGACGGAAGGGTAGATGGGTAGACGGAGACAGTTTTTTTTTTTTTTTTTTCAAAAGAGTGGGACTTCCGGGTCACGGATGTATAATTTCTTGTCAAACACTGCCTCACTGTGGAAATTAAGGTATCCAAGACAGTACTGTGTGGAGGCTAAATATTTAACCAAACACGATCTGGTAAGAAATCAAGCAGAAGACTTAGTTGTTTCTCAGATGAATTCTTTATTGTGCTTGACAGGGTCCTTGAACATGCTGCAGGCAGAGTGCAAAAGAATACCGAACTCATCTTCACATCTCATTATATACACACAGAAAACAGGATGTTAACAGAACATAAAACAGGATGAAAGGCTGGGGATAAGGTGACCTCAGCTTGCCCTAAGGCCAGGACACTTCCTGATCTACAATGTTTCCAGTTTAACTGCTGTGCAAGAGGAACAACCCACTGTTAACTTTTACAGCCTGCACTCTGAGAGACTGAAGACAATAAGTCTTTTAGTTTAACTGAAATAGAATAAGATATTACATAATAAATAAAATTATCTATAATGTTCCCCAACAACTGCAATTGTCAGAGAATTGATAGTAAATTACTGTTAGTAATTAATGGTTGCATGAACACCTTTGAAGCAGAGTAATAAATATTCAGTGAAATTGGAGTGCAATTATCGGGGAATATAGTAACTCCTGGAATCCCTATTGTCCAATCAAATTGCTCAGTCAGAACGCGGTGGCGCAGTGGTTAGCACTGCGGCAGCACAGCAACTCACCCTTGGCTGGGGGATCCTGGGTTCGATCTCAGCCCCCGACCAACAGTGATCTGTGTGGAGTTTGCATGTTCTCCCCGTGTCTGTGTGGGTTTACTCCGGGATTTTCTCCGGTTTCCTCCCACATGCCAAAAACATGCAAGTTAGGTTAATTGGCATTAAACTGGGGATTGTAAATTGTTCTTAGGTATGAATGTGAGAGTGAATGGTTGTCTGTATCTCTGTGTTGGCCCTGTGATGGACTGGCGATCTGTCCAGGGTGTACCCTGCCTCCCACCCAACAGATGCTTTGATAGGCTCCAGCCCCCCCTCGACCCGAAAAGGATTAAGCGGAAGAAGATGAATGAATGAACTACTGTAGCTGTTGTGTAATTAATTATTTATGAATGGCTCACTCATTCTTGTTGTTCAGTTTTAAAAAGGTAAAATATAGGCTATATATTGTCAGGTCTGGGCATGGTCTGCGGACCATGCTCACATTTTGAGTTTATTGTAGCACCCTGTGTGAGCCAGGTTATCTAGCATCTCAGACAAGAGACAGTGATAAGCTTGGGACAACAAAGAGCAGGAGGTTCCTGGTGAGATAGCAGGAAGGAGTCAGGGATGAAGGTTGTTGAATGCAGTGTGATGCAAATGTCATGTTGTGTGTGATGTAAATGCCATGAAACTTAAGGGGAGAGTTTCTGCTTGAATGTTCAGTCTGTTCTGTGCTTGAAAGATGTGAGTGTGTAATAAATCGTCTGAAATGATTCCACCTCTGATTTCACACACTCCACACTGGTGACCCAAGACGTATTATGGAACACGAGGCAAGATCCCCGGAGCCGGCCCGGTCAGGAAGCTACAGCGAGGCGGCAGCCATCCCACAGACAGCCTGGACTGGAACCTACAGCCACGCGTGTGCGGTTTCAGTCAAGCTACCGGATTTCTGGCAGCACAACCCGCGCTCTTGGTTCCACCTCACCGAGGCCCAGTTTGCCCTCTGGGGAGTAACGGTAGATGATACCAGATTCTACCATGTGGTCGCAGCGCTCGACGCCCGCACAGCTCAGCAGGTAGCGAGCTTGCTCGATCAGCCACCAGCCAGCAGCAAATACGAGACGCTCAAGGCTGCGCTCATCCAGCGCTACACACTCTCGGAATGTGAGAGAGCGGAGAGGCTCCTGACGCAGACCGAGTTAGGAGATGGTTCAGCCGTAGACCTGATGGAGAAGATGCTGGCGTTAATGGGCACGGACGACGGGCACTTTCTGTTTGCCCGCCTCTTCCTCCGGAACCTTCCGACAGTAGCGAGAGCGGTTCTGGCCAATTCGCCGTGGCTGGCCGCGCGCGACTACTGTGCGCTAGCCCAGGAGGCAGACCGGATCATCATCACCACCAGGGCGATCACAGTCAACGCGGCAGCGGCGGAGCCCAGCGAGACGACCAGAGGAGGCGAGGAGCCACCGACAGTAGCGGCAGCGGGGGCCAAGGAGCGCCAGAGAGACACGCTCTGTTTCTACCACCGCCGCTTCGGAGAGAAGGCACGCAGATGTGCGCCACCGTGCCAATTCAAGCGCTCGGGAAAACGCCAAGGCCGGGGGTCGGTAGCAGCTGCGACCCTCGGTGAAGAGAACAAGCTGCTCTACTTAACAGATGCACGCTCTGGGAGGCGTTTCCTCGTGGACACCGGAGCCCAGAAGAGCTTCATCCAGCCGACCCACGCTGACCGGCTGGCAGGATCTAGCGGCCCCGGGATGTTGGCAGCAAATGGCTCGGATATTAAGACCTTTGGTGAGAGGACTCTGCTCTTATCTCTACACGGCCGTACATATGAGTGGACTTTTGTCGTAGCAGCACTGAATTACCACATACTGGGGGCTGATTTTCTGTGTGCACATGGTTTACTGGTTGATGTTGCTAACAGGCGCCTGGTTAATGCACTGTCCTTTGACTCTCTCCCCTGTATAGCTCGAGTGACCCAGCCAACAGCACAAGCCAACGTCACAGCTACAGGCGGTAAGTTTCACACACTGCTCACTCAGTTCCCAGCACTCATGGTCCCGACGTTTTCCGCGGCCATCGCTAAACACGGGGTGGAGCACTTTATCACCACCACCGGGCCGCCTGTTTTTGCAAGACCTCGGCGCTTGGACGCAGCTAAACTGGCCATAGCGCGCGAGGAGTTTGCCAATCTGGAAAGGTTGGGCATCATCAGGCGCTCGAACAGCCCATGTGGCATGTAGTGGCTTCCCCACTACACATGGTCCCTAAGGCTGAGGGATCGTGGCGACCGTGCGGGGATTTCTGCAGGTTGATAAATGCCACAGCGCACGACCGCTACCCAATTCCCCACATACAGGATTTTTCCGTTCACCTCGCCGGAGCGTGCATTTTTTCCAAAATAGACCTGGTCCGCGGTTACCACCAAGTCCCAGTGTGCGCTAAGGACATACCCAAAACAGCGGTAATAACTCTGTTCGGTCTATTCGAGTTCCTGCGCATGCCATTCGGGTTAAAAGGAGCGGCACAGACGTTCCAGCGCATGATGGATGCAGTGCTGCGCGATCTCCCGTTTGTGTTCGTCTACCTGGACGATATCCTGGTAGCCAGTGCGTCCGAAGACGAACACGAAACCCACCTCACGACGGTTTTCCGGAGGTTGGAGGAGCACGGGTTAATAATCAACCCGGCGAAATGCCAGTTCGGCGTGACGGGGATTGATTTTTTGGGGCACCGCGTCTCTCCGGAAGGAGCGATCCCGCTGCCCGACAAAGTGCGCGCCGTGGCGGATTTTCCCCAGCCTCAGACGGTCAGGGCGCTGCAGGAATTTTTGGGGATAGTGAACTTTTATAACCGTTTCCTTCCCCACGCGGCGCAGCTCATGCAACCATTGTACGCCGCGCTCAAGAAACAGAAACCCGCGGATAGGGTCGAATGGACCCCGGAGCAAGTGCGGGCGTTCTCGGAAGTTAAAGCGGCCCTGGCAAACGCCGCACTGCTGGCGCATCCAGACCCGACGGCCCGCATAGCGCTCACCACTGACGCTTCAGATGTGGCCATAGAGGCTGTCGTGGAGCAGCGCGTCGCCGGGGCTTGGCAGCTGCTCGCCTTTTTCAGCAGAACTTTGCGCGACAGCGAACGTAAATACAGCGCGTTCAACAGAGAGTTGCTGGCTCTCCACCTGGCCATACACCACTTCCAGTTCTGGTTGGAAGGGCGCAGCTTCACCGCGTTCGTGGACCACAAGCCACTAACATTCGCGATGGCCAAGGATTCAGAACCGTGGTTGGGCCGGCAGCAGAGACAGCTGGCCGCGATCTCAGAGTTTACTACTGATATTCAGCATGTGTCTGGTAAACTGAATGTAGTGGCGGACTGCCTCTTGCGAGCCGTGGTGGCCCCGGTCTGCGTGGGGATAGATTACGCAGCCATGGCCGTGGGGCAGATTAGTGATGCAGACGTGCGCGCCCTCCAGTCTGGACCAACAGGGTTAAGGCTGGAGAGCAGGGTGCTGCAGGATGGCCCCCCCCCCCAAACTGCGATGTCTCCACGGGTCGCCCGCGTCCGGTGGTCCCGGCCGCGTGGCGCCGCCGCGTGTTTGAGTCAGTTCACACTCTGGCGCACCCAGGAGTGCACGCGTCGGTCAAAATGGTGGGAGAGAAGTTTGTTTGGCCGAGCCTGCACAAACAAGTGAAGGAGTGGGCTGCAGCCTGCGTGGCGTGCCAACGAGCCAAAGTACACAGACACACGAAGGCTCCCTTGGAGCCATTTCATATTCCGGCTAAGAGGTTCGACCATGTTCACATGGACCTCGTGGGCCCCCTCCCGCCATCACAGGGGTGCACGCACCTCCTGACAATGGTGGACTGCACCACGCGCTGGCCAGAAGCGGTCCCGCAGGCGGCAACCACGTCCGTGGACGTAGCGCGCGCTTTTTTAACAGCATGGGTGGCGCGTTTTGGAGTCCCGTCGGACATTACGTCCGACAGGGGCCCGCAATTTGTTTCCGAACTCTGGTCCACGATGGCCCGCAGCCTGGGTGTTACAATTCACCGCACAACCGCGTACAACCCACAGGCCAATGGGTTATGCGAGCGTTTTCATAGATCATTGAAAGCGGCACTCAGGGCTTCATTGACGGATGCAAATTGGGTAGACAGGCTGCCATGGGTTTTATTGGGGTTGCGCTCCGCGCCATAAGAGGATCTGGAAGCTTCCCCGGCAGAGCTCGTTTTTGCACAGCCACTACGGCTGCCCGGGGAATTTCTGCCAGATAATCCCGCGCCGGGCAGCTCCCCGTCTCAGCTTTTGCAGCGTAGCGCAAACACAGGCACACTGCCGGGCCCTGCCCACCACAGTTTTCCGCGTGTTTTCGTGCCTAAAACTTTGAAGAGCACGGAGTTCGTTTTCGTCAGACACGACGCCCACCGCCCTCCATTGCGCCCACCCTATGATAGACCGTTCAGAGTGTTGGAAACAGGGGATAAGCATTTTTTGCTAGACTTGGGGGGTAGGAGGGAAAAAATTGGCATAGGCAGACTCAAACCCGCTTTCGTTGTGGCGGACGAGCAAGTGCTGTTGGCTAAGGCCCCTCGGCGTGGAAGACCCCCACGGAGAGCTCCCCAGGGAGACGATTCTCCAGAGCAGCCACACGGACAGACCGAAGTGGCCCCCCACCAGCAACAAACCACCCGCAGTCAGACACACTCCCAGCAGCCCCCCACCGGCACAGCAGCGCCGCGGAGGCGGTAAACCCCAGTTACAGCAAATACAGGAGGAGATGGAAGCCCAAGCAGCATGTGGACTGAGGTTCAATTGTTCTATCACAGCATGTGGACTGTTATTCTGTTGTCCTATCTAAGATGCTGTGGGGGGGGAGGTAGCACCTTGTGTGAGCCAGATTTTCTAGCATCTCAGACAGGAGACAGTGATAAGCTTGGGACAACAAAGAGCAGGAGGTTCCTGGTGAGATAGCAGGAAGGAGTCAGGGATGAAGGTTGTTGAATGCAGTGTGATGCAAATGTCATGTTGTGTGTGATGTAAATGCCATGAAACTTAAGGGGAGAGTTTCTGCTTGAATGTTCAGTCTGTTCTGTGCTTGAAAGATGTGAGTGTGTGATAAATCGTCTGAAATGATTCCGCCTCTGATTTCACACACTCCACATTATATGTTTATAGAAGAGTCCTCCCAGATAGCTGCGGCTTTAAACACATCCCAGTCTGTCCAGGCAAAACAGTCTTGCAGGGTGCGCTCAGCCTCTGGAGTCCAGCGTTTAATTTATTTAATAACAAACAAACCCTGTTATTAAACAAATTAAATGCTGGACTCCAGAGGCTGAGAGCACCCTGCAAGACAAGCCGCAGCCATCCGGGAGGACTCTTCTGTAAACACAGAAAACTATGCTGAGTATGTGACTGGGTACATTAGTACTTGTGTTGATAACATCGTTCCCAACCAGAAGCCCTGGATAAACAGTCAGGTACGTCAGATGCTGCGTGCTCACTCTCTTGCATTTAAATTAGGCAATGAGGCTGAGTACAAAGCTGCAAAGTATGGACTGAGGAAGGCTATAACAACAGCCAAAAGGCAGTACAGAGAAAAGTTGGACAGCCTCTACTCCACTTCTGACCCTGGGCGCATGTGGCAAGGCCTACAGCACATCACAGACTACAAGAGAACCACCAGCAACACCACTAGCTCCACAGCCAGCCTGCCGGATGATCTCAACATCTTTTACACCCGCTTTGAGACCTCCAGCTACAGTGCAGAGAGGAGACACACACACACACACACACACACACACACACACACACGCACCCTCCCCCTCCACTAAAAGTCTCATCAGGCCAGGTAAACAAAGCACTGAGGAATGTCAATCCCCGCAAGGCAGCAGGACCAGCCAATATCCCTGGGCGGGCTCTCAGAGCATGTGCTGCCGAGGTGACTGATGTTCTCACAGCCATCTTTAACCTCTCCCTCAACCAGAACATAGTCCCTCCTGCTTCAAAACCACAACCATCATCCCCCTCCCCAAAAAGAGCCTGCCGACCTGCCTGAATGATTGCAGGCCAATAGCACTCACTCCAATCATCATGAAGTGCTTCGAGAGAGTGGAGCTGGCCCTCATTCAGGACAGCATACTGGGTACCCTGGACCCCCTGCAGTACGCCTACCGGCCCAACAGGCCCGCCTCAGATGCCATTGCTGCTGCGCTCCATTATTCTCTCTCCGACCTAGAAGATAAAGACTCCTACATCAGGATGCTCTTTGTCGACTACAGCTCCGCCTTCAACACTGTCATCCCCCACAAACTCACCTACAAACTGTCTTTACTTGGCCTGCACCCCACCCTCTGTGACTGGCTACTGGTCTTTCTGACTGACAGGCCTCAGTCTGTCAGGATGGGTAACAGGACCTCAGCCAGCATCATCACAAACGCAGGTGTCCCACAGGGTTGTGTTCTCAGCCCACATCCTCTACAGCCTCTTCACCCATGACTGTGCCCCCCCCCCCAACACACACACAAGGACAATGCCATCTTAAAGTTCACGGATGACACAGCAGTGATAGAACGCATCACTGGTGGTGATGAAGCATCCTACAGGAGGGAGGTGGCTAACCTGGTGTCATGGTGTGAGGACAACAACCTCATCCTCAACACGGACAAGACCAAGGAGATGATAGTGGACGTGAGGAAGGGGAGGAGACCTCATCGGCCACTGTTCATCCACGAGCTTGAGGTGGAGAGGGTGAGCAGCTTTAAATACCTGGGCATCCACATCAGTGAGGACCTTACGTGGGCACTTGGTTAACTTGGCACCACAGACCTGGTTAAGAAAGCTCAACAGCGGCTGTACTTTCAGAGGAGGCTGAAGAAGTTTGGCATGTCCCCCAAGATCCTCAGCAACTTCTACAGCTGCATCATCAAGAGCATCTTGACCAACTGCATCACTGTTGGTTCAGCAGCACTACTGCTTTGGACCGCAAGTGCCTGCAGAGAGTGGTGAAGACAGCGGAGAAGATCAACAGAACTCCACTCCACTCTCTGCAGAGCATCTATCACCTCAAAGTCCAAAGGAGAGCTGCCTTCATCCTCCAGGGCCCCATCCACCCCCAGCACAGAATGTTCACACTTCTACCCTCAGGCCGGAGGTACAGAATTGTGAAATGCAGGACATCCAGACTAAAAAACTCCTTAAAATTAATCAACAGCTAATTTGATAGTTGACTGATCGCCTGTGTTCCCTTTTCCAGAAAAAATTCATGATTTTATATGATTTGAATGACATTATGATCTACTAGATCTCTAAATTTAAGAGTATGTAATTGAATGAATATTGGATTTGTTGGTTCATGGTAAGGTTTCTTTGATATAATGCGTATGGCTTTTTTCTGTAGTAAAAAGATTAAGTTTGTGTTTGTTTTGTATGTGTTTCCCCAGATCTCCACACAGTATGTCATATAAGGAACTATCAGTGAATTATATAAAATGCAAAGAGATTTCTGACACAGGAAATCCTTAACTTTATACAGTACAGCAGTGGATGTAGACATTTTAGTTTTGACATAATTTATGTGTGATTTCCAGTTTAGTTTGTTATCAACAATGACCCCTAGGAACTTGGTGTCCAAAACTGTGTCAATTTCAACATTGTTTATTTTAATTTTTTTGTTATTATATAATTTGCAATTTCCAAATTTTATACATTTTGTTTTTCCAAGGTGAATAGATAATTTATTGGCAGTGAACCATTGATTTATTTAAGTTAATTTTCTACAGAATCCAGAAACTGCTTAAGATTTTCTCCACTACAAAAAAAAGTTGTGTCATCTGCAAATAAAATACACTTGAGCAATTTAGACACAGAACATAAATCATTAATATACAAAATAAACAGCAATGGACCAAGCACAGAACCCTGTGGTACCCCACACGTCATCTTGAGCAACTCAGAGTCTGTATTATTCACATGAACATATTGATATTTGTCTTCTAAATAGCTGTGTAACAAGTCAAAAGCAATTTCTCTGATACCATACTTATGTAATTTACTGAGGAGTAATTTATGGTCAACTGTATCAAATGCCTTTTGTAAGTCCAGAAATATTCCAACTGTGTATTCTCTTCTATCTGTTGCATCCGTAATCTGTTCAACAAAGTCCATGAGTGCCAGTGAGGTGGTCTGGTTCTTCCTGAATTCATACTGTTGTTCGCAGAGTATATTGTGCTTATCAGTGAAATCATTTAGTCTCTTAACAAATATTTTTTGCAGTATTTTGGAGAACTGAGGTAACAAGGAGATGGGTCTGTAGTTTGACAATGAGTGTTTGTCACCAGTCTTATACAGAGGAATGACTCTTGCTATTTTCATTTTCTTTGGAAATTTACCAGCAGTAAGTGACATGTTGCATATATATGACATGTTGCATGTTGCATATATATATATATATAAGTGAAGTGTTTAACAATACGATCAATAATACATTTAACCAATAACATGCTGAAATCATTACAATCAGTTGATTTTTTTGTCTTTGAATTTGTTAACAATGTCAAGAATTTCTTTTTCATCTGTTTCTTTCATAAACATTGAGTAAGCGTTTATGTTGACGACATTGTCAGCGCCACTTGTATTTGCTGATGATACAGTGGAGTTGGTGATCTTTTTTCCTATATTAACAAAATATTCATTAAACGTGTTGGAGATCAAGCTATTTTCAATGATTATTCCATTTTCTGAATTTAAATAAGAGATTTGGTTGGAATTTAGTTTTCCTCTCTGTTATATTATTTAACACCTTCAATATATTACATGTATTAGTTTTGTTATTTTCCAATAATTTACTGTACCGTATTTTTTGGACTATACGGCGCACTTAAAATCCTTTAATTTTCTCAAAAATTGACAGTGCACTTTATAATCCTGTGCGCCTTATGTATTAATTCTGGTTGTGCTTACTGACCTTGAACCGATTTTATGTGGTACACGGCGCTCAAAAATCTGTCAAAAATGTTTTAGTACGACTTTGGTAAGCTACGAAGCCGAACCGCTTGATGGATTGTCAGAGCATTACGGTAGTCAGGAACCTCGCGGAGTAATATGTGCTTCAACATAATGGCCGGATGGCTTTTTCCACAAATCTCCATCCCTATTGATCTGCCACTCCATGCGCGCCCATCTCACCGATACTGTCAAAACCCAAGTGAAGCAAACTATTTCGGAGCTTGCCATCATTCCAGGTGGATTAACCAAAGAACTCCAACCGCTATATTGGTGTCAACAGGTCGTTCAAAGTTAAATTGCTAGCGAGTTATGCCACTATCTGCCAATGGATCGTGGATCGAAACTGCTCCTGTTTAGCTGTAATTAATATTCAAAAATGATATTTTCGGGACGAAAGAATTCAAGCGTCCCAGCATTTGTTTGCATTGTTTACTTCTTGGGGCTGCCGCCGGAGAGCGAGCCGTATCGAGTACTGAGCGAGTATCCTGGTGATGTAAACAGCCACGGACAAAAAATGTACATTTGCTTGTGGAACAGGTCATTCACACTCGCAGACAGTCGCGCTATATGTGTCTATAATGACTATAGATAGGATTTTCTTTCCATGCACGCAAAAAAAAAAAAAAATCCCAGATCCGACTACCTCGCGAGGTAGTCGATACCCAAAAGCCGATGGTGTATAGAACACCTATATTAGGATTTGTATGTGAAATTTCGGCATCGAAACTGCTCCCGTTTAGCTGTAATTAAATATTCAAAAATGATATTTTTGGGACGAAAGAATTCAAGCGTCCCGGCATATGTTTACTTATCAGGGCTGCCGCCGGAGATTGAGCCGTATCGAGTACCGAGCGAGTACCGAGCGAGTATTCTGGCCAATATGGCGATGTAAACAGCCACGGACTAAAAACGTTCCGCCTGCTTGTGGAACAGGTCATTCACACTCGCAGACAATCGCGCTATATGTGTCTATAATGACTATAGATAGGATTTTCTTTCCATGCACACAAAAAAAAAATTTTTTCCAGCTCCGACTGCCTCGCTTTAATGCGCCTTATAATCCGGTGCGCCTTATGTATGAAATTAGACCATCAAATAGACCGTTCATTGATAGTGCGCCTTATAATCCGGTGCGCCTCATAGTCCCAAAAATACAATAATATATTTTTTTACACGATCTTAAGATACATCATGGGATGTACCTGCTCCAGCCAGTGGTGTCATGGCAAAAAGGGATCAGCTGGCAAAAATTGATTGCCAGGTGCCATATTATAGTTATGGGGTTATATTAGCCGTAAAAAAAAAAAAAAATTATATATATATATATATATATATATGTGTGTGTGTGTGTGTGTGTGTGTGTGTGTGTGTGTATTTCAACAGGTAAACAGTACTGAGTTAGGTATAATAAAATATATTTAACAATTATGTGTCATGATCAGGTGAGCGTGCTCCCCCTCCCTTCCTGTGGGCAGAAGATGATGGATTCATGATGAGGACACTGTCATGTTCCTGGGGCACGGGTTGAGCCGTGCCCAGTTTTACTGCCCGGTGAACATTTTGTTGTTTATTTCCGGTTATTTCTTAGTTTACTATGATGTTTTGTATTTTGCTGTGTTGTATTTTCTGTTTCCGGTTTGTTTATTTTGGCAGTGCTGTGCAGCTACCGGCTGTCTTTTCCTTGGGGCTGCACAGCTGCTGCCTGTTGACTACTCATGGGCTACACCTGTCTGTAATTATGTGTAGGTATTTTAGAGACACGACGACTCCTGTTCGTCGCAGTGTCCTACTATTCTCTCTTTGCTGTTCCCACCGTGACCTATTTTCATGGTTTGGGGGTCTGCTGTTGAGGTAAGTTGGTGTGCTCCGTCTGGGTGCCTTTTCTCCTCTGTTTTCTCGGCCGTTGAGCCCATTGCTCTCTGGGTCCTCTGGTTGAGCTTTCTCCTCTCTCTCAGGCATTCCCTGTGTTTGGCACCACAGACGTTGAGCCCAACTTTCCTCCAGCATTTGTGTCATTTAACGGTCAGTGAATTTTTTCCCTTGTGCTCGCCAGTTTCACATGTTGGAGCACTTTATATTTTTTTCTTTATTTTTCTACATACTCACCAGTTAGTTTGGGAGTGCCTTGTGTTTTTTTTTCAAATTTTGCTCAACCAGTCAGTTTGGGAGCGTTGTTGTGTAGTCCTTTAAGTTAATAAATGTGCAGAAACCTACAACGTGTGCTTGGTGTCCTATTTTGCGCACTCTTGACAAACACCAGTGCAGAATATAGAGTGACACAGACATACAGTGATGTGAAAAAGTGTTTGCCCCCTACCTGATTTCTCATTTTTTTTGTATGTTTGTCACACTTAAATGTTTCAGATCATCAAACAAATTTAAATATTAGACAAAGATAACACAAACACAAAATTCAGTTTTCAAATGAAGGTGTTTATTATTAAGGGAAAAAAAATCCAACCTACATGGTCCTGTGTGAAAAGGTGATTGCCCCTAAACCTAATAACTGGTTGGGCCACCCTTAGCAGCAACAACTGCAATCAAGTGTTTGCGATAACTGGCAATAAGTCCTTTACAGCCTGGAGAGGAATTTTGGCCCACTCATCTTTGCAGAATTGTTGTAATTCAGCCACACTGGAGGGTTTTCGAGCATGAACCGCATATTCATCCGTCATAATTCAACCCAAGAGAGAGGCTCAAACACTGAGCAGCCACACCAGACGAACACTCAGACTCAGATGGTTTAAAAGATTCACAACTTTAATGAAAACATAAAAACTAAAAATACACAAATCTACATAAAGTGCAACAACTAAGGAAAAGTGCAAACAAGACACACACTTAAATAGACACACAAAACAGGAGCATGCTGGAACGCACGCAGCCTGGGAGGAGAGGGCAGTGCAGCGATATGTGATTTATAATTATGATCAGGTATAAAGATTATTTAATTTGTATTAATGTATCAGGACCTGAGATTTACTCCAGGTCCACACACAGAAAAAGCTGATGTAAACACTCGTAGGGCCACCAGCTCACCTCTTTCTCAGTGAACGATTAATTAATTTCACTTTATACCTGTATAATCACTCAATAAATTAATTAATAATCAGTCTCAAAATATTAGTGAATTCAATACTGGGGCTTCGAAACCAGACTCAGAATGGAATAAATTCCCAACAACTTCTCTCATTTTTACAGATTTATTTAAATGAAATGATGATTAAAGGACATTGAAATGATTTGCATTAACCATCACATTAAACTTGTAACTGAGGATAGAGTAACAATGTGAGCATTTGCAGAACCAGGGTGAAGATGTAAGCTGAATTTAGATCAGTTTGCAGTTGACGGATTATGAAAAACTGAATGCAAATTTATCGGGAAAATTAAACTAATTATATGGAAAATTCTGGATGACTCTTAAGAAAATGAAAACGGAATTTTAATGAAAAGGAGAGTTATATTAATTGCTCTTTAATTCTGTATCTGGTCAGAGTTCTAAATTAGCTTTAACTCAGACAGATCATGGCATACTTCAAGGGATGGACATCAGACAGCAGATGAAACAGAAATCTAGCTCACTTGAATTCTGGTGCGTCGCTGTGGTGTTGGGGTCCTTGTGGGCTTCAAGCCGGGTCCTTAGCTGAAGCTCTATTTGCAGATTAACAAGAAATATCCGCCAGCGGGTATTTCCTTACCAAGAACAAACAGTAGGTAGCTGAAGTTCGGCACAGATGATAGCTGCTGCTGCTGCTGGCCACATCATATGCCATGCGGAAAACTCGAGGAATTTTTCAGCGGCGTTCTCGAGCCCGGATATAAATGGGAATGAGTTTCAAAGTCTGATTGTCATGGATGGCCCTCACGAGCCATCATAAGATGCCACAAATCACCGGTGAGTTTGCACAGTTTATTACAGGACAGAAAAGGACACAAAATAACAAGCCACGGGGGGCTAAAACACACTATGACGAGAACTCAGACTAAGACAAGGAGGAACAGATTCACAATAAAAACACTTACAATCATGGATGGAAAGTAGTAAACGTCTGACCAGGGAAACATGGCGAGGAACGCTCGACGCTGTCAGACAGGAAAAATCTGACAAGACTGCTGCGCCTTTTGTTCTCAGCTGCCCTCTTAAGTAGAGAGCAGCTGATGAGGTGAAATGCGGCTCAGCTGTCCACTCTGACAGCCGGAAGCCCCTCCGAGCGCTGTCACAATAAAGGCTTGGAGAGCCAAAAGGGGCACACACACGTCAGAAGGGACAAAATAGTACATGGCCCGAGCGCGGACAAGATCGACGCTCAAACCATGACAGTACCTCCCCCCCGAGGCGGCGAACTATGAGCACTGTATGACACCCAAGCCCCCCCCCCCCCCCCGAGAACCAGAAGGAGCAAAAAAAACACCATGACGATGACAGGGAACAAATGAGGCAATTACAGAGTTTGGTAAAAAGAAAAACACAATACTCCATAACGCACAAACAATGCATAGAACAGAGCAAAAAATGCAAATAATAGTCAGAGACCTAAAACTGAACACACAGGCCTATACGACATAAAGTGACAGATGCAAATCATCCCTCAGACAGGGGAGGGGAGAAGGAAAAAAAAAACACACTGAACAGCGCTAAATACACAGATTGACATAGAGCAAAAGACAATATACCCGAGTGACCTTAATATTAAATGAAAATAAGAGACACACGGGGATGACGGCAGGCAGAGTCCAATGAAGCCGGAACTGTTCTGGTGGTCTCCCTGCGTCCAATGTCCCAACTGGTGAATAAAGGGAAAAGGAAACGTTCGAGCGGCCTACCCCAGGCCCGGAAAGACGGAACCTCCGGCGGCTGAACCAGGTCACCCAGTAGGAAGCACTGTACGTCGCGTGGCCGACCCAGAACGTCAAACTGGCGAAACAGCTCACCAGGCGGCCGACCCGCATCACTCAGCCACCAGGACCGTAGGGGAAAAATGGAAGACGGCCTCCCTGGAGAGGGGGAAAATGAGGGAGAGCCGGACCGAATCTTAAGAACCCCAACAGCCCCCGGTGAAGATGAGCTGGGATGACGATGACGATGATGAAGATGATGATGATGATGAGCCAGTGTCAGGCGACAGAGGATCTGCAGCTCCCTCACCAACTTTGAACCACAACGGCGCTGCACCCCTGCTGGACCCCAATCGGGTCTCGGCTGCACCCACGTCAGACCCCAGTTGGGTCTTGACTGCACCCACGGTGGACCCCGACTGGGTCGGCGCAGCACCAGTAACGACCTCCAACCCCGAACCTGGAACCTCCAGCACAGCGACCGGGATTGGCTCCGCACTGGTGACCCTGGGAGAAGGCTCAGAAGAAGGGAAAGAACCGGGACCAGGATCATCGGTAACGACAGAGCCCAGCGAGATGAGCTTGGGTCCAGCAGACGGCTGCCCCTGGCTCGTCTCCCCGAGAGACAGGCAAAAATGCTTCACAATAGAAAGAAGGAAAACAACGTAGAGCACTTGCCTGCACTCGAGTTCTGTCGCCGTCCAGGACTTCGACGATCCGGACTCAGGACGAAGAAGGTCGTCGTCTGGCTCCCACTCGGCTACGGCGGGCTCCGCAGCCGGCATGATAGTCTCCACAGCCTGAGGACCCTCCGGCGCTGACGTCCACGCTGACGACCCACACGGTGTGGTGGCAGGGGATCCTCGACCCGCTGGATCGAACCGCTCGTTGGTGGAGACCCGGGGATGTTTCGTCATCGGCGCAGGCTCCACGCTGCAGTCCGCTCTCCTCCTCTGCCCATGACGTGGCTGCAGGGCTGGAACCAGGCTCTCCAGAACCACAGGCCCCCTCCTCATCTGGCGACGTAGGCCTGGCGTCGTGGACCGCTCAGCGGAGGGAGACACAGAGGCAGCAGGTTTAATGACAGATGCTACAGCAGGTGGTGAGAGCTCAGGGGACTGCAAACCCCGAACTCCACCCCCAGGAGTCAGACAAGGCAAATCACAACTATGAGGAGAAGAATGAACTTGCACTTGCCTGTTTCCTGGAGGATAGATGGTGCCTGCTATAGTGGACGTTGTTCCTCCTTTTCCACTCTGGATGGTGATGGCAGGCCCCTCGGGAAGACGAGGAGGAGCCGCTCGTGGGTGACTGCTGACGGGCCTCGCCGAAGCATGACTCGCAGCACTCACAGCTGCCGGAGGTGACGTCGAGGAGTAGGGGGCAACAGCCGAGGCGATCCGGGCACGAGGAGCTGACGGAACAGCTGGGACAGATGACCCGGGGGATGCGGCTGCGGGGATTCCCTCCTGTCGTGACGTAGGAGACGCAGCTGACTGGGAGGCTGGGTTCTTCCGACGACCCGGAGCTGTATCCGGACGGGATTCTCACTGGGGCCTATTTGTGGCATGGCGACAACGGTTACCGGGTGGTGGTGAGACCTCCTGGCCTGGAGCAGGGACAGGAATGGGATCCCGAAGCGAGGAGCGAGGATGCCTCCTCTTCGGCTTCCTGCCGGAGTTTCCCTCCAGCCCACGGAGTATCTCCCGTTGCGCCGTGATGTCTGCCTTCCTCGCAATGACTTCAAGGTGGTCGGAGTAGTGAGGAAGGCGATTAAGGATGTCCTCAGCGAGGTCCAGGTGCCGGCGTACATCGCTGGGAGAGGCGTAGAGGGTAGCGGTGACGAGAGTTCCATCTACGTAGTCCAGGGCCTCCGCCAGCTTGTAGCCCAGGCTCCGAACGCGGCCCCTGAATGATGACATGACCTCTCAGCGCACAGTCACCCAGACAGGGAAAAACAAGTCCAATTTAGGCAAAACTCACGGCGACAGGCGTCTCAGTCTGGTGGCAGCCTACTGTCATGGATGGCCCTCACGAGCCATCATAAGACGCCACAAATCACCAGTGAGTTTGCACAGTTTATTACAGGACAGAAAAGGACACAAAATAACAAGCCACGGGGGGCTAAAACACACTATGACGAGAACTCAGGCTAAGACAAAGAGGAACAGATTCACAATGAAAACACTTACAATCATGGATGGAAAGTAGTAAACGTCTGACCAGGGAAACACGGCGAGGAACGCTCGACGCTGTCAGACAGGAAAAATCTGACAAGACTGCTGCGCCTTTCGTTCTCAGCTGCCCTCTTAAGTAGAGAGCAGCTGATGAGGCAAAATGCGGCTCAGCTGTCCACTCTGACAGCCGGAAGCCCCTCCGAGCGCTGTCACAATAAAGGCTCGGAGAGCCAAAAGGGGCACACACACGTCAGAAGGGACAAAATAGTACATGGCCCGAGCGCGGACGAGATCGGCGCTCAAACCATGACAGTACCTCCCCCCCGAGGCGGCGAACTATGAGCGCCGTATGACACCCAAGCCGCCCCCCCCCCCCCCCCGAGAACCAGAAGGAGCAAAAAAAACACCATGACGATGACAGGGAACAAATGAGGCAATTACAGAGTTTGGTAAAAAGAAAAACACAATACTCCATAACGCACAGACGATACATAGAACAGGGCAAAAAATGCAAATAATAGTCAGAGACCTAAAACTGAACACACAGGCCTATACGACATAAAGTGACAGATGCAAATCATCCCTCAGACAGGGGAGGGGAGAAGGAAAAAAAAAACACACTGAACAGCGCTAAATACACAGATTGACATAGAGCAAAAGACAATATACCCGAGTGACCTTAATATTAAATGAAAATAAGAGACACACGGGGATGACGGCAGGCAGAGTCCAATGAAGCCGGAACTGTTCTGGTGGTCTCCCTGCGTCCAATGTCCCAACTGGTGAATAAAGGGAAAAGGAAACGTTCGAGCGGCCTACCCCAGGCCCGGAAAGACGGAACCTCCTGCGGCTGAACCAGGTCGCCCAGTAGGAAGCACTGTACATCGCGTGGCCGACCCAGAACGTCGAACTGGCGAAACAGCTCACCAGGCGGCCGACCCGCATCACTCAGCCACCAGGACCGTAGGGGAAAAATGGAAGACGGCCTCCCTGGAGAGGGGGAAAATGAGGGAGAGCCGGACCGAATCTTAAGAACCCCAACAGCCCCCGGTGAAGATGAGCTGGGATGACGAAGACGATGACGATGATGATGATGATGATGATGAGCCAGTGTCAGGCGGCAGAGGATCTGCAGCTCCTTCACCAACTTTGAACCACAACGGCGCTGCACCCCTGCTGGACCCCAATCGGGTCTCGGCTGCACCCACGTCGGACCCCGATTGGGTCTTGGCTGCACCCACGTCAGACCCCAATTGGGTCTTGATTGCACCCACGGTGGACCCCGACTGGGTTGGCGCAGCACCAGTAACGATCTCCAACCCCGAACCTGGAACCTCCAGCACAGCGACCGGGATTGGCTCCGCACTGGTGACCCTGGGAGAAGGCTCAGAAGAAGGGAAAGAACCGGGACCAGGATCACCGATAACGACAGAGCCCAGCGAGATGAGCTTGGGTCCAGCAGACGGCTGCCCCTGGCTCGTCTCCCCGAGAGACAGGCAAAAATGCTTCACAATAGAAAGAAGGAAAACAACGTAGAGCACTTGCCTGCACTCGAGTTCTGTCGCCGTCCAGGACTTCGACGATCCGGGCTCAGGACGAAGAAGGTCGTCGTCTGGCTCCCACTCGGCTACGGCGGGCTCCGCAGCCGGCATGATAGTCTCCACAGCCTGAGGACCCTCTGGCGCTGACGTCCACGCTGATGACCCACACGGTGTGGTGGCAGGGGATCCTCGACCCGCTGGATCGAACCGCTCGTTGGTGGAGACCCGGAGATGTTTCGTCGTCGGCGCAGGCTCCACGCTGCAGTCCGCTCTCCTCCTCTGCCCATGACGTGGCTGCTCTCCAGAACCACAGGCCTCCTCCTCATCTGGCGACGTAGGCCTGGCGTCGTGGACCGCTCAGCGGAGGGAGACACAGAGGCAGCAGGTTTAATGACAGATGCTACAGCAGGTGGTGAGAGCTCAGGGGACTGCAAACCCCGAACTCCACCCCCAGGAGTCAGACAAGGCAAATCACAACTATGAGGAGAAGAATGAACTTGCACTTGCCTGTTTCCTGGAGGATAGATGGTGCCTGCTATAGTGGACGTTGTTCCTCCTTTTCCACTCTGGATGGTGATGGCAGGCCCCTCGGGAAGACGAGGAGGAGCCGCTCGTGGGCGACTGCTGACGGGCCTCGCCAAAGCATGACTCGCAGCACTCACAGCTGCCGGAGGTGACGTCGAGGAGTAGGGGGCAACAGCCGAGGCGATCCGGGCACGAGGAGCTGACGGAACAGCTGGGACAGATGACCCGGGGGAAGCGGCTGCGGGGATTCCCTCCTGTCGTGACGTAGGAGACGCAGCTGACTGGGAGGCTGGGTTCTTCCGACGACCCGGAGCTGTATCCGGACGGGATTCTCACTGGGGCCTATTTGTGGCATGGCGACAACGGTTACCGGGTGGTGGTGAGACCTCCTGGCCTGGAGCGGGGACAGGAATGGGATCCCGAAGCGAGGAGCGAGGATGCCTCCTCTTCGGCTTCCTGCCGGAGTTTCCCTCCAGCCCACGGAGTATCTCCCGTTGCGCCGTGATGTCTGCCTTCCTCGCAATGACTTCAAGGTGGTCGGAGTAGTGAGGAAGGCGATTAAGGATGTCCTCAGCGAGGTCCAGGTGCCGGCGTACATCGCTGGGAGAGGCGTAGAGGGTAGCGGTGATGAGAGTTCCATCTACGTAGTCCAGGGCCTCCGCCAGCTTGTAGCCCAGGCTCCGAATGCGGCCCCTGAATGATGACATGACCTCTCAGCGCACAGTCACCCAGACAGGGAAAAACAAGTCCAATTTAGGCAAAACTCACGGCGACAGGCGTCTCAGTCTGGTGGCAGCCTATTGTCATGGATGGCCCTCACGAGCCATCATAAGACGCCACAAATTCAATTCAATTCAATTCAATTCATCCATCCATCCATCTTCTACCGCTTTTCCGGAGGTCCGGGTCGCGGAGGCAGCAGTTCAAGCAGAGAAGCCCAGACTTCCCTCTCCCCAGCCACCTGCTCCAGCTCTTCAGAGGGGATACCAAGGCGTTCCCAGACTAGCTGGGAGACATAGTCTCTCCACCGAGTCCTGGGTCTGCCCCGGGGTCTCCTCCCAGTGGGACGTGCCTGAAACACCTCAAGTGGGAGGCGTCCAGGAGGCATCCTAATCAGATGCCCATACCACCTCAACTGACTCCTTTCAATGTGGAGGAGCAGCGGTTCTACTCTGAGCCTCTCCCGGATGACTGAGCTCCTCACCCTATCTCTGAGGGTGAGTCCAGCAATCCTACGGAGAAAGCTCATTTCAGCCGCTTGTATCCGCGATCTCGTTCTTTCGGTCATTACCCAAAGCTCGTGACCATAGGTGAGAGTAGGAACGTAGATTGACTGGTAAATCGACAGCTTTGCCTTAGAACTAAGCTCCCTCTTCACCACAACAGACCGGTACAACGTCCGCATCACTGCAGATGCTGCTCCAATCCGTCTGTCGATCTCTCGCTCCATTTTCCCCTCACTCGTGAACAAGACCCCAAGATACTTAAACTCCTCCACTTGGGGCAGGAGCCTGTCCCCAACCCGGAGAGGACAATCCACCTTTTTCCGGCTGAGGACCATGGACTCGGACTTGGAGGTGCTGATTCTCATCCCAGCCGCTTCACACTCAGCGGAAAACCGTCCCAGCAAGAGCTGTAGGTCATTGCTGGATGAAGCCAACAGGACAACATCATCTGCAAACAACAGAGATGAGATCCTGTGGTCACCAAGCATGACACCCTCCAGTCCCTGGCTGCGCCTAGAAATCCTGTCCATAAAAATTATGAACAGGACCGGTGACAAAGGGCAGCCCTGGCGGAGTCCAACTCTCACTGGGAATGACTCCGACCGAGTGTTGGCAATGCGAACTAAACTCTCACAACGGTCGTACAGAGACCGAATAGCTCGTAACAACAAGCCCGATACCCCATACTCCCGAAGCACCCCCCACAAAAATCCACGAGGGACGCGGTCAAATGCCTTCTCCAAGTCCACAAAACACATGTAAACTGGTTGGGCAAACTCCCACGAACCCTCAAGAATTCTCGAGAGGGTAAAGAGCTGGTCCGATGTGCCACGGCCAGGACGAAAACCACATTGCTCCTCCTGAATCCGAGGTTCGACCAACGGCCGGACTCTCCTCTCCAGTACCTTGGCATAGACCTTCCCAGGGAGGCTGAGGAGTGTGATCCCTCTAAAGTTGGAGCACACCCTCCGGTCCCCTTTTTTGAAGAGAGGAACCACCACCCCGGTTTGCCATGCCAAAGGCACTGCCCCCGACCTCCACGCAATGTTGCAGAGGCGTGTCAACCATGACAACCCAACAACATCCAGGGCCTTGAGGTACTCGGGGCGAATCTCGTCCACCCCCGGGGCCCGGCCACCAAGGAGATTTTTAACCACCTTGGCGACCTCAGCCCCTGTGATAGGCGAGTCATCCCCCTCGTCCCCAAACCCTGCTTCCTCTGTGGAAGGCGTATCAGTGGGATTGAGGAGATCCTCGAAGTATTCCTTCCACCGCCCGACGATATCCCCAGTTGAAGTCAACAGTGTCCCATCCGCACCATACACAGTGTGGACGGGGAGCTGCTTTCCCCTCCTGAGCCGCCGAACAGTTTGCCAGAATCTCTTTGAAGCCGACCGAAAGTCTTGTTCCATGGCCTCACCGAACTCCTCCCATACCCGGGTTTTTGCTTCAGCAACCACCCGAGCTGCACTCCGCTTGGCCTGCCGGTACACCTCAGCTGCTTCGGGAGTCCCACAAGCCAACCAAGCTTGATAGGACTCCTTCTTCAGCTTAATGGCCCCCCTCACCACTGGTGTCCACCACTTGGTTCGGGGGTTGCCACCACGAGATGCACCGACCACCTTGCGGCCGCAGCTCTGGGCTGCCGCTTCAACAACAGAGGTGGAGAACATGGCCCATTCAGACTCCATGTCTCCAGACTCCCTCGGAATGTGGTTGAAGTTCTTCCGGAGGTGGGAGTTGAAGACCTCCCGGACAGGGGCCTCAGCCAGACGCTCCCAGCACACCCTCACTATACGTTTGGGTCTACCAGGTCTGAATGGCTTCCTCCCCTGCCATCGGATCCAACTCACCACCAGGTGGTGATCAGTTGACAGCTCTGCACCTCTCTTTACTCGGGTGTCCAAGACATACGGTCGCAGGTCTGATGATACGATAACAAAATCGATCATCGACCTGCGGCCTAGGGTGTCCTGGTGCCAAGTGCACATATGGACACCCTTATGCTTGAACATGGTGTTCGTTATAGACAGACTGTGGTTAGCACAGAAGTCCAATAACTGAACACCACTCGGGTTCAGATCGGGCAGGCCGTTCCTCCCAATCACCCCCCTCCAGGTTTCACTGTCGTTGCCCACGTGCGCATTGAAGTCCCCCAGTAGGACAATGGAGTCTCCAGGAGGAGCACCCTCCAGCACCCCAGTCACAGACTCCAAAAAGGGTGGGTACTCTGAAACATCATTTGGTGCATAGGCACAAATGATGGTCAGGACCCGTTTCCCAACCCGAAGGCGGAGGGAAGCAACCCTTTCGTCCACCGGGGAAAACTCCAATATAGAGGCAGCAAGGTGGGGCGATACAAGAATACCTACCCCTGCTCGTCGCCTCTCGCCCGGGGCAACTCCAGAAAAGGCCAAGCTCCAGCCCCTCTCCAGGAGACTGGTTCCGGAACCGGAGCTGTGTGTTGAGGTGAGGCCGACTATATCTAGCCGGTATCGCTCAATCTCGTACACCAGCTCAGGCTCCTTCCCCACCAGAGAGGTGACATTCCACGTACCAAAAGCCAGTTTAGAAAGCTTGGGATCAGTCCGCCAAGGTCTCCGCCTTTGACTGCCACCTAATCCACATAGCACCGGACTTCCATGATCCCTCCTGCAGGTGGTGAACCTACTGGAGGGCGGACCCATGTAACTCCTTCGGGCTGAGCCCGGCCGGGTCCCATGGGTGGAAACCCGGCCACCAGACGCTAGCCTTCGAGCCCCTCCCCCAGGCCTGGCTCCAGGGTGGGGCCCCGGTAACCCCATACCGGGCGGGGTACACTGAATCCTTGATATACAATTTATCATGAGAGTCTGTTGGATCGTTCTTCGTCTGGCCCTTCACCCAGGACCAGTTTGTCTTGGGAGACCCTATCAGAGGCAAATTGCCCCGGACAACATAGCTCCTGGGATCACTGGGGCACGCAAACCCCCCCACCACGATAAGGTGACGATCCATGAGGGGGTCAATTCAATTCAATTCAACTTTATTTATATAGCGCCATTTCACAACAACAGTCATCTCATAGCACTATCAACTGTAGGGGGGAACCCCCACAGTTGCAGAAAGACCCCAGCAATCAGGCGATCCCCTGTGAGCAAGCACTTGGCGACGGTGGAGAGGAAAAACTCCCTTTTAACAGGAAGAAACCTCCAGCAGAACCAGGCTCAGGGAGGGGCAGTCATCTGCTGCGACTGGCTGGGGGGTGAGGGGATAGAGAAAAAGAAAAGAACAGACATGTAGAGAGCAAACAGCACGATGGGGACTCAGTCTATGGGAGAGAACAAACAAATGTTAATGACCAGCAAAAAAAAATATTTCATAGAGAGTGAGGAAAGGAGTGAGGCCCAGTGCATTACTGGAGGTCCCCCGGCTGACTAAACCTATTAGCAGCATAACTAAGGGAGGGTTCAGAAACACATGATCCCTCCCTAATTGTAGGCTATATCAAAAAGGTAGGTTTTAGCCCTATTCTTAAAAACAGAGATCGAGTCTGACTCCCGAATCCAGATTGGCAGCTGATTCCACAGGAGAGGAGTTTGATAACTGAAGGCTCTGCCTCCCATTGTACTTTTGGAGATTCTAGGTATTACAAGTAATCCTGCATTTTGGGAGCGTAGTGCTCTGTTAGGATAATACGGTAGTATCAGATCTTTTAAATAAAAAGGAGCCTGATTGTTTAGAGCTTTGTAAGTAAGAAGAAGGATTTTAAACTTAATTCTAAACTCTATGGGAAGCCAATAAAGGGAGGCCAGAACCAGAGAGATATGATCTCTCTTTCTAGTACCTGTTAAAACTCTTGCTGCAGCATTTTGGATCAGCTGAAGACTTTTTAAAGATGTTTTAGGACAGCCTGATAATAAAGAATTACAATAATCTAATCTCGAGCTAACAAAAGCATGGATCAGTTTCTCAGCATCACTCTGAGACAAGATGCTCCTAATCTTGGCAATATTACGCAAATGATAGAAGGCAGTCTTAAATCACCAGTGAGTTTGCACAGTTTATTACATGACAGAAAAGGACTCAAAATAACAAGCCACGGGGGGCTAAAACACACTATGACGAGAACTCAGGCTAAGACAAGGAGGAACAGATTCATAATGAAAACACTTACAATCATGGATGGAAAGTAGTAAACGTCTGACCAGGGAAACACGGCGAGAAACGCTTGACGCTGTCAGACAGGGAAAATCTGACGAGACTGCCGCGCCTTTCGTTCTCAGCTGCCCTCTTAAGTAGAGAGCAGCTGATGAGGCGAAATGCAGCTCAGCTGTCCACTCTGACAGCCGGAAGCCCCTCCAAGCGCTGTCACAATAAAGGCTCTGAGAGCCAAAAGGGGCACACACACGTCAGAAGGGAGAAAATAGTGCATGGCCCGAGCGCGGACGAGATCGGCACTCGAACCATGACAGATTACAGTCACAGAATTAGAGAGGCAAGTTAAAAATAACTAAATTCAAGCCACAAGTGACTGGAGGTCTTCTGACATCGTGGAATTCAGATTAGCTTCCATTATGGAGACGAAGGATCGGTCAGCCAGTCCTTTACAAAAACAACACGGTGAGTTAAAGAAAGTTTAAAAAAAAAATAGAGAAACAGGAACATCTGTGAAGCCAGGAGTTTCACTCCATATCAAGATTTGAGCTCAGGAAAGAAATAATTAATTCCCAGACGTTTAAAGAAAAACATTAAAATACACAGAAGTTTACACAAACACAGTATTCCATGTTCCCTGCTCTGAAGTGCTTTGGTCTAGCAGTCTAGTGAAACTTTTTTTGCAGGAGGGCGTCTCCCTCTTTATAGCTGCAGACGAGATTCCCGCCGTTAGGGTGATTGACATAAGCCCAAGCCAATAGTCTTCCTTCATGGGCGGGTTTTATGAACTTTAGTCCAATGAACAAACAGTCATTTGTCTGTATGGAACCAATGGAATGAAAGAGCTGTAACTCAGCATTATGCTGGGTGATGATTGGCTGATACCGGTCCTCACAGAATGACACACAATTTTAATACTGAAGATTCATCAGTATACTCATGTATAAAGTCTAACATACTTCAGTGATTCATGCAACTTTATAACTAGTGTTTTTAAATTAACATGCAAGAATAAAACATTCATTTAAACATTTTAACATGCACATATTTAAAATCAAGGATTAATATATTTCAAACCCATTATTGATTGTCCACAGAATATCAGAGTCCCACAGAGGCAGTGATCTTCAACAAATGTGTCCTTAGAATTGTCCTGAGAAATGAAACTTGAAAAGTTAATTTCAGTTAATCAGTATAAGTCAAAAGTGAACGTCTACTCCAGAGACATCCACCAGGGGTAGTGTCGAGCTGTGGCCAATCCAAGGCCTTAGGGAATGCCTTTAACCACTTGCGCTCCGTTGTTCCGCGGGCGGGCAAGTCTCTGCGTCCTATGACGCACGAGGGCGCGCGAGAGCGCGCTCGTGCGCCCTCGTGCGCATGACGCATGATGGTGGTGATGGGGATGTAGTAGCGTCCAAGCGCCACTCAAAAAAAAACTGCAGAGACAGCCGCGAACAGATTAGTTCATCTGATTGACCTCTCATTCGACTAATAAGAGCCTTGAATTGGTTTCTGAAACCTTGAAGAACCAATGAATGAAAATCTAGGAAGGAGGACCCGCCTACTGTGAACGCAGGAGCCAATTGAAGCACAGAAATTCTGGCTGGGTGAGGCAATATTTACTGCTGCAGAAGGACTCTGTACGAATCTCCTACAGACCCAGGCTCACCCAGCAGCATGGAGAACACCCACAAGTGGGACCTGCACTCATTCCAGCAGAATAGACGGAGGCCGACGACAAAAGTCGTAAATCATTCGCCAAAACGGCAATAATGGAATTATGTTTTGATCGGGATCCACGAGCGGAGCAGCGTCGCATTCGTCTGACGCATGGGAAGAGCTGTTCGCCACGACTCTGCTGCTTTGAAGAGGTAAGGTGTTATAAGCTAGATTATTATTTATCCCTGAAAACTGTAATCCAAAAATGACTTTTGACCGATCGGTAAATTACAGCTGTACTGCGCACGAAATACGAAGTGCGTGCGCCGCGATAAACGGTTCATTTGCCGTGGGGGGGGGGGGGGTGGCACGGTCCGAACGCTCCCCGGTCCGCGGGAGGAAGCATATCAGTCTATTCCATCATGTAGCGATGGCCCTCTTCTGTAGCGAGGGGGGGGGGAGTTCACGGTCCGTTCACGGTCCCCCCCCCCCACACACACACAGTAGCGAGGGGGGGGGGGGAGCCGCTGTGAAAACATGCAAGGAAAAAAAAAAAGAGTGTATTCCGTCATGTAGCGAGGGCCGAATTTGGTCCTTGGTAGCGGGGGGGGGGGAAACGACCCCCCGCCCACACACACACACACAGACACAGCCCTGAGTGTGACCTTTCATTAGAGCCTAAAATGAAGATTCTACATTGAATTATTCAAAAGTTACAGACGTTTTTCCAAACTGTGCCATTTGGCACAATTTGGCACAGTTTCAAAACGCCTGGGAACAGCCTGAGAACAAAGCTGTGTAAAATATTCATTTTTTGTGGTATTGTTACCAAATTTGGATCTCAGCTGGATAACACTTGGTTCTACATTTCTGTTGCATTTTCCAGCCGGATCGGACAGCTGTGTGTTATTTACAAGCATTTGTATCCAAAAAAACACTGTGTCCAATTTTTTTTTCTTCAAGTTCAGTATGTTTAGATGACTGTAACTCAGTGGCCGGAGCACGTAGAGAGATTATGTTTTTTTTGCCAAAAAATTCAAAGTGTTTTCTTTTAAATGAGACCAACCCCATGAAGATGCTGCAAAGGGTTGAATAACAGCTTTCGATTTACTTTGGGCACGTTATTTTTGGGCATTTTTAGGAAAATTGCCCGGAGTGCAAGTGGTTAAAGTTTATGGTACGCCTGTTGAATATAAACCTGTTTTAGTTGAGGAAGTTCCCAGTTTATTTATGATGCGAGTTAATCCATTGGAAGCATTCCTTAGGTTTGCTTAACAAAGGAATGTTGGTTCAGCTGTGGTCCTGGGATGAAAAAGCAATTCTTGACTGGCCTTTTCCTGGGTGAAACAATGTCTTTAAGATGAAGAATAATTTTATTAATGAGCCAAATCAAGATGATGCTACAGCAGAGAGAATAATTAGAGGCGAGAAACTCCACAAGAGGAGAATAAGAAGGGAGTTCACTTTTACTGAGATAAGCAGAGGCCTGGCAGGGAACTCCTACATGGAACCAGAGGAAGATGGGGAAGCGGATGACCTGGGTGGAATGCCTGCTGTCTTCAGGATGAGGGTCAGGCGACCGTGATGAGCTCTGGAGTGCACACCGCTGAGGTGGCAGCAAACCTGAGGAGGAGGAGAAAACACGGGAGGTAATAAACACAGATCAACCAAAATGCAAACAATATAGTGACTTGACAGGGCAGCAATACCCAACGGTCCAGCGGCGCTGTATCCACACACTGGACCTGAGGACCCAGAGGGCAGCAGGTGCCATGTGTCACTCAAGTGTGTAGATTACTCCGGAGCCAGGAAAACAGGGACAGGAGGGGAGGGGGAGCATGCTTGCCTGATCATCACAGTGACACCCCCCCCCCCTCCAAGGGGCACCTCCTGGCATCCCACTGGGCTTCCAAGGGTGCGCCCGATGGAATGCCCACACCATCTACTTGTCCAAGATGTAAGAGCCCAGGATCCAGGACCTCTCCTCCGGACCATACCCTTTCCAGTGTACCAAGTACTGGCAGCCACAACCTCGCCAACAGGCGTCCAGAATCTTCTACATGGTATAAATAGTTTGACTGTCGATGACCCGGGGGGGGAGGTGGGCAGAGAGGGCTGGCAGAGAGGGGCTTAATGCCGGACACGTGGAAGGTGGGGTGAATCCTCATTGAAACACAGTGTGTGTGTGTTTGGGTTCACGGAGACATGGCTCCACAACAACGTCCCTGACGCAGCCATTCAGCTAGAAGGGATGACATTGTTCCGGGCGGACAGGGAGGCTGCTAGCTCCGGTAAGAGTCAAGGGGGGGGGGGGGTTATGTATCTATATTAAAAAGAACTGGTGTGTTAACGCCACGTTAGCAACTAAACACTGCTGTCCGTTGGTGGAGTTCCTTATCGTGAATTGCCAGCCATTCTACCTGCCGAAGGACTTCACCAACGTGTTTGTAGCTGCTGTTTACATAGCTCCTAGCGCTAATGCTAAAGCTAATGCTAACAAGGCACTCAGACAGCTGCACGACGCTATCAGTGAATTTCAAACTTCACACCTGGACGGATTTGTGGTGGTTGCAGGGGATTTTAATCACACCAGTTCAAAGACTGTGCTCCCCAAGTTCAAATAATGTGTGGACTTTAAGACCAGAGGAGAGAATATGTTGGACTTGGTGTATACAAACTTCCCAGATGCATATAAGGCAACATCTCGCCCCCACCTCGGTCATTCTGACCACCTATCCGTGATGCTGGTGCCTGCCTACAAACCCTTACTGAAGCGCAGCAGGCCAGTAGAGAAACAAATCAGGATTTGGCCAGAGGGTGCAGCCTCGGCACTTCAGGACTGTTTTCTGCACACAGACCGGGAGGTTTTCAAAATAGCAGCCTCCCAGGGAGACAGGACAGATGTGAAGTAGTACGCTGAAACGGTCAAAGGCTGCGTACTCAGTCCACTGTTGTTTACACTTCTAACACATGACTGTGTATCCAGACACGAGGGGAACCAGATTATTAAGTTTGTGGACGACACCACAGTGGTGGGACTTATTCAGAGGGATGAGGAATCAATGTACAGGGAAGAAGTGAGAGACCTGGAGGGCTGGTGCAGGGAGAACAATCTGGTGCTCAACGTGGACAAAACAAAGGAGATGATTATCGACTTCCGGCGGTCACGGCCTGAACACATCCCTCTCAGCATCAGCGGCCGTTCGGTGGAGAGAGTGGAGAACATCAAGTTCCTCGAAGTGCAGATCTCGCAGGACCTGACCTGGAGCAAGAATTCCTTGGGGAGCAGGAGGTGGGCCCAGCAGAGACTGCACTTCTTGAGGAAACTCAAACAGGCCTCTCTCCCCATCTGCATCCTCAGGACCTTCTACAGAGGTGTGGTGGAGAGTGTTCTGATGTACTGCATTGCAACATGGTACTCCAGCTGCAGTATGTCAGACAAAAAAGCCCTGCAGAGAGCTGAGAGGGTAATTGGAGTTTCCCTCCCCTCTGTCCAAGAACTTTTTCAGAACCGTTGTAGGAGCAGGGCACTGAACATTGTCAAGGATCACTCTCGCCCTCTGCATAAACACTTTGAACTGCTGCCATCTGGCAAACAATTCCGGAGCATCAGAGGCAGAACCACCAGGCTGATTAACAGCTTCCTTCCACAAGCTGTTAGGATGCTGAATAGTTGATCCGGAATCTTTCATACATACTGCTGCACCTTATGGACATTATGTATATTATATGTATATACAGACGTGGACAAAATTGTTGGTACCCCTCTGTTAATGAAAGAAAAACCCACAATGGTCACAGAAATAACTTGAATCTGACAAAAGTGGTAATAAATAAAAATTCTATGAAAATTAACCAATGAAAATTAGACAATGCTTTTGAATTGTGGTTCAACAGAATTATTTTTAAAAAAAACAACTCATGAAACAGGCCTGGACAAAAATGATGGTACCCTCAACTTAATATTTTGTTGCACAACCTTTTGAGGCAATCACTGCAATCAAACGATTTCTGTAACTGTCAATGAGACTTCTTCACCTCTCAGCAGGTATTTTGGCCCACTCCTCATGAGCAAACTGCTCCAGTTGTCTCAGGTTTGAAGGGTGCCTTCTCCAGACGACATATTTTCAGCTCCTTTCACAGATGTTCAGTAGAATTTAGATCAGGGCTCATAGAAGGCCACTTTAGAATAGTCCAATGTTTCGCTCTTAGCCATTCTTGGGTGTTTTTAACTGTGTGTTTTGGGTCATTATCCTGTTGCAAGACCCATGACCTGCGACTGAGACCAAGCTGTCTGACACTGGGCAGCACATTTCTCTGTAGAATACCTTGATAGTCTTGAGATTTCATTGTACCCTGCACAGATTCAAGACACCCTGTGCCAGATGCAGCAAAGCAGCCCCAGAACATAACAGAACCTCCTCCATGTTTCACAGTAGGGACAGTGTTCTTTTCTTGGTATCCTTCATTTTTGTGTCTGTGAACATAGAGCTGATGTGCCTTGCCAAAAAGTTGCAGTTTTGTCTCGTCTGTCCATAGGACATTCTCCCAGAAGCTTTGTGGCTTGTCAACATGCAGTTTGGCAAATTCCAGTCTGGCTTTTTTATGATTTGTTTTCAACAGTGGTGTCCTCCTTCGTCATCTCCTATGAAGTCCACTTTGGCTCAAACAACGACGGATGATGCAATCTGACACTGATGTACCTTGACCTTGGAGTTCACCATGAATGTGTTTAGAGGTTGTTCTGGGCTCTTTTGTTACCATTCTTCATCAAGTTTCCTCCTGCAGCCACGTCCAGGGAGGTGGGCTACAGTCCTAAATTTCTGAATAATGTGTGCAACTGTAGTGACAGGAACATCAAGCTGCTTGGAGATGGTCTTATAGCCTTTACCTTTAACATGCTTGTCTATAATTTTCTTTCTAATCTCCTGAGACAACTCTCTCCTTTGCTTCCTCTGGTCCATGTTTAGTGTTGTACACACCATGTCACCAAACAACACAGTGACTACTTGTCACCCTTTAAATAGGCCGACTGACTGATTACAAGTTTGTAGACACCTGTGATGTTAATTAGAGGACACATCTTGGTTGAACATATCCCTGTGGTCACATTATTTTCAATATTTTCTAGGGGTATCATCATTTTTGTCCAGGCCTGTTTCGTGAGTTTGTTTTTTTAAAATAATTTTGTTGAACCACAATTCAAAAACATTGTCTGATTTTCATTGGTTAATTTTCATAGAATTTTTATTTATTACCACTTTTGTCAGATTCAAGTTATTTCTGTGACCATTGTGGGTTTTTCTTTCATTAACAGAGGGGTACCAACAATTTTGTCCAACGTAGTTCTAGTTAGTTTCAAGTATGTCTCAGGGATGTGTGAATGGTTGTTTTGGGGTAGGGGGTGAGGGGGTGTGTGAGTGTGTCTTAAATTATGTTCTTTTTACTTTACATCTTGCCTGCACTACAGTTGTATGTACAGCATCATGACAATAAAGGTTGTTTTGATTTGAAGGTGGCAGATCCAGCTGAACAGTTACATCGTTGATGGGGAACGGGCCCAGATAGTGCGGCAACAGCTTCCGGGACTCCGTCTTCAGTGGAATCTGCTAAGCGGACAGCCAAACCTTCTGACCCACTGCATACTTCGGTGCCGGCGCACGTCTGAGGTTCGTGTAATGCTGGTTCCACTTCGCGGAGCAGAGAAGGGCAGCTCTCGTGACCCTCCACAGACAGTGGCACCGGCGCGCATTGACCTCCACAAATGGGACAGCGAGACCCCATGGGAAGTAGGGGTGGAGTGTACCCCATCGAGGCCTCGAATGGTGTCAGCCCAGTGGTGGAGGAGACAGCGTTGTTGTGGGCATACTCCACGCAGGTCAGTTGGGAGCTCCAGGTGGTTGGGTTGCAGGATGCCATGCACCTCAGGGTGGCCTCCAAGGACTGATTAGCACGCTCGGCCTGACCATTGCTCTGTGGGTGGTATCTGGACATCAGGCTGACTGTAGCACCCAGGAACCGACAAAATGCCTTCCACACCTGTGATGTAAACTGGGGACCCTGGTCCGAGACAATGTCCATGGGGATCCCATGCAGGCGGATTGTTGAGTCAATAAGTTGGCTGTTTCCGCAGCTGATGGCAGTTTCAGGAGAGGGACAAGGTGGATGGCCTTGGAGAAACGGTCAATGATGGTGAGTATGATTATTGCCCTGGGATAGTGGGAGGCCCATAACAAAGTCCAGAGCGATGTGGGGCCACGGACGACTCGGTACTGGGAGGGGATGGAGGAGGCTGGCTGGATGGGAAGAGTCTGCCTTGTTAGCCGCGCAGGTGTGATAGGCCTTGACATACTCCTGCACATCCCTTCCGCGTGTGGGCCATCAAAATGCTCTCCTGAGCAACTCAGTGGTCCGGGAAATGCCGGGATGGCAGGCGAAGAAGCTGGTGTGCCCCCACTTAATAACTTCACTGCATAGCACGGAGGGCACATATAGCCGGTCTGCCGGACCTCCCTCTGGGATGGGTTTGGAGGCCTGGACCCACCGGACCCTCTGCTCGATCTGTCACTAGAGCGCCCTGAGAAAGCAGGAGGAGGGGAGAATGGTCTCTGGGGGAGATTGACAGGAACTACAGAGGGAGAGGTGGAGGAGGTGTCGGGAAGAGAACTGGTGCAAGAGGGCATCAGCCTTGGCATTGCGGGACCCTGGGCGGTATGAAAGATTGAACCTATTAAAGAACAGGGCCCACCGAGCCTGCCGTGAATTTAACCCTCTGGCAGATCAAAGATATTCTAAATTTTTATGACCTGTCCAGACAATGACTGGTTGGTTGGCCCCCTCGAGCCAGTGTTTCCACTCCTCTACTGCCAGTTTAATGGCCAACAGTTCGCGGTCTCCAACATCGTAATTCCTCTTGGCTGACATCAGCCGCTGAGAGAAATACATGCACGGAATGAGCTTCTGGCCGGAGCTGGAGCACTGAGAGAGAACAGCACCCACCCCCGAGTCAGAAGCATCCAGCTCAACCACTAACTGCACCTGAGGATCCACCTGCGCCAGGATGCACACATTGATGAAGAGGCCTTTCAGGGTTGCAAAAGCTCGTTCAGTGGTCTCGGACCACTTAAACGGGCTTTTGGTCAACGTCAACTGCGTCAACGGTTGCACCACTTTACTGTAATCACGAATAAATCGGCGGTAGAAGTTGGCAAAGCCCAGGAAGTGTTGGAGTTGCCTCCTGGACTGGGGGGTAGGCCAGTCTACTACCACCTTGATTTTTGCCGGATCGGCCTTTGACATGCCCTCAGCAATGATGAACCCCAGGAAAGAAGTAGAGCGAGTGGTGAGTTCGCACTTCTCCACTTTCACAAAAAGCTGATTTTCCAACAGCCACTGCAGGATGGACCGAACGTGGACTATGTGCTCCTCCAGCATGTGGGAAAAAAATCAAAATATCGTCCAAATAAACAAAAACAAACTGGTTCACCGTGTCTCGCAAGACGTCATTGATTATCCGCTGGAAGGGGCATTGGTCAGTCCGAATGGCATGACCAAATATTCAAATTGGCCCAGAGGTGTTTTGAATGCCATCTTCCACTTGTCTCCCTCATGAATGCGGACCAAATGGTACGCATTGCGGAGGTCGAGCTTGGTGAAGTAATGCGCCCGTTGGAGAAGCTCAAACGCTGAGTTAATAAGGGGCAGAGGATATTTATCCTTACGGGTGATAGTGTTAAGTTCACAGTAATCAATGCATGGCCGCAAAGACCCGTCCTTTTTCCCTACGAAAAGAACCCAGCACCGAGAGGGGCGGATGATGGGCGAATAAAGCTGGCCCTGAGGGAATCTTTAATGTAGGTCTCCATCATCTCCCTCTCCGGCACAGATGAACTGTAGAGCCGGCTGGATGGCAGCCATGCCCGGAAGGAGGTCTATAGCACAGTCGTAGGCCCAGGAGGGGAGGGGGAGCACGCTCGCCTGATCATCACACTAAGGTCATGCCACAGCATCTCAATCAGATTCAGGTCAGGGCTTTGACTAGGCCACTCCAAAGTCTTCATTTTGTTTTTCTTAAGCCATTCATAGGTGGACTTGCTGGTGTGTTTTGGATCATTGTCCTGCTGCAGAACTCAAGTGTGCTTTAGCTTGAGGTCAGGAACAGATGGCCGGACATTCTCCTTCAGGATTTTTGGTAGACCGCAGAATTCATGGTTCTATTTACCACAGCAAGTCTTCCAGGTCCTGAAGCAGCAAAACAGGCCCAGATCATCACACTACCACCACCATATTTTACTGGTGGTATGATGTTCCTTTTCTGAAATGCTGTGTTACTTTTATGCAGGCCATTTCTGCCCAATCTCTCTCTTATGGTGGAGTCATGAACACTGACCTTAACTGAGGCAAGTGATGCCTGCAGATCTTTGGATGTTGTTGTGGGGTCTTTTGTGACCTCTTGGATGTGTCGTTGCTGTGCTCTTGAGGTAATTGTGGTCGGCCAGCCACTCCTGGGAAGGTTCACCACTGTTCCATGTTTTCGCCATTTGTGGATAATAGCTCTCACTGTGGTTCACTGGAGTCCCAAAGCTTTAGAAATGGCTTTATAACCTTTTCCAGACTGATGGATCTCAATTACTTTGTTTCTCATTTGTTCCTGAATTTGTTTGGATCGCAGCATGATGTTGAGCTTTTGAGGATCTTTTGGTCTACTTCACTTTGTCAGGCAGGTCCTATTTAAGTGATTTCTTGATTGAGAACAGGTATGGCAGTAATCAGGCCTGGGAGTAGCTGGAGAAATTGAAAGCTTTCCAAAGATGTTATAAACCACAGTTAATTTATGTTTTAACAGGGGTGGGGGGGCAGGCAATCACTTTTTCACACAGGACCATGTATGCTTGTTTTTTTTTTACCCCAATAATAAACACCTTCATTTAAAAACTACATTTTGTGTTTACTTGTTTTATTTTTGTGTAATATTTAAATTTGTGTGATGATCTGAAATATTTTGTGGTGATCCATGCTGTGTGTTTTCCTTGCTTACTAATTATCTTCCACAGCTGCTGTTTCATTCACACCTAAGCCTCCCAATTAGACGGCCTTTATTAGGAGTGGAGCCCTGCACTCCTGCACGGAGACGTCAGCTCTCCAGCAGGGTGAAAGAACTCCACTACGCAAGTCTACCCTTCTCTTCAGCTGGGAGTTTTGCCTCCCTTTCTACTAAGTTATCAGCACCTCATTGTCTGGGAGTTTCGCCTCCCCAACTCAACTGTAAGCTACCTATAACTGGATGTTATCCTCTTCTGCTCCTGCCTTTCCCCGTTCCTCTTCCCTGTGCACAGGTTGACCAACCTCCAGGCGGTCCTTCCCCAGCTCTAGGTGGCGGACAGGCTCTCAGCCCATGATCAGCTCTCAGCCCAGCTCCGTAAGTGCCTCTGCCCCCGACTGAACTCTCTCCTCTTTTCCCCTCAGCGGAGGTTTCACCTGCACTCAGTACCGTTATTATCTACATGGGCACCTCTTCTCCTCTGCCGGACCCTAGTAACCTGGAAAAGGACAGAGCTGCTTCTTTGTGCTTCTGCTACTCCTTGCTCCGCAAGGCTATTAATTATTCTGCCAGTTCAGCCAATTGTTGCAAGAAAACGCGATCTCGTTCTCACGGATACAGGCGAGATTGCGGATACAAGTGGCTGAAATGAGCTTTCTCCATAGGATTGCTGGACTCACCCTCAGAGATAGAGTGAGGAGCTCAGTCATCTGGGAGAGGCTCAGAGTAGAACCGCTGCTCCTCCACATTGAAAGGAGTCTGTTGAGGTGGTATGGACATCTGATCAGGATGCCTCCTGGACGACTCCCACTTGAAGTGTTTCGGGCACGTGCCACTGGTAGGAGATCCTGGGGCAGACCCAGGACTCGGTGGAGAGACTATGTCTCCCAGCTGGTCTGGGAATGCCTTGGTATCCTCTCTGAAGAGCTGGAGCAGGTGGCTGGGGAGAGGGAATTCTGGGCTTCTCTGCTTGAACTGCTGCCTCCGTGACCCGGACCTCCGGAAAAGCGGTAGAAGGTGGATGTTGCAAGAAAACTCATGTTCTCTTCTCTCCTCTCTCTCTGCAGGGTTGCCAGATCACTCCCGCTCTGCACACAAACATTCACTCAGTCAATAAAGACATGTCACATTTAACTTTGACAAACATACAAAAAAATGAGAAATCAGGAAGGGGGCAAACACTTTTTCACACCACTGTGTGTGTGTGTGTATTTCTTGCAGGGGGAATATGGCATTTATGTAGTCTTATAATCCAAAATTCCTCTGAGTAAAACATGTACTTGTTGTCCATCAGTTACAACAGCAGTTTTCACCCCTTCAGTGGATCTGTGTGTATGTGTGGTTGCTTCTGTGACATGTTGGGTGCATACAGATCTTTTTGTCGGGTTCTAAATTAAACCATTTTCGTGTGCACCAGGCCCTAATCTGAAATAAACAAACAAAACCCACTGTACATGTGCCTTAAACAAGCATCCCAGCTCATGGCCAAGAGGTCACTGCCAGTGTAGCTGCAGAAGAACCAGGATTCTTTGATATGCTAAAATTTTACATAATTCATATTTATATTATCTGTACATTTCTCTAGTTTGAAGTTTTAATCTTTTTTTCTGTTTATCTTCAGTCTCTTACCTAATCATAGCACAGTTTTGGAGATTAATCATGAGTAGGTTTCACTGCATGGTGTAAATTTATAACTACACATGTGACAAATAAAGAAATCTTGAATCTTCTGTAGATGTTTATGTAAGTGCTGATGCACCACAATACTTTCCTGGCAATATTGTGACTCAAATTTCTATTTTAACATCAGATTGGATAATTTTTTATTTATTTATTTTTTGTTTTGTTTTTACATTTAGATGTACCCCACAGACCAATATGACTAAGGGAACACTGCTGCCTACCTTGTGACTGACTCACTAAACTGTGAGCATGCAGTTTCCCTTGCTACAGCAAGATGATGACGTTTGAAGTTCTCAGCTTGAGGCTTCACACTTGGGCCAGAAATAAAGGGAAAAAACTAAAATATACCAGGTATTTGTTTTGGTGTGTAGGTACTGGATTTCCATTTTGCTATTTGGGATATCTTTTTTTTTTGTTTCTTTGGGTTTTTTTATGCGGAAAAATGTCTGCCTTCTCTCACACTTGCAGGAGTGGTCATCGTGCCTTAGACTGAGATTATTTAGATCTAGTTTAGGATTGCACCCAGCAGCAGATATCAGGGATTTTATTTTTAGGCTGAATCACCCAGCCCTATGGTCTGCCCTCCAGTGGGTTCACCACTTGCAGGAGGGATCTGAGAGGTGCATCCTCTGAGCAGTTCTTTGTGGGCTTTGCTCACCTGGTCAAGAGCAAAACCTTTGTCAAAACTGAGCCTTTCTCACTGGAATGTTCAGGCCATCTTGAACAAAACACAAATACAATGAAATTATGGGTGCTCCACCCAGCTACTGTGCAGTAAAAGTATGGCGGAGTGGTTAGCACTGCAGCAGCACAGCAACTCACCCTTGGCCGGGGGATCCTGGATTCAATCCCAGCCCCCGACCAACAGTGATCTGTGTGGAGTTCGCATGTTCTCTCCGTGTCTGCTTGGGTTTACTCCGGGATTTCTCCAGTTTCCTCCCACATGCCAAAAACACACGTTAGGTTAATTGGCATCAACTGGGGATTCTAACTTGTCCATAGGTATGACTGTGAGAGTGAATGGTTGTCTGTCTCTCTGTGTTGGCCCTGTGATGGACTGGCGATCTATCCAGCGTGTACCCTGCCTCTTGCCCAAAGATGCTGAGATAGGCTCCAGCCCCCCCCCCCCCCGCAAACCGAAAAGGATTAAGTGGAAGAAGATGGATGGATAAGCACACATTTTTTTTTTTTTTTTTTTTTTTTTTTTTTTATGATCAAGTATTTAAGGTGCAACTCTGTAACGCAATCTCTCTCTTCTTCTCTCACTCTGATCCTGCAACTGGTAGACACACACGTGTCCTCCTCTCCTTCTCTGAGAGCTTAGGGATCCCGCTCCGGGCTGCTCCACTATGCACCGGAGAGGGGATCCCGTGAAGGCGACATGATATAATAAAACCTGCTTAAAACCACAGCACTGCTGCTTATATTTCCATAGAAATATAAAAAAAAAAAATTTTTTTTTTTTTTTTTTCGATCCAAGATGGCGCCCACAGCGGTCGACATGGTGCTTCGCTGCGCTCTTTGTTTGTTTTTGTTTGTCAATTGTGTGTCTGCTTGCACTTATACCCGTGAAGAACTTTTAAATATCAGGACTTTGACCCCCACGGACCTCCTCCCAGTTTTTCTAGCCCCTGCCGCCGATCTGGTTTATTGTTTGGCTTGGAAAGTGAGACGGCGGAAGAGAGGAAGACGAGCGGGCGCTCTCGTACGACTTCGCAGGAGAGGCTCGCGAACGGCGCTGCCTGGCATATTTCTGTCCAATACCAACTCTCTCTCTAACAAGGTGGATGAACTGAGACTGCTGATGCGTTTTAAGGACCTCGCCTCCTCAGCTGTCCTCTGCTTTACTGAGACCTGGCTCCGGGAAAATATACCGGACAGCGCGCTGCGCCTCGACGGCTTCCAGCTCTTCCGTGCTGATCGTGACACAGAGCTTTCCGGCAAGACCACAGGAGGCGGTGTCTGCTTCTACATCAACTGTAGCTGGTGCTCTGATGTAACGGTAATTTCCAAACACTGTTCTCCTGCCTTGGAATTTCTTGTTATCAATTGCAAGCCCTTCTATTCCCCGCAGGAGTTTGCTTCTTTCATAATGATCGCTGTGTACGCCCCTCCCGACGCGGACACGCGCGAAGCTCAGCGCGTGCTCGCGGATCACATTCAACACACAGAGCGGAGTTTTCCAGACTCGCTGATTATTGTGGCTGGCGACTTTAATCAGTGCAATCTGAGCCACGATCTCCCCCGCTACAAACAGTTTATTAAATGCCCCACCAGAGGATTAAACACACTGGATCACTGTTACACCACAGTGAAAGACGCATATCGCGCTGTCCCTCGAGCTGCGCTGGGATTATCTGATCACGTGATGGTTCACCTCATTCCCACATACAGACAGAGATTGAAGCTCACTAAACCTGTTGTGAGCACTACGAAGATACGGACCAGTGATGCTGAGGAGAAGCTGGAAACGTGCATGGAAATATCTGACTGGGGCATGCTTAAAGGAGCCACGCATGATCTGGATGAGTACACGGACACTGTGAACTCATATATCCACTTTTGTGAAGAGAACATTCTTCCATCACGCACCAGGGTGAGTTACTCTAATGACAAACCCTGGTTCACAGCTAAGCTCAGACAGATCAGGAAGGAGAAGGAAGCAGCGCTGAAAAGTGGAGACAGGGACTGCTACAGGGAGGTTAAATACCGGTTTAACAGAGAGCTGAAGAGGGCCAAATCTCTATACTCAGAGAGACTCCAGCAGCAGTTCACTGCTAATGATTCGGCTTCCGTGTGGAGAGGACTGAGGCAGATCACCAACTATCGGCCTCAGGCTCCTAAAGGTCAGGATGACAAAGCCCTTTGTCAGAGACTGTCCCAACACTATGCCCGTTTTGACACCTCGTCATCTGTGTCCAACTCCCCCCCTCCCTCCAGCTCCACAGCCTCCACATTCCCTACTTCATTTAAGGCACCCCCCCCCCCCCTCCTCCCCCCCTCCCCTTATCATCAGTGAGCAGGATGTGCTCAAACAGTTCTCCAGACTGAACCCGCGCAAGGCCCCCGGCCCAGACGGCGTGTCTCCCTCCACCCTGAGACTCTGTGCGAAACAGCTGGCTCCTGTATTCACAGACATTTTTAACACCTCCCTTAAGTTATGCCACGTGCCATCCTGCCTCAAATCCTCCACCATCATCCCTGTCCCCAAGAAGCCACGGATCACTGGACTTAATGACTACAGACCTGTAGCGCTCACCTCTGTAGTCATGAAGTCCTTTGAGCGCCTGGTCCTGTCCCACCTCAAGTCCATCACCACCCCTCTCCTGGACCCGCTGCAGTTTGCCTACCGAGCCAACAGGTCTGTAGACGATGCAGTCAACCTGGCCCTCCGCTCCATCCTGCAGCACCTGGACTCCCCGGGAACCTACGCCAGGATCCTGTTTGTGGACTTCAGCTCCGCATTCAACACCATCCGCCCCGCTCTGCTCCGGGACAAGCTGTCCCTGCTCAACGTGCCTGACTCCCTCTGCAGGTGGATCATCGACTTCCTGACGGACCGGAGGCAGCATGTGCGGCTGGGAAAGACTGTCTCAGACTATACTAGCATCAGCACCTGTGTACTTTCCCCCCTACTCTTCTCCCTTTACACCAACTCCTGCACCTCCAGCCACCAGTCTGTCAAGTTGATCAAGTTTGCGGACGACACCACCCTCATCGGGCTCATCTCCAACGGCGACGAGTCCGCCTACAGGAGAGAGGTGGCCCAGCTGGCGTCCTGGTGCAGCAATAACAACCTGCAGCTGAACGCTCTGAAGACAGTGGAGATGATTGTAGACTTCAGGAAAGTCACTACTCCTCTGCCCCCCCTCACCCTCTCAGGCTCTCCCATCACCACTGCTGATTCCTTCCGCTTCCTAGGCACTACCATCACCAGGGACCTCAAATGGGAGCTGACCATCAGCTCACTCATCAAAAAAGCCCAGCAGAGGATGTTCTTCCTGCGGCAGCTGAGGAAGCTCAAGCTACCCACCAAGATGTTAGTGCAGTTCTACACAGCCATCATCGAGTCCATCCTCACCACCTCCATAACCGTGTGGTACGCAGGAGCCACTGCCAGGGACAGACTAAGGCTGCAGCGCGTCGTGCGCACTGCTGAGAAGGTGATCGGCTGCAAGCTCCCATCTCTCCAGGATCTGTACATCTCCAGGACCCGGAGGCGTGCTGGCCGGATCATAGCCGATCCCTCACACCCTGGTCACGCACTGTTTGCCCCCCTCCCCTCTGGTAGAAGACTTCGGTCCATCCAGACTAAAACCTCCCGTCACATGAACAGCTTCTTCCCCTCTGCCATTAGACTGCTGAACACTAAGTGACTCTCGTGCACCATGTACAGCAGCTCAACCAGACTCATGTCAATCATCACTGTTTTCTTCCTGCATTACCGACTGCACTATATAGTTCTCCACAGTATCTGCTGCTGGCTAATATATATTTTAACTGTTGACCAGTATCACTTAATCTTATCCTACACTTTATTACATGTATAGTTTATTTCTCTTATCTTATCATGTTTAATGTTGCAGCATTGTACCGAGACAAATTCCTAGTTTGTGTACTACATGAACAATGGCAATAAACCTGATTCTGATTCTGATTCTGATTCTGATTCTAAATAAAATAGCATACATTAAATAGAATAAATAAGAAGTATAAAATACACAGTTTGATAGTGGCTCAATGGATGGATCATCCATCCATCCATCCATCCATCTTCTACCACTTTTCCGGAGGTCCGGGTCGCGGAGGCAGCAGTTCAAGCAGAGAAGCCCAGACTTCCCTCTCCTCAGCCACCTACTCCAGCTCTTCAGAGAGGATACCAAGGCGTTCCCAGGCCAGCTGGGAGACATAGTCTCTCCACCGAGTCCTGGGTCTGCCCCGGGGTCTCCTCCCAGTGGGACGTGCCTGAAACACCTCAAGTGGGAGGCGTCCAGGAGGCATCCTATTCAGATGCCCATACCACCTCAACTGACTCCTTTCAATATGGAGGAGCAGCGGTTCCACTCTGAGCCTCTCCCAGATGACTGAGCTCTTCACCCTATCTCTGAGGGTGAGTCCAGCAATCCTACGGAGAAAGCTCATTTCAGCCACTTGTATCCGCGATCTTGTTCTTTCGGTCATTACCCAAAGCTCGTGACCATAGGTGAGAGTAGGAACGTAGATTGACTGGTAAATCGACAGCTTTGCCTTAGAACTAAGCTCCCTCTTCACCACAACAGACCGGTACAATGTCCGCATCACTGCAGATGCTGCTCCAATCCGTCTGTTAGTCTCTCGCTCCATTTCCCCCTCACTCGTGAACAAGACCCCAAGATACTTAAACTCCTCCACTTGGGGCAGGAGCCTGTCCCCAACCCAGAGAGGACAATCCACCTTTTTCCAGCTGAGGACCATGGACTCGGACTTGGAGGTGCTGATTCTCATCCCAGCCGCTTCACACTCAGTGGCAAACCGTCCCAGCAAGAGCTGTAGGTCATTGCTGGATGAAGCCAACAGGACTACATTATCTGCAAACAACAGAGATGAGATCCTGTGGTCACCAATACCTTGGCGGACTGGATGGATCAATGTACTGAAAAGTGCAGAGTGCAAAAACAGATGAGAATTAAAAAAAAATAAAAAAAATAATTAAAAGGTCCTCGGTTCTATGTATGTGAGCATTGTGGGGGGAGGGGGATGAACCTCTGGCTGTTTGCAGTCTGGGTGGCCAAGGGGAAGAAACTGTTGTCAGTCTGGAGGTGCAGGACCTGATTGATCTGAACCGTCATCCGGAGGGAAGCAGGTCAAACAGGTGGTGGGTAGGATGTGAGGGGTCTTTTGTGATGGCCTTGGTCGTCCTGAGACAGGAGGCTCTGGAGATGTCCTCTAAGGAGGGCAGAGGGCAACCAATGATTTTTTTGGGCGGTGTTAATAACCCTCTGCACAGCCTTCCTGTTCTCAGCCATGGAGTCGGCGTATCACACACCCAGACAGTAGGTGAGCACTCTCTCCACTGAGCAATGGTAGAAGGCCAGCAGCAGCTTCTGGTCCAGGTTGTTCTTTCTCAGGACATGGAGGAAGTGCAGCCCCTGCTGGGCTTTTTTCACCAGGGCCTTGGTGTTGACAGTCCAGGAGAGGTCAGAGGTGATGTGGGTGCCCAGGAACCTGAAGGTGGTGATAGTTTCCATGCTGTCTCCATTTATGAAGAGGGGCATGTGGTCCTGTCTGCATTTTCTGAAGTCCATAGTGAGTTCTTTGATTTTATGGACATTCAGTTCTAGGTTGTTTGCTGAGCACGACATCAGCAGATTCTCTACCTCCGACCTCTATGCCTTCTCCTCGTCATCAATGATGAGCCCAACCAAGGTGGTGTCGTCCGCGTATTTCATGATGACGGTGGTTGGGCGGGATGAAATACAGTCAAAGGTGTACAGGGAGTACAGTAGAGGGCTTAGCACACAGCCCTGGGACAGTGTGGAGGAGTGGTGGGGGCCGGGTCTGACTGTTTGTGGGAAGTTTGTGAGAAATTTTTTTTTATCCGGGAGCAGGTGGGGAGGGGGATCTGGAGGCAGTGCACTTTGTTGATCAGAATGTCCGGGATGACTTTGTTGAACACTGAGCTGTAGTCCACAGATACCCCTTTTCCACCAAGCTGGTTCCAGTGCTTAACTAGAGCCAGAGCCTGAATTGGCACCAGTTCTTTACTTTTCAACCACTTAAGCACTAGCCCCAGGCTCTCAAAAGTGGTGCTAAGCTGGCTCCAACTCCTTGCTGGGTCAGAGCTGTGAACCACTTGACGTTGGTTACGTCTTCTGCCATGGGCGGGGTTAACTGACCAGCTGACAAGTGCCTCAAAACACTACTGACTGCCATGTTGTATTCCGAACAGCAGATCAAGCATGATTCCAAAATGAAGCGGAGTTGAAGCAAAGAGGAGACCCAGTATTGTCTGGCTCTATGGTTATCTGCTTAAGTACAAGATAAGTTGGAGGGGGACAGTCAGACAAAGCCCATTTTTGAGCAAGTACAGCAATCCTAACGGCCATGGATGAGTCCCCGGCTCACGGCTCCAAACGCTACAAAGTCTGGTAAGTGTATTGCCTTTAAAACGCCAGAAGTAAATGAATACACAGTCATGTGAAAAAAATTAGACACCCCTTTAAATATTCAGTTCTTTATTAAGAAATGTTCACACATCTATGTCTATACACTTGTCTCCGACAGATGTGGAGAGGCATCCAGGCCCTCACCAACTACAGGGGCCAGGGCCCCCCAGCATCAGACAGCAGCCTCACTCTGGCAGAGGAGCTTAACAGCTTCTTTGCCCAGTTTGAGCACACCTCCCCCCCCCAAACTCGTCACCCATCTCCCCTCTCTCTCCCTCTCTGTACAGGTGCACGAGGTGAGGAGGCAACTGAGAGCAGTGACCCCCCACAGAGCTGCTGGCCCAGACGGCATCCCAGGAGCGTTGGTCAAAGAATGTGCAGACCAGCTGGCAGGGATCCTCACCAAGTTGTTCAACCTCTCCCTGAGGCTCACCACCGTCCCCTCCTGCCTCAAGGCCTCCACCATTATCCCCATTCCCAAAAAGTCTGCAATTGACAGCCTGAATGACTGCAGACCCATAGTACTCATGTCTGCAGTCAGGAAGTGTTTTGAGACACGGTGTCCCAGCACATCAGAGACTGTCTTCCCCCCTCCTTCGACCCCCCCCCCCCCATCAGTTTGCCTACAGGGAGAACCGGTCTATGGAAGATGCCATCACCACCACTCTCCACAGCACTGAGCCACCTGCAGAACCCAAGAAGCTACATGAGGATGCTCTTTGTGGACTACAGCTCAGCTTTTAACACCATCATCCCAGACATCATGACCAACAAACTGCACCTCCTCCAGATCCCCCTTCCTACCTACTCCTGGATAAAGAATTTTCTCACCAACTGCCTACAAACAGCCAGACTCGGCCTCTACCACTCCTCCACACCATTCCTCAGCACTGGCTCCCCCCAAGGCTCCGTGTTAAGCCTGCTACTGTACTCCCTGTACACCTTTGGCTGTATTCCAACCCACCCAACCACCATCATCGTGAAATACGTGGACAACACCACCTTGGTTGGGCTCATCACCGAAGACGATGAGAAGGCATACAGGGTGGAGGTAGAGAATCTGCTGCTGTGGTGCCAAGCAAACATCCTGAAATGGAATGTCCAAAAAACCAAAGAACTCATACTGGACTTTAGGAAGAACAGACAGGACCCTCCTTCCCCCATAAATGGCGACCGTGTGGAAAATGTCCCCACCTTCAGGTTCCTGGGCACCCACATCTCCTTTGACCTCTCTTGGACTGTCAACACCAAGGCCCTGGTGAAGAAAGCCCAGCAGTGGCTGCACTTCCTCCGTGTCCTGAGGAAGAACAACCTGGACCAGAAGCTGCTGCTGGCCTTCTACCACTGCTGAGTGGAGAGCATGCTCACCTACTGTCAGGGTGTGTGGTACGCCGGCTCCATGGCCAAGAACAGGAAGGCTGTGCAGAGGGTCATCAACACAGCCCAAAAAATTATTGGCAGCCTTCTGCCCTCCCTGGAAGACATCTCCAGATCCTTCTGTCTCAGAAGGATCAAGATCATCACAGGAGACCCCTCACATCCCGCCCACCACCTGTTTGACCTGCTTTCCTCTGGACAACGGTTCAGATCAGTCAGGTCCTACACCTCCAGACTGACAGTTTCTTCCCCTGGGCCATCCAAACTGCAAACAGTCGCCCCCCCCCCCCCCGAACGCTCACGTGCACAGAACTGAGGACCTTTTAATTATCACTATAACTCACCTGTCTTTGCACTCCTCACTTTCATGTATATTGACCCATCCATGAAATCACTACTGTACATATTTTCCATAATCCTTGGGCCATTTTACTCAATTATGTGTTCTGCACTCCACACTCTTATGTCCATAATTCCACCCGTGAAGCCACTACCGTACCTGTGTATATACCTATGGGCTATTTTTTTTTAACTTTTTTTTTTATTTGTTGTATGGTTAATCGTATGTTCTGTAACTGTGTTTTATTCAAATTCTTCTCTCTTACTTTATTGCACAGTAGCGTGGTAGAGCACCCACAATTTCGTTGTGCTGTGCAACTGTACAATGACAAAGCCTAGTCTACTCTATGTATTTATTCAGTACCATGTAACCTTGTGACTGCATTATTTTAATTGCTTTTAATCCTAGATCAAGTTTGTTTCGGGTTCAAAATGCATCGTTGGCCTCCGTCGGTCTATGATGACCATGGAAGAGAATCCTAAACGTCTACTCTGCTGGAACAGCACTGCCTGTGGCTGAACAGGCCGATGCGCGAATGGCAGTCCCTGTCGCACAGGTCGCACTTGTGGGTGGTCTCCGTGCTGCTGGGTCTGTGGCGGTTCTTCCTGTGGGTCCTTTTTTCATCTGCTGCAGCAGTCAGTCTCTCTTCACCCGCCTTGAGCTGTCTGGTCAGGGTGCCTCTCCATTTGGAGCGGTCCGTTGCAAGGTCCTCCCAGTGCTCTGTGTTGATCTCCAGTGCCTTCATGTCTCTCTTGCAGACGTCTCTAAAGCGCAGCTGTGGGCGGCCAACGTCTCTCCTGCCAGTTGCCAGTTCTCCGTAGAAGATGTCTTTGGAGATTCTGCCATCCTCCATACGGTGAACGTGGCCTAGCCAGCGGAGCCTGCGCTGCCTGAGTAGAGTGAACATGGAGGGAAGGCCGGCGCGGGACAGAACTTCTGTGTTGGGCACTTTGTCCTGCCAGGATATGTCCAGGATGTGGCGAATGCAGCGCAAATGGAAGGAGTTCAGTCTCTTTTCCTGCCGGGCGTATGTTGTCCACGTCTCACTCCCATAGAGCAGTGTGCTGATGACGCAGGCGTTGTACACTGCCATCTTCGTCTTGACAGAGAGTTTGGGATTCTCCCACACTCGTGTGGTGAGGTGAGCGAGTGTGAAGGCTGATTTTCCAATCCTCTTGTTGATCTCTGTATCAAGGGAGAGGTTGTTGCTGATCGTGGACCCCAGGTACGTGAACTGATTCACGACCTCCAGCTCGTAGTTGTCGATGGTGATGGTTGGTGGTGCTTCCGTGCCTTGCGCCAAGACGTTAGTCTTCTTCAGGCTGATGGTAAGCCCGAAGTCCTTGCATGCCTGGGAGAAGCGATCCATCAGGGTCTGAAGCTCCTGCTGTGTGTGGGTTGCGAGTGCAGCGTCGTCTGCGAACAGCATGTCTCTGATTAGAGCCTCACGTACTTTGGTTCTGGCTTTCAGGCGGGCGAGGTTGAAAAGCCTGCTGTCAGATCTTGTGTGCAGGTAGACTCCCTCTGTTGCTGTGCTGAAGGCATGCCTCAGGAGCATAGCAAAGAAAATCCCAAAGAGGGTTGGCGCAAGTACACAGCCCTGTTTCACTCCGCTGCGTATGTTGAATGGCTCTGAGACGTTGCCGTCGTGCTGCACTATCCCCTGCATGTTGGTGTGAAACGATTCAATGAGGCTTTGCAACTTTGGTGGGCATCCTATCTTTGGCAGGATCTTGAAAAGGCCCTCTCTGCTGACCAGATCGAACGCTTTGGTGAGGTTGATGAAGGCGACGTACAGGGGCATGTTCTGTTCTCTGCATTTCTCCTGGAGTTGGCGGATGGAGAATATCATGTCTACCGTCGATCGCTCAGCACGGAAGCCACACTGAGACTTGGGGTAGACACGTTCGGCAAGCTTCTGTAGACGAACGAGAACAACTCGTGCGTAGACTTTGCCAACAACGCTGAGGAGGGAGATGCCTCTGTAGTTGTTGCAGTCGCTTCTCTCCCCTTTGTTTTTGTAGAGGGTGATGATCTTGGCGTCCCTCATGTCCTGTGGTACGGCACCTTCTTTCCAACACTGGCAGAGGACGTCATGCAATGGCAGCAGTAGGGCGGTCTTGCAGTGCTTGATCAGGTCAGGGGGTATGCCGTCGTTGCTGGGTGCCTTGCCAGCGGCCAAGCTATCAATGGCCTTGCTGAGTTCGTCGATGGTTGGCTCGGCGTCAAGTTCGTCCATGGATGGCAGGCAGTCGATGGCATCAAGTGCTGACGGTGTCACGGTGTTCTGTCTGGAGTAGAGGTCTGAGTAGTGTTCCACCCATCTCTCCATCTGCTTCTTCTTTTCTGTGATCATCTCCCCAGTGGAGGATTTGAGGGGGGCCGTCTTGCTCTGAGCCGGACCAAGTGCTTTCTTGATGCCATCGTACATACCACGGATGTTCCCTGTTATGGCAGCGGTTTGAATGTCTTGGCTGAGCTGAGTCCAGTACTCGTTGGCACAGCGCCGAGCAGTCTGCTGAACTTTGCTTCTCGCAGCCCTGAGAATCTGGAGATTCTTCTTGTTTGGGTACTTCTTGTATTCAGCAAGTGCTGAGCACTTGGCTTCAATGACGGGGGTCATCTCGGTCAACTTGGCATCAAACCAGTCCTGTGACTTCGAGGTCTTCCTCCCAAAGGTAGCCAAGGCTGTGCGGTGGATGGTGTTTCGCAGCTCTTCCCACTTCTGCTTTTCAGATTCTCCTTCTTGTGGTACACCAAGTTCCTAGTTCCTTCTCAAAGGTGGAGGCAAACTGCTCAACAAGTTCTGGTTGAGCCATCTTGCTGGTGTCAATCCGTGCCTTTCCAGGCTGTCTAGCACGATGGAATTTCTTCAGCTGCAGCTGGACCTTGCAACACACCAATGAATGGTCTGTGTCGCAATCTGCACTCTGGAACGAACGGGTGATTAGCACGTTCTTCAGTGAGGTGCGCCTGGTCAGGATCAAGTCCAGCTGGTGCCAGTGCTTTGAGCGCGGATGTTGCCAGGAAACCTTGTGTTGGGGCTTGGTCTTGCAGAACGATTGTGATATGTGCAGAACTCGAGCAGCCGCTGTCCATTGTCGTTCATTCTGCCCACGCCAAAAGGTCCAAGACAGGAGGGCCAGGAGTCGTGGTCAGCACCCACTCTGGCATTGAAGTCTCCAAGGAGAATGAGTTGTTCAGAGTTGGGGATGATCCTGACAGTTGTTGCAAGATTCTCGTAGAACTCGTCTTTTGCCTCTGGTGTGGCTGTCAGTGTTGGGGCATACACACTGATGAGGGTGACTGGGCCTTGAGTGGTGTTGAGGTGGAGGGTGAGGAGTCGTGCAGAGCCAGTGCTGCCCGGTTCCACCATCTTCAGCAAGGTGTTCTTCACTGCGAAGCCCACTCCGTGTTCCCTGTGTTCGTCACTGCCCTTTCCCTGCCAGTAGAACGTGTAGTCCTTCTCTCTCAGTGTGCCTGCGTCAGCCAACCGTGTTTCCTGGAGAGTGGCGATATCCACTCCTAGTCTCTTCAGCTCATTATTGATGATGGCAGTCTTCCTGGTGTCGTTGATGTCCTTGAGGTTAGCAGCGAGTCCTGTCATCATAGTGCGGACGTTCCAAGTTCACAGTTTTAGAGTTGGTCTCTTTTGTTTTTTTGTCTTGCCTGGTGCGAAGGTTCTCAGCCTGCTGTTCGGACTTCTCCTCATCCCCATACACCCAATGAGGAAAGCAAGCTGTGGCGGGACAACACCTTATTGGCTGGGGGCTGCCCAGCTTGAGGCGGGCGGTAGCTGTCCAGTGAGATCCCATGATCCCTCCCACCGTCGGGAACAACCCCTGGCGCCGCGCTCTACGCCAATTGAGCGGTGGCTTATACCCGTTAACTGTCATTCCCCTTGTTTTGTCTACGCCAAAGGCGAAGCTGGAGTGTCCTCTCCAGTGATCCAGTGTTCTACCTTCCAGCGTTGGGCGTTGGTAGGATTCAAGCCTGGGCAGGAAGATATGGAGGACAAGATGTTGCCCATGCAGCATGTCCCCCCTCTCCACGTCACTGATGAATCCAAAGGAACAGCAGGGCTGCTACAGTTTGGCACCAGCGCCGTTGCAGGAGCTGCCAGAACGATGTTGAGCACAACATAGAACTGCCTTAGGGGCTCCGACTCCGGATTTTTCCTCAGGGTTGACTCCCGAAGCCTTTCCCGTGACCGGGTATGCCGCAAGGCAGCGGAGGTTTGAAATCAGGGTTTACCTTCCCCTAGATGGGCTACCTTCCCAGGTTGACGAGCCACCATCTACCCGAAGCATCTGGTTTTAAGGCGTCAGAGATCCGCCCTCGCCCCTTCTCCTATTAGTAAAAGCAGTTCCGCCGGGCTTAGAGACTAAACCACACGGGCAGGCTAGGAGTTGGACTTAGTTGTCAGAGGCTTTTCGAGACGCACGCCATAAGGAGCATTTTATGAGCACTGGGAGCTTAACCCCAGTGCCGCTCCTGGCTATGACAACCTTGGAACAAAATGCATCATAAGTGTTAAATATATCTTATTATACCTAATTCAGTACTGTTTACCTGTTGAAGAAATACAGTATATATTTTACAGCTAATATAACCTCATAACTACAATATGGCACCTGGCAATCATTTTTTGGCAGCTGATCACTTTTTGGCACGACACTGGAACAATGGAATCCCACCAGTATTGTGATGTGGACAATACTGGTGGGACCCATTACCTGGATGTGCCCAGGTAACGGATGACCTCCACCTCGTAATGCGCTGTAACACCACCTATTACAGAATTGACATAAATATTACCTTTTAGCGTCAGCTCATGGGGTACAGGGTTGTTTGATCCAGCAAAGTTCAGCCTCCACCTCCTCCACCATCACCTCCCGTTCTTGTCTTCCTGTACTGGTATCCTATGCCCCGCCCTTCCTCAATTCTGATTGGCTGCTTAGAAAGGTCTGACATTGATGAGCGCAGCTGTACAGTAGTCTGAAAAGTTGAACTTTTGTTAGCCCTGAGTGACACAACAAAAAGCAGCCACTGCTCCAAGCATTTCAGCATTGAGGACGTGCAGTGCTGTAAATGCTGGACTACATAGTGAATGAATAGAAAATAGTCACCCACAGCAGAAAAAAAGGAGTTGGGTGGACACACTCCCTAATACTTTTTCTGCCGCATTTGGCTTCCGGGTTGCCGAGGTGCGTGGCTCTATGGCATTGCCACCCACATAACTCAGTGGACACATCTTAAAGGGGCAGTACATGAAAAGCACCATATTAATATATAAAAATAATATTCAAAACATTCCTGCATCCAGATCGTGATCCGAATCACAATGAAAATCTAATCGTCTGTTCCCTGTGCCATTACACATCTTTCCAGAAAATATTAGCCACTGTTGATGACTTATTTGTGTGATCTTTTATGAGTTATATTCATAAATGTTGTATGTTGCACTTTGGGGAATGGGAGTTGTTCAGTCACCATTATAATTTAGTTTATATGTGTAGTCTATAGTCTGTCGTCAATAAAGTCATGCAGTACTATAACAGGACACATTTACAAATATTTGAGACCCACTGTAGTGCATCCTTTTATATTTTAGCAAAATTATAAGTACAAAAAACCAAACATTATTATTACTTTTTTGTGTTTGTATCTTGTATACTTTATTGATCACCAGAGGGAAATTCAGGGCATCCACTGTACAGCCCCGATCCCTTCACCAGTGTCTCTCTCTCACACACACACACACACACACACACACACAGCAGAATGACCCATTTGGCTGCAAATTTTGCATCAGTGTTGCCCATTTATCTGTAAATGCTTACATAAAAATGATTTATTTCTTTATTTGGATATTTTTGCGTCTTGCTGTCGTTTAGTCAAAGCATGTGTCCGCATGTAATATGCAGTTGATCTGGTCATTCTGCTCCACAATGAAGCAGCATTCGGGACTTTTGTGTACCACTGACCGGGCAGGCTGAGCGTGCCTTTCCCTGAACGTTCGTGGAGCGCACGGTGGGACACTGGTGTTGGCCGGTTAATGGGAGTCTCGGCTGCTGCTTTACCCATGTGCCAGTGATGTCATTGTGCCACCACGGGTCTCCGGCAGCGGGTCTCCGGCAGCGGGTCTCCGGCAGCGGGTCTCCGGCAGCGGGTCCTCAGCAGCGACCCCTTCCCCCCCGCACCTCATGGTCGCTATGGCGAATATATCCATTAGAGCTACACAACTTTATGGTATATATTTTGACTGTGCGGCTCCATACTCGTGGATGCGCAAGTCCCCGGCAGCCCCTCCCCCTGCACTTCGCGTTCTCTATGGCGAACATATCCATTAGACCTATGCAACTTTATGATATTGTGACGTATGCGAGGTTCACACAAAGAAAGGGAGCAGATGGCTTCGACACAACAGGCTTTATTAAAACACACACACAATCACAGACAGGAGGGGAGGTCATTCTCACCGACCTCCGTTTATATCAGGGTTACACAACACATAATCACCCTGCTCTAATTCTACCTATAACACTGCTGGGTCTGTCATGGCGGCCTCTGGGCCGTCATTAGTGTCATTAGCCCCAGCTGCGCACAGACCAACAGGTGTGAATCAACGGCTGTTAAAAGCCAGTGTCGCTGACAGCCCGGGACGGAGTCGTCTGTCTTCCTCAACGGAGAATGAACCTGCACTCCGCTCTCTGGTCTCGTCAAGAATATCTCTTGTCTCGTCTGGAACTTTGTCTGTCTCGTCTGGAACTTTGTCTGTCTCGTCAGGAACTTTGTCTGTCTTGTCTGGAACCTCGTTTGTCTCGTCAAGAGCTTCACTTGCTGCATCCAGGAACTCTTTCCAGCGTCAAGCAAGTAAGCGTACCATTTGCTACTCAACCCCAAACCTTTACCCCTGTGCACAGGTGGACCACCTTGGCGGCGGACCTGCGTCCCCAGCTGACGGGGTAACGCCATCACGTCTTCGTAGCGGCTCGCTACCACCACGCCTACTGGTACGTTTTGCTCCTCAATTGCCAGAACTATTATTGTATCAATTACAGGAGTATTGGCCAACGTTATCGGTGGAATCACTGTCATCAGCATCAGCTGTGTCGTCATTGCCACTGTGTGTGGAGTCACTAACCTCGTCTTTGTCTGCATCATCATCTGTATCATCGTTATCCCGGTCTGTGGAGTCATAGCCGGCGTCATCGTCAGGATCATCGTCATCCCGGTCTGTGGAGTCACAGCCGGTGTCATCGTCAGGGCTGTCATTGTCACAGCCGGTGTCATCGTCAGGACTGTCATTGTCACAGCCACGGGTAGTAACCCCAGCACGGTCACGGACGCCTTCACCTCCACGCTGCCCGGCCGCTGGAACTCAGCAGAGCGAAGCCAGTGCTGCTCTCAAGTAAGCCTTGTTATCTGCAGCTCTTTGCTAGTGTGGAGCATTAGTAATTTGTCTCTGCTTATCTGTTCCAGGGTTGCCGGGTCTCCGTCCAGGTCGCTCAGCTCCAGTGACCAGAACGATATCCTCGCACTCACACTCGCATTACATTCACTCACAATTAAATAAAGATTATTGTCACTATCTGCTCGTGTCAGTGTCTGTCTCCTGGGTCCCGAAACATGTCAGGGTCATTATAACGCAGTTATAATGACACAGCAGTATAATAACACAGTAATACCACTAAACATACACGAAAATAACGTCTCTACTGGCAAGGCTTGCTGGAAAAAACCCCCGATGTTACACTGCCCCCCCCCCCCGGACTGGTTTCTGTCCCCAGAAAAAGAAAGTCCAACTCAAAAATCCAACACGAACCTGTCCAGGTGTCTGGGCGGCCTTCGATGCCGACGACCAGCACTTACAGGCCCACCAGTGTCCATCTGTGTCTCGGTCGGAGTATCTGGTCGGGGTGAAGGCTCCGGTTCGACCACCAGCTTAGCGGATGGCTGGTACGGGGCGAGACGGTCACGGTAAAGTACCACGACCCGGTCCCTTTTCTTAAGCCTTACCCTGTACACCACATCCGACAGTCTCTGCAGAACCACGCATGGTCCCGACCAATGGCTCGCCAGCTTTGGTGATCATCCTCTTTTCCTCTCAGGGCAGAAAACCCAGACTCGATCTCCCGGTGCAAAGTCCCTTCGCTGGCAGCAGGAGTCATACGCTCACTTCTGCCAACCCCCCCCCCCCCCCCCCCGCCGCTGCCAGGGCCTCCTGAGCCAGTCTGTGCACTGTGTGGAGACGTTCCTTCAAACAAAAAAAATAATCCAACCCGGGTTTGCCCTCCACCTCCAGCTCATGGGGCGGGGGGAGAAAGGCTGGCTGAATACCAAATCCACCGGTGTGCACAGCTCGCATCCAAACATCAGCGCCGCAGGGCTGATGTTTCGGTGGATTCCTGAGCTGCCGTCCGGTATGCCCACAGAACAAAAGGCAGATGCAGGTCCCAGTCTCGCTGCCGCTGGTCCACTAGAATAGCGAGCTGGGTGGTGAGGGTCCGGTTGAATCGTTCGACCAGGTCGTTGCTCTGTGGATGCAGCGGGGTGGTCCAGGTCTTCCGGATGCCCAGCTGCTTGCAGACCTCTCCAAAGACCTCTGCCTCGAAGTTCTGACCCTGATTGCTATGCAGCTCCTCCGGTGTGCCAAACTGACAGAACATTTCATCCACCAGCTTTGATGCCGTCGTAGCGACGCTCTGATCCGGGACCGCGTACGCCTCTGGCCACTTGGTAAAATAATCCATTGCGACCAGCACGTAGCGGTTCCCCCAGTCCGTAGTCGGAAAAGGGCCCAGAATGTCCACTCCCACCCGCTCCATCGGTGCTCCCACCCGGTACTGCTGCAAGGGAGCGTGGGATCGCTGAGTTGGCCCTTTCTGAGCTGTGCAGGTGTCGCAGCGGTGGACGTGGAGCTCCATGTCCTGGTGACATCCGGGCCTGTAGAACCAAGCTCGAAGACGCCGCAGAGTCTTTGTCACCCCGAAGTGGCCCGCTCCTACTGCCCCATGAACCAGCTGGAGTATGTTGGGCCGGAGTCGACGAGGAACCAGCAGCTGCCAGACGTGCTGCTGCCCAGCTGGAGTCTGCCACTGCCGATACACCACGCCCTCGTGACAGCGGAGGTTGGCCCACTGGGAGTGTAGGGCCTTAGTCTCTGGGTCCAGCGCCGACACAACCTCCCAGGCGGGCTGCTGGCCTGCGTCCGGCCACTGCTGAACCCGAGAAATGACCGGATCTCTGTCCTGCTCGCTCTGCAGCTGCTGTGTGCCAAGGACCTCTGTGACGTCATCGCTGTGGGAGGCCTCCTGATCATCCGAGGAGGAGCTGTGCGTTGCTGCATTATTTCTGCTCGTGGCGGTCTGGAGAGCAGCGGCCCATGGGACAGCTTGGTCTCGATCCTCAGCCTGCTGGCAGTGACGACAATCCTCTGCCGCACAGGTGCGCCGAGATAGCGCGTCAGCGTTGGCATGGAGGCGACTTGCCCGATGTACAATCTGAAAATCATAATTCTGCAGTGCCTCCAGCCATCTCGCCAACTGTCCATCCGGTTCCTTAAAGTTCAACAACCAGGTCAGGGAAGCATGATCCGTCCTGAGCTGGAACCTCCCCCCGTACACATACGGGCGGAAATGACGCAGCCCCTGGATGACAGCCAACAGCTCTCTGCGAGTAACACAGTAATTCCTCTTGGCTCTGCTGAGAGTGCGGCTGAAAAAAGCGACTGCCTGCTCTCCCTCCTGGAATAGCACCGCCCCGATGCCCTGGTTGCTGGCGTCCATGTCCACGATGAAAGGGCCGTTCGGGTCGGGGTACTGCAGGATGGGAGCTCTGATGAGCGCTGCGCGAAGTTGGGAAAAAGCAGCAGCACAATTCTCACTCCACTGAAAAGCGCGTCCTTTCTGCGTCAGCTGATGCAGCGGGCTGGCGATGGTGGCGAAGTCTTTCACAAACTTCCTATAATAGGAGGCCAGTCCGAGAAAGCTCCTCAGTTCTCCCACATTCCGCGGCACTGGCAAGTTTCGCACCACTGCCGCCTTTTCTGGATCAGTGGCGACCCCCGCTGCTCTGACGACGTGGCCCAGGAAGGTGATCTCCCGCCGAAATAGGTGACACTTCCTCGGGTGCAACCGCAGTCCGGCCTGTCGGATGGCGTCCAGTACTTCTCGGAGATTGGACAGGGCGCTGTCAAAATCAGCTGCATGCACCAGTAGGTCGTCCAAGTAAACAACGCAGCGGCTCCGGGGCACGTGAGCCAACACTCACTCCATCCAGCGCTCAAAGGTGGCCGGGGCGTTGCAAAGTCCAAACGGCTTCACTTTAAACTGATACAGTCCCTGCCCAATGGAGAAGGCTGTTTTTTTGGCGGGCCTCAGGTGACAGCTCTACCTGCCAATAGCCGCTGCGTAGATCCAGCAAGCTGAACCAGCTGGAGCCGGTGATGTGGTCCAGCGTGTCATCGATGCAGGGCAGGGGGTAGGAGTCTTTACGGGTGACGTCATTCAGGCGCCGGTAATCCACGCAGAACTGCCACAACCCGTGCTTCTTCCTGACCAGCACCACCAGCGCCGCCCAGGGGCTGCTGGAGGGCTCAATGATGTCTGGCTCCAGCATTTCTCGCACTTTTTGTTCTGCTGTCGCCCACCTTGAAAAGGGCAGCCGGCGTGGGCGGAGCCGAATCGGCCTGGTGTCACCGGTGTCGATCTCGTGCTGCACCAAGCCGGTCCAGTTGCATTCCTCGTCCTTCGCAGCGAAGACACCCATATAGCAGTCCAACAGCTCCCGCAGCTGGCATCTCTGTCCCGGCTCCAGCCCGCAGCAGCTCTGCTGGAGTAATTCCTCGACCGCCTGCTGCGTCTCTGCCGACACGTTGACCCCTCCCCTTGCTGTCCCTGTGAGTGCTCGTGCTCCCTCTGCTCGTGCTGGTGGCGCTGTTGTGTCCAGTCCTCGCGGTGGCCCGCCTGGTCCGGTCCATCCTGGCGGTCCCTCGATCGCGCAGGCCTCAGTGTTCCTTCTCTGGGTCCCGCTGCGGAGCGTAATGGTCCGGGTTCCCAGCCAGAGGGACGGTCTGGCCGTGTCAATCTTGGCGTTCCACGCTGCGAGCAGGTCGAGTCCAGTAATGCAGGGGTCTTGGATGTCAGCCAGCCAGAACGGATGCTTTATGTTCTGACCGGCCACCCCACCACGAGAACTCTCCGCCCCCCCCCAATCTGGTGCGCTCACCGGTAGCTGTGGTGACGTAGCGCTTAGTGGGTTCCCACCCCTGTGGGGCCGTCTCGTTCGTGCCCGGCAGCACATCGGGTCAGATCAAGGAGATGGTAGAGCCTGTGTCAATCAGAGCCTAGATCGACGTCTTCTCCAGGCTGCACTGTAAATACATCCCTGGCGAGTGTGTAATTCGGCCCACGTGCAGCGCCAGCTCGTCGGGGGAAACATCTGCAGGAGGCGGCCTGTCCCCGTCCATGCCACCTCGCTCTAGTTTAACGTCGGCGAGGGGCCGGTTTGTCGTGGGGTGGGTGCGGGGCAGTACCGTGCAATGTGTCCTGGCTCTCCGCAGCGGAAGCACCCTTCCTTGCGTCGCCACGGCCGTCTTCTCCGTGGAGGCGCTGCCGTGGTCTGCCGTAACTCCTCCTCCTCCCCCTCGCTCTCAGCCATGGCCTGGAAGGCTCTTTGTCTCGGCTTGGCTGTACGATTCATCAGCGGCTCCACCCGCTCTGCTTCTACCACCGCAGTCTCTCAGTTGCTCGCGGCGTTAATCCGGACATGGTTCTGGAGCTGGGCCGGGCGGAGACCTTGGATGAAGTTCCGGAGGGCGAGCTTCTCCACTACCTCCGGTTTGAAGTCCGGGTAGCTGCGTCGTGTTAGCAGCCGTATGTCCGCCGCGTAGGCTCCTAGTCTCTCCTGGCTACCTCGACAGCGGTTGGCCAGCTGTTCCTCGGCGTGCTCAGCGTCGGCCGTTCTCCCAAACCGTCTCCGGAGCGCTCCTTGTAGCGCTGGCCAGCTGCGGCGCTCCTCGGGCCGGAGGTCAGACAGCGTGCAGAGGGCTGTCCCTTCCAAGGCCTGTGCAACCTGCACGGCGGTTTCTTCTGGCTTGACCAGCTTGACCTGGACCAGGTAGTCGTCCAGCAGGGTCTCGCCGTTGAAGCGGGGAATCTTGGCCCGCTGCCGGATGGATGGGACGGTCGCCTCCTGGTCAATCGCCGCCCCTGGTCGCAGTGGAATTGCCGGCCCGTCCTGCCCTGAAAAGGGCGGGGAGCGGGGCTGGTTTGCTCTGCTCAGCCCACCCTGCCTTGAAAAAGGCAGAAGGCGGGGTACGCTGGTCCCGTCGGGTCCGCTGCTTCGTTCATCCCGGCGAGCGGCTCCGGGGGTCGGTGTCTCAGCTCCGTCGTCCGTTGCCAGCTGAGCGATGAGTCACTCCAGCTGCTGAATCTCCGTTTTGATCCTGGCTTCCATCTGTTCCATGGTCCCACTTCTGACACCAGTGTGACGTATGTGAGTTTCACACAAAGAAAGGGAGCAGATGGCTGCGACACAACAGTGTTTATTAACCCCTTGCACTCTGGTCAGTTTCCCTAAAAACGCCTAAAAATAACATACCCAAAGTAAATCAAAAGCTGTTCTTCAACCCTTTGCAGCATCTTCATGGGGTTGGTCTCATTTAAAAGAAAACACTTTGAATTTTTTGGCAAAACAGTCATAATCTCTCTAAGTGCTCCTGCCACTGAGTAACAGTCATCTAAACATACTGAATCTGAAGAAAATAAAGTTTGCCTGGGTGTTTTTTTTATACGATACAGATGCTTGCAAATAACACAAAGCTGTCAGATACTGGCTGGAAAATGCAACAGAAATGTAGAACCAAGTGTTATCAAGTGTTATCAAGCTGAGGTCAAAATTTTGTAACAATACCACAAAAAATGAATATATTACACAGCTTTTTTCTCAGGTTGTTCCCAGGCGTTTTTGAACTGTGCCAAATTGTGCCAAATGGCACAGTTTGGAAAAACGTCTGTAACTTTTGAATGCTTCAACATAGAAGCTTGATGTTGGGCTCTAATGAAAGGTGACACTCAGGGCTGTGTGTGTGTGTGGGGGGGTTGTTGTTTATTCATGAATGAATGAATGAGCAAACAAGCCCCCCACACACAAAGAAGCATGCCACATAAAAAAATGTGTGGCCTTTTTTTTTTACAAGAAAAAATAACCTACAGTGCAATAAAAATTATACTAAAATATCTGCAATGTAGAGGATAACAACTCCCCCCCCGCTACAGAGGAGCTCGGCGCACATAAAACGGTTTGTCAACGGTCTGTCATGTGGCCATGACGTACCGTTGTAATTACCGATCGGTCAAAAGTCATTTTTATTACTATTTTCATTGATAAAGAATAATTTAGCTTATAACACTTACCTGTCCACAACAGCAGTGTCATTGGCGAACATCTGTTCCTCATTGTCAGACGAACATGAAGCTGGTCCGCTTGTTACGGACTCGTGGTTCTGGTCACCCGACCCGGTCAAACCATGATTCCATTATTGCGGTTTTGCGCTTCCATGATTGTGGTTTTGGCAAACGATTTTTCAAAACAAATAAGAACAGTAGTAATAAAAAATGACTGGCTAACGCTACCGTTACACACAGGTCTCAATGGGTGTCACCCAGCGGCTTAGACAAAACAGATTTTATGCACGGGACGCACGCGTTTCAGTCGTCGAACTTCTCTGCTTCAGTTGGCTCATTGTATTCGCAGTCGTTGGTAGGCAGGTCTGTCTTGCTAGGTTTTCAGTCATTGGTTCTTCAAGGTTTCAGAAACCCAATTCAAGGCTCTTATTAGTCGAATGAGAGGTCAATCAAATCTAAACCAATCAAAACACTCCTTTGGCTTTCTGTTCGCGGCTGTGTCTGTACTGGAAGAACGGAAATGCAGCTTTTTTTTTCAATGCGCACTGAGACGCACAGTGCGCACTGAGACGCACTAGGACGCAGAGACATGACCGCCCACGGTATCCCGGAGTGCAACAAGTTAAAACACACACACAATCACAGACAGGAGGGGAGGTCATTCTCACCGACCTCCGTTTATATCAGGATTACACAACACATAATCACTCCTGCTCTAATTCTACCTATAACACTGCTGGGTCATTATCTCGTCGGCCTCCGTCGGTCTATGATGACCATGGAAGAGAATCCTAAACGTCTACTCTGCTGGAACAGCACCGCCTGTGGCTGAACAGGCACAGCAGTATAATAACACAGTAATACCACTAAACAGACACGAAAATAACATCTCTACTGGCAAGGCATGCTGGGAAAAAGCCCCTGATGTTACAGTATGTAGCGGCTCCATACTCATGGATGCGCGGGTCCCCGGCAGCCCCCCTCCCCCCGGTGTTCTCTATGGCGAATACGCAACTTTATGGTATACAGTATATTTTGACTGAGCAGCTCCATACTCGTGGATGCACACCCTCGTAACCTCAGCAGCAAAGCAATTCTAAAATCTTTGTTTGCAAAGCGCTGTGGTGACTGAGGTCGTGATGCTGTGTTATTCAATCAGCATGGTCGTGATTCCGCGTATTGTCCAGTCAGCATGGCCGTGATGCGGCATATTCTCCAATGAGTACGGAGTCAATCCGAAACCCCACTTGAATAAAATCAAAATGAAGCAGCCAAAACTGAACTAAAATACAACTACAGCCACTTCAAGCAGCACATTGTCTGATGTTAATACTATTCCAGCGGTGTTGCTGACGTGTGGAAAAAAAAAGCAGGCAGATTATCCACACTGCCGTGCAATTTTTTTTTAACATGACAGCAGTCTGAAAGCGAAAGCGAAATATATTGTGAAATATTTCCACTCAGCTGGATGTAGACGGCCTAACTTCGGAGCTGCGGCTTCCTGCTCACGTTTGATTTGTCATTTCTGTGCTAACGCGTAACTTCTGTTGGCAGCGTAACAGTGTGACATCGTCATGCAGCAGACCCCAAATATCGCAATATTCAATTTTACACCGGTATCAAAGTTTAAAGTGGTATTATCGTGGACAAAATGATATGGCACACTCCTAGTAAGGCAGCCCTCCACCTTCCTCCTGTAGGCTTCCTTGGCCTTTTTGATGCTTCTCCTCAGATTGGCTCTGCTGGTGCTGTACAGAGAGCTGTCCCTCTGCCTGAAGGTTGAGTTGTGAGCTCTGATGAGAACCCGGACTTCACTGGTCATTCAGGGTTTCTGGTTTGGAAAGACCCGGATGGCTTTGGTGACTATCACATTTTCTACACAGCACTTAATGTAGAAAAGGACGGACTCGGTGAAAGACTCCAGCTCTTGCTGTTCAATGTACCACTCTGTACAGGCAAAGCAGTCCTGGAACTGGAGGAGAGCATTTTCAGACCAGGTTTTTATTGTCTGTTTGGTTGGGGTGATCGTTTCCTGAGGGGGATCTAAGCAGGGATAAGGAGCAGGGAGAGGTGATCTGATTGTCCATGGTCGGGGAGGGGCATGGCTCTGTACGTGGGCTTGATGTTGCTGTAAACATGGTCTAGTGTCCTTTCCCCCCTTGTGGGACACTTTGCATGTTGGTGGAATTTGGGGAGTACAGTCTTCAAGCATGCTTTGTTAAAATCCCCTGCAATTATGTGGACTCCATTGGGGTGATCTTTCTGCTGCTTACTTATGATGAGCTGAAGGTGACTGAGTGCTGAGCTAATGTTAGAATTGGGAGGAATGAAAACAGCTGTGATAATGACTGCTGTTAGCTCGCGAGATACAGTAGATAGAAAGGCCTGCACAGAAAGGGCATGTCCTCTAAGTCTGGTGAACAGTGGCCATGTATTATCCTGCTGTTATTACACCATACCCGGAGCACAAAAGCACAGAGCCCTCCGCCCCTTCCCTTACCAGAGTGTCTGTTGCGGTCTTGACGGTGCATAGTCTGGCCTGGTAGCTCCACCATAGCGTCTGGGATTAGCGGGTGAAGCCAGGATTCCGTCACAATCAGAATACTGGAGTCCCAGACAAAGCGGTTGAAGACGATCTCTGATTGTAGCTCATCCATTTTGTTGGTGAGGGATCTGGCATTTGTAAATATGTGTTCATCCCAGTCAAACATACGCACTATACAGAAAGAGGAATTTTTTTCTCAGAAACTTGTCAGAAAGAGGGAAAAAAGCTTAGTCACCCATTGTTATTTACTCTACTCAGAGTTTTTCTTAAGTCAGACAGGGTTTGATAACACACAAAACCCTTCCACTACTACTGCATCTCAGCAAATCTGGACACCATGGTCAACAATTCAATCATAAAAAACTAATCAGAATCCTCAGTCTCATCCAAATGGCCCACTGTCATAAACTCTCCGTGCGCTTTTCCACAGCGTACGGAGGAGGAGAAGGATGGATGGATTTACGCAAAGGGTTTCACCACACACACATTTATTGACATGACACAGTTCAAAACATAAAGACTTACAAGAAGGTAATGATGTACACAAAATGGCTGACACAAAGTGGACAGCAGGCAGACCACTGTGTACCGTGGCCGCAGGAATAATACAGTATACACACTAGCGCTCGGGAGAGCGAGGAAGACCCTTAAGTGGCTCAACTAAAACAGAAAATAAACTGGCCGGCAGCCAAAGCGTAGCGGTTGAGCTGCGGGGAGAAACGCTAAGCACAAACAGCAAGTCCTTCTCGACGTGATGGTCACACCACGGAGAACGAGAGTGTGACTCGTATAATGACCCAGCAGCATTTGTCTAGGGAAGAGCCGCTTAAATGCAAACGCCGCTGGCCACACAAATTGGGCACACCTGGGTGAGGCGTGGGAAAGATAATTACCGGGGCTGGGAACAGCTGATGGAAATAAGGAGAGCAAGGGGGTGTGGTTAGACCGGCAGACTGTCAGCAGCATGGGAGAAAATAGATCACAGAGGCTGTCTTAACAACTGCCGGTCAGGCAGTGGCTATGGATAAGGGAATAAGTACGGAAATACACAAGATACACATAAACAGCGAAACCAAAACCCACAGAGAGATTGAGGCAGAGCCGGGGAAAGCCAAGCCGGCTCGGCTCGTGACAGGGCCTTCCCTTTAAGGGATGGATTCCCAGACACCCAAGGTAACATCAAGACGACCCCCCCCCCCACCCAACCGTTGCAACAACTACAAACAACACAAACCCGGGTGGGCGGTAGGGGGAACAGGAAGGAGGGAACCCCCCCCAAGTCCACGGGTGTTGGGGCTCAGGAGGCCGCCCAGAGTCCCAGGCACAGCAGAATGTCCGGTGGACTGAGTCTGGCGGCCTGCCGGAAAACATGAGCTACCTGATCTGGGAGTCAGTTCTTCTGGCGGACGGCCCACATTGATTAGCCACCAGGACCGGAGGGGTGAAGCAGGAGGCGGCCTAACCACCGGAAGGCTCACTGGTGGATAACAGGACTGGAGAAAGGGGACCTCCACGGCGTAGGGCAGGGATAAGGGGACCACGACATCCTCAGGGTGGTCCGCAACTGCACCCTTGGTGGACCCCGACTGGGCCGGCTCCGCTGCACCCACGGTGGACCCCGACCGGGCTAGCTCCACTGCACCCACAATGGACTCCAGCAGGAGCCTCACTGCACCTGTGGTGACCTCCGGCTGAGGCTCAGCTGCACCCGCGGTGACCTCCGGCGGAGGCTCAGCTGCACCCGCGGTGACCTCCGGCGGAGGCTCAGCTGCACCCACAGTGACCTCCGGCTGAGGCTCAGCTGCACCCGCGGTGACCTCCGGCTGAGTCTCAGCTGTGCCCACGGTGGACCGCGATTGGGCCAGAGCTGCACTGAATGAGAGTGTGACTCGTATAATGACCCAGCGGCGTTTGGCTAGTGAAGAGCCGCTTAAATACAAATGCCGCTGGCCACACAAATTGGGCACACCTGGGTGAGGCGTGGGAAAGATAATTACCGGGGCTGGGAACAGCTGATGGAACTAAGGAGAGCGAGGGGGCGTGGTTAGACCAGCAGACTGTCAGCAGCATGGGAGAAAATAGATCACAGAGGCTGTCTAACAACTGCCGGTCAGGCAGTGGCTATGGATAAGGGAGTAAGTACAAAAATATACAAGATACACATAAACGGTGAAACCAAAACCCACAGAGAGATTGAGGCAGAGCCGGGGAAAGCCAAGCCGGCTCGGCTCGTGACACCCACAACATCCCACACTGCATGCAGTAATAATAGATACACAAAAACCCATCCCTCTGAATCAGATTGACAAAAGGGAAAAAAAAATCACAGTGTTTGATATACTGAGATGCACCAGCACACAAAAGAAACAACCATGCAATATGATCAAGGACAACAATCAAATAGTTTCCAAATAATTCAGTAATGGACCCCAGCACTCTACCTATTTTTCAGAGCGTTCCAAATTAAAATATAGTTTCTCTATATGAATAACGGAAACCAGCTCCTCCACCAATTGACTAAAACATGGAGGTATTGGAGACTTCCAGTTTTTATCCCGCACCAGTTGAAGACCCCTTTGAGCAACGACCGGAGAGGGACTATGTTATGGGGCAGTCTGTCCATCTGTCTGTCCCACTGTTGTGAAATCAACTCCTCCTACAGTTTTGTTCCAGTTGTTTTGAAACTTGGTGCCAGGGTTTGATATACACTGATGATGTGCATATTGCAATTTGACTCTCATTGGATGGCTTTGAGTTCAAGGTCAAAGGTCAAATTTCCCTAAATCTTGTAAATGCAATAATTTCTCTGATTTCCCAGTTTGGGATCAATAAAGTACATCCATCTGTCCATCCACTGAAAGAAATGATATAGGCTTTTCAAGTCAATACAGTAGTTGTATTTAAAGCACATCTTGGATGACTTACACCTTGACCTGACGATGGGTTTGTGATCCAAAGGTCAAAGCTAACATTCCATTTGCACTATTACTATACAATGAGTAATGCTAGGGCCACCAAACCTGGTACACGGGTTCACCTTGGGATCCTGACCTCAGACTATGGGTTTGTGATCAAAATGTCAAAGGTCAAGGTTAGCATTCCCTATGCCCTAATATTGTACAGTAAGTAAAGCTAGGGTCATCAAACTTGGTACACAGGTTCACCTTGTGTCCCTGAAGTGTGACTATGGATTTGGGATCTGAAGGTCAAAGGTCAATATCAGAATGGCATATAAAGGATATCTCAACAACAGAAAAAAGCTAGGATCACCAAACCTGGTACACAGGTTCACTCTGAGACCATGACTTCTGACTATGGGTTTGAAGTCAAAAGGTCAAGGTTTGCACTTGTAACCCTTGCCTTACATTAATTAGGTAAGGGAAATTATTAAGTGTAGACCAGTTGCTAGGTTTGTAAGGATTACAATAGGGAATTAAAATGAGTGTGGAATGAAATAGCTGGAGGTAAGAAATGAGCAATAATGGCTGTTATTTTTAAAGATAAAGAAAACAGAGTATACAAACAATTTACAAATATACAAATATAACAACGGCTGGCATGAAATAAAACCCCAAAAATGTCCTACTGAGCTCAGTGTTTGTTCGTCTTTTTGTTTTAGTCGTTTGACCAGTCAAGATATCTTGTATTTCCAGACTCAGGTTTCTTTTCCTCTTTTAAAGCGGCGGCTTGAGTTGTTACCACTTTGAATTTTGTGCACTGGAGAGAGGAAGGATGTTCTTCAATCGAGATCTCGGTTCAGTCTCGGTTCAGGTCTTGGGTTAGGCTCGCCATCTCCATTCGGAGAGAATCCAGGATCCAGAAGGTTCTTAATCAGCAACCAAAAAAACCAAGAAGACCCACAGGTCTCCACACAGATCGTCCACAGCCTCTCTCGTCCGCTCTCAGATTGCAAAAGACCGAAAAACCGGGTGCGCGCCTCGGCACTCTGCTCGGAAGGCGGGGCTAGTATCACTCTTAACGAATGAAAAGACCACGATCGCCCAACGTGACCATGAAACGGGAATTTAAAAGTTGGATAACGAGGATCACACCTCCTCTTCCCAAAATAATCGTTTTTCAAAATAAAATCACACAATTGTATTAATACAAATGAAATCTGAGAAAAAAAGGGTCATTTTCTCAGCTGGATTACACCCTCCCTATGCCCTCTTACTGTAGAACGTATAAAGCTCTCTAGGGTCACCAAACTTGCTACACAGGTTCAGTTCGGGATCCTGACCTACACCTATTGTCATGATTGCCCCTTTGGGTCAGAGAGACGAACCCACGCGCTGAATGGTGTTTGTGACATTTAATAACAAAAAATAACACAGAGTACAAAAATAGTGCCAAGAGTACAAAAATGTCAAACAAGAATAACTTACAAGACAAGCCTCAGAGCAGAGCGTGCTCTGGAGAAGTAAACTTCAGAGGCTAGGAGAAATGGAGAGAAAGGTAGTTGAACCAATATAGCCACAATGACTGAGTGAACAGACAGAACTTAAATAGTAGAGTGAGATGGCACAATGAGTAGCAGGTGTGGGGAACCAGAGCGGACTGGTGACCTAATTACAGAACTCTCGCAGCTAGGATGACTTGGAGAGCAGGCAGAGAGTAATTAACCAGGTGGGGATGTCTGGGAGAGGGGGAATAATGGCCCTGTCACTGGAGAAGGTTGTCTTGGAAGTTGGTTCCAAGGTTGTCATAGCCAGGAGCGGCACTGGGGTTAAGCTCCCAGTGCTTATAAAATGCTCCTTATGGTGTGCGTCTCGAAAAGCCTCTGACAACTAAGTCCAACTCCTAGCCTGCCCGTGTGGTTTAGTCTCTAAGCCCGGCGGAACTGCTTTTACTAATAGGAGAAGGGGCGAGGGCGGATCTCTGGCGCCTTAAAACCAGATGCTTCGGGTAGATGGTGGCTCGTCAACCTGGGAAGGTAGCCCATCTAGGGGAAGGTAAACCCTGATTTCAAACCTCCGCTGCCTTGCGGCACACCCGGTCACGGGAAAGGCTTCGGGAGTCGACCCTGAGGAAAAATCCGGAGTCGGAGACCCTAAGGCAGTTCTCTGTTGTGCTCAACATTGTTCTGGCAGCTCCTGCGATGGCGCTGGTGCCAAACTGTAGCAGCCCTGCTGTTCCTTTGGATTCATCAGTGATGTGGAGAGGGGGGACATGCTGCATGGGCAACATCTTGTCCTCCATATCTTCCTGCCCAGGCTTGAATCCTACCAACGCCCAAACGCTGGAAGGTAGAACACCGGATCACTGGAGAGGACACTCCAGCTTTGCCTTTGGCGTAGACAAAACACGGGGAATGACAGTTACCGGTTATAAGCCACCGCTCAATTGGCGTAGAGCGCGACACCAGGGGTTGTTCCCGACGGTGGGAGGGATCATGGGATCTCACTGGACAGCTACCGCCCGCCTCAAGCTGGGCAGCCCCCAGCCAATAAGGTGTTGTCCCACCACAGCCTGCTTTCCTCATTGGGTGCATGGGGATGAGGAGAAGTCCGAACGGCAGGCTGAGAACCTTCGCACCAGGCAAGACAAAAAAACAAAAGAGACCAACTCTAAAACTGTGAACTTGGAACGTCCGCACTATGATGACAGGACTCGCTGCTAACCTCAAGGACATCAGCGACACCAGGAAGACTGCCGTCATCAATAATGAGCTGAAGAGACTGGAAGTGGATATCGCCACTCTGCAGGAAACACGGTTGGCTGACGCAGGCACACTGAGAGAGAAGGACTACACGTTCTACTGGCAGGGAAAGGGCAGTGACGAACACAGGGAACACGGAGTGGGCTTCGCAGTGAAGAACACCTTGCTGAAGATGGTGGAACTGGGCAGCAATGGCTCTGCACGACTCCTCACCCTCCGCCTCAACACCACTCAAGGCCCAGTCACCCTCGTCAGTGTGTATGCCCCAACACTGACAGCCACACCAGAGGCAAAAGACGAGTTCTACGAGAATCTCGCAACAACTGTCAGGATCATTCCCAACTGTGAACAACTCATTCTCCTGGGAGACTTCAATGCCAGAGTGGGTGCTGACCACGACTCCTGGCCCTCCTGTCTTGGACCATTTGGCGTGGACAGAATGAACGACAACAGACAGCGGCTGCTCGAGTTCTGCACATATCACGATCTGTGCATCACAAACTCGTTCTTCAAGACCAAGCCCCAACACAAGGTTTCCTGGCGACATCCACGCTCAAAGCACTGGCACCAGCTGGACTTGATCCTGGCCAGGCGCACCTCACTGAAGAATGTGGTAATCACCCGTTCGTTCCAGAGTGCAGATTGCGACACAGACCATTCATTGGTGTGTTGCAAGGTCAAGCTGCAGCTGAAGAAATTCCATCGTGCTAGACAGCCTGGAAAGGCACGGATTGACACCAGCAAGATGGCCCAACCAGAACTTGTTGAGCAGTTTGCCTCCACCTTTGAGAAGGAACTTGGTGTACCACAAGGAGGAGAATCTGCAAAGCAGAAGTGGGAAGAGCTGCGAAACACCATCCACCACACAGCCTTGGCTACCTTTGGGAGGAAGACCTCAAAGTCACAGGACTGGTTTGATGCCAAGTTGACCGAGATGACCCCCGTCATTGAAGCCAAGCACTCAGCACTTGCTGAGTACAAGAAGTACCCAAACGAGAAGAATCTTCAGATTCTCAGGGTTGTGAGAAGCAAAGTTCAGCAGACTGCTCGGCGCTGTGCCAACGAGTACTGGACTCAGCTCAGCCAAGACATTCAAACCGCTGCCATAACAGGGAACATCCGTGGTATGTACGATGGCATCAAGAAAGCACTTGGTCCGGCTCAGAGCAAGACGGCCCCCCTCAAATCCTCCACTGGGGAGATGATCACAGAAAAGAAGAAGCAGATGGAGAGATGGGTGGAACACTACTCCGACCTCTACACCAGACAGAACATCGTGACACCGTCAGCCCTTGATGCCATCGACTGCCTGCCATCCATGGACGAACTTGACGCTGAGCCAACCATCGACGAACTCAGCAAGGCCATTGATAGCTTGGCCGCTGGCAAGGCACCCGGCAACGATGGCATAACCCCCAACCTGATCAAGCACTGCAAGACCACCCTACTGCTGCCATTGCATGACATCCTCTGCCAGTGCTGGAAGGAAGGTGCCGTACCACAGGACATGAGGGACGCCAAGATCATCACCCTCTACAAAAACAAAGGGGAGAGAAGCGACTGCAACAACTACAGGGGCATCTCCCTCCTCAGCGTTGTTGGCAAAGTCTACGCACGAGTTGTTCTCGTTCGTCTACAGAAGCTTGCCGAACGTGTCTACCCCGAGTCTCAGTGTGGCTTCCGCGCTGAGCGATCGACGGTAGACATAATATTCTCCATCTGCCAACTCCAGGAGAAATGCAGAGAACAGAACATGCCCCTGTACCTCGCCTTCATCGACCTCACCAAAGCGTTCGATCTGGTCAGCAGAGAGGGCCTTTTCAAGATCCTGCCAAAGATAGGATGCCCACCAAAGTTGCAAAGCCTCATCGAATCGTTTCACACCAACATGCAGAGGATAGTGCAGCACGACGGCAACGTCTCAGAGCCATTCAACATACGCAGCGGAGTGAAACAGGGCTGTGTACTTGCGCCAACCCTCTTTGGGATTTTCTTTGCTATGCTCCTGAGGCATGCCTTCAGCACAGCAACAGAGGGAATCTACCTGCACACAAGATCTGACAGCAGGCTTTTCAACCTCGCCCACCTGAAAGCCAGAACCAAAGTACGCGAGGCTCTAATCAGAGACATGCTGTTCGCAGACGACGCTGCAGTCACAACCCACACACAGCAGGAGCTTCAGACCCTGATGGACCGCTTCTCCCAGGCATGCAAGGACTTCGGGCTTACCATCAGCCTGAAGAAGACTAACGTCTTGGCGCAAGGCACGGAAGCACCACCAACCATCACCATCGACGACTACGAGCTGGAGGTCGTGAATCAGTTCACGTACCTGGGGTCCACGATCAGCAGCAACCTCTCCCTTGATACAGAGATTGACAAGAGGATTGGAAAATCAGCCTTCACACTCGCCTCACCACACGAGTGTGGGAGAATCCCAAACTCTCTGTCAAGACAAAGATGGCAGTGTACAACGCCTGCGTCATCAGCACACTGCTCTATGGGAGGGAGACGTGGACAATATACGCCCGGCAGGAAAAGAGACTAAACTCCTTCCACTTGTGCTGCATTCACCGCATCCTGGACATATCCTGGCCGGACGAAGTGCCCAACACAGAAGTTCTGTCTCGCGCCGGCCTTCCCTCCATGTTCACTCTACTCAGGCAGCGCAGGCTCCGCTGGCTAGGCCACGTTCACCGTATGGAGGATGGCAGAATCCCCAAAGATGTCCTCTATGGAGAACTGGCGACTGGCAGGAGAGACGTTGGCCACCCACAGCTGCGCTTTAGAGACGTCTGCAAGAGAGACATGAAGGCCCTGGAGATCAACACAGAGTGCTGGGAGGACCTTGCAACGGACCGCTCCAAATGGAGAGGCACCCTGACCAGACAGCTCAAGGCGGGTGAAAAGAGACTGACTGCTGCAGCAGATGAAAAAAGGACTCGCAGGAAGAACCGCCACAGCTCCAGCAGCACGGAGACCAGCCAGACGTGCAACCTGTGTGACAGGGTCTGCCATTCGCGCATCGGCCTGTTCAGCCACAGGCGGTGCTGTTCCAGCAGAGTAGACGTTTAGGATTCTCTTCTATGGTCATCATAGACCGACGGAGGCCGACTGGAGAAGGTAAAACAGTCTTAAACTACACAAACAGACAACACAATAACAATACTGAAACATAAATAATAAATAGAATGATAAATCATCAGAAATCAAAACACAGAAAGACACCACAAGGCTTGGAAAACATACAGAAAATATTCATAAGTAAATTGAGAGACTGAGCCCGGTACAACCCATACTCAGTCCTGTGACACCTATGGGTTGTATACTTATGTTCATGGATGATGGGTTTATTATAATTTGGTTCTGCCCCAGTACTTATATTGAGAAGTTGAAAACTGCTCTCCGTCAGTAAGTATTGGGATTTTCAAAGAAAATGGAGGGATATTGCACTCGCCTCAGAGTGCTCTTGTTCATAAGTTTCTTTGCCAATATTGTACCTATTACACTTTGAATGTTAGAAGGGAGAGTTAAAACACCTCAAAGCAACCAAAAAGAGGTAGGTTTCTATCAGAAGCCATAGTCTGATTATATACACCAGAAAGAAAGAAAAAAAATAGACCACAAGGAAAACATTGGACAGAATAAATATAACAGTGTTCTTTCATTAGTTTTACATTTATCGCAGGCTAGGGAAACATCGGGGTAAAATTTATGCAATAAACTCTTAGAATAATAGAAATGATGAATCACCTTAAATTGAATTAAACTATGTTTGATGTTTTTGGGCACTTTATCAAGGAGTGTCATTGGCAGACATTTGTGCTGCCGCCGCTTGGTCAAGTCTGCACACTTGTCTGGTATTATTCCATGGATGTGATGGCACCCTCAATAACCCACCCCATACTTCTGGCTGGCACTACCATGCACTGAGGCACAGGTGCAAACTTGGGCACCTACCATATGCCCATCTGGGCATGGTAGTGATTAGGGGTGTGCCATATCATATTGTTCATGATAATACCAATATAAATTTTGATACTGGTGTAAAAGTTAATATCGCGATATTTGGAGTCTGCTGCGTGATGACGTCACACCGTTACTCTGCCAGCGGAAGCTACGTGCTACCATAGAAACTGCAGAACAAACATAGCTCAGGAAGCTGCTGCTCTGAAGTCAGAGCGTTTGCCTCCAGTTGAGTGGAAATATTTAAGTTTTAAGGCTATTTCAGACTGCTATCATATTAAAAAAATGGTACAGCAATGTAGATAATCTGTCTGCATTTTTTTCCCACGTGTCACCAACACCACTGGAGCGGTGTTAATGTCCAAGAATGTGCTGCTCGAAGTGTCTGTAGTTGCATTTTCATTCCATTTTGGCTGCTGCATCTTGATTTTATTCAATACCCCAAAGAGGAAGAAAAAAAATCCATTTAGTGCGACGAGAGCCATAAAAGCCCCAGGAGAGGACCGTGCAATGAGAGTTACAATGAAGATAAAACGATTCAGCATCAAACCTGACATCTGTGTGCACTTGAGATGTAGCGGTTTATATTATTTTCTTGTAATATTTGATCTTCTTCTTCTTTCGGTTGCTCCCGTTAGGGGTTGCCACGGTGAGTCATCTGTCTCCATCTCACCCTATCCCTTGCATCTTCCTCTGTAACACCAATCCTCTCCATGTTCTCCTTCACTACATCCATGAATCTTCTCTGTGGTCTTCCTCTTTTCCTCCTGCCTGGCAGCTCCATCTTCAACATCCTTTGTCCAATATATCCACTATCCCTCCTCTGCACATGTCCAAACCATCTCAGCCTTGCCTCTTTTACTTTGTCTCCAAACCGCTCTCGACCCCGGGTATTTAAACTCATCTACTTTCACTACCGCTACTCCTTCCATCTTTATCATTACACCTGTCTCCCTCTCATTCACGCTAATCTGTTCTGTCTTGCTTCTACTGACTTTCATTCCTCTTCTCTCCAGAGCATACCTCCACCTCTCCAGGTTCTCTTCCACCTGCTCCCTACTCTCACTGCAGATCATGTCCTCTGCAAACATCATGGTCCACTGCGTCTCCTGCCTGACCTCATCTGTCAGCCTGTCCATCACCATGGCAGACAAGAAGGGGCTCAGAGCCGATCCCTGATGTAATCCCACCCCCACCTTGAATCCATCCGTCGCTCCTATAGCGCACTTCACCACCATCTCACTTTCCTCAAACATGTCCTGCACCACCCTCACATACTTCTCTGCCACACCTGACTTTCTCATACAGTACCACACTTCCTGTCTTGACACCCTATCATATGCTTTCTCTAGATCCACAAAGACACAGTGCAACTCCTTCTGACCTTCTCTATACTTTTCCATCAGCACTCTTAGAGCAAACATTGCATCTGTAGTACTCTTTCTTGGCATGAAACCATACTGCTGCTCACTGATTGTCACCTCTTCTCTTAATCTGGCTTCAACAACCCTTTCCCATATCTTCATAGTGTGGTTGATCAACTTTATGCCTCTGTAGTTACTACAGCTCTGAACATCACCTTTGTTCTTGAAAACTGGTACCAAAACACTTCTCCACTCCTCAGGCATCCTCTCACTCTCCAAGATTGTGTTAAACAATCTGGTTAAAAAGTCCACTGCCATCTCTCCTAAACGTCTCCATACCTCCACAGGTATGTCATCTGGACCAATCGCCTTTCCATTCTTCATCCTCTTCAAAGCTGCCCTCACTTCCGCTTTGCTAATTCTCGGGACTTCTTTGTTCACTATCTTTCCTTCCTCCATTCTCTTCTCTCTCTCTTTTTCTTTATTCATCAGCTCTTCAAAGTACTCTTTCCACCTTCTCAACACACTCTTGTCATTTGTTAGTACATTACCATCTCTGTCTTTAATCAACCTAACCTGCTGTACATCCTTTCCAGCTCGATCTCTCTGTCTAGTCAGTCAATACAACTCCTTTTGTCCTTCCTTAGTGTCCAGCCTCTCATACAACTCACTATATTCCTTATCCTTATCCTTTGCCACCTCTCTCTTTGCCATGTGCCTAGATTACAAACACTCCTCTCTACTTTCTTCATCTCCCTGACTATCCCACTTTTTCTTTGCTAACCTCTTCCTTTGAATACTTTCCTGTACCTCCTCATTCCACCACCAAGTCTCCTTGTCTTCCTTCCTCTGACCACTGGATACACCACATACCTTTCTACCCGTTCCCCTCAATACTTTTGCTGTACTTTCTCTGTCATCTAGTAATTCTTCCCTACCACCCAGAGCCTGTATCAACTCCTTCCTGAACTCTGTGCGACCTTCTTCCTTCTGTAACTCCCCCCACTTAATCTTTGGCTCTGCCTTCACTGTTTTCCTCTTCTTGCTTTGCAAAGCCATCCTACAGACTACCATCCAATGAGGTCTAGCTACATTTTCCCCTGCCACCACCTTGCAGTCTCCCATCTCTTTCAGGTTTCTTTTTCTGCATAAGAAGTAGTTCACCTGTGTGCACCATCCTCCACTCTTGTAAGTCACCCTATGTTCCTGTTTCTTCTTGAAGTATGTGTTCACCACAGCCATTTCCATCCTTTTAGCAGACACAAACATCTCCCCTTCCACATTTCTCTCCTTAAGACCATACCTACCCAGGACCTCCTCATCACTTCTGTTGCCTTCACTTACATGCCCATTAAAGTCTACTCCAGTCACCACTGTTTCCCCCCTGGTAACACTCTCTACCACTTCATCCAGCTTACTCCAGAATTCCTCTTTCTCTTCTACCTGGCATCCAACTTGTGGGACATACGCATTGACAACATTCAACATCACACCTTTGACATTTAGCTTCAAACTCGTGATTCTGTCTGACTCTCTCTTTACCTCCTGAACACTCTTCACATACTCTTCCTTCAAGATTACTCCTACTCCATTTCTTTTCCTATCTACGCTATGGTAGAACAGTTTAAATCCACTTCCAATGCTCCTAGCCTTACTTCCCTTCCATCTGGTTTCTTGAACACACAGTATATCTACCATTATTCTCTCCATCATATCAGCCAACTCTCTGCCTTTACCAGTCATAGTCCCTACATTTAACATCCCTTCTCTCACCTCCACACTTCTACCTTCCCTTTTCTCTCTCTCCCTCCTAACATGCCTTCCTCTTCTCCTCCTCCTCGATCTTTGACCAACAGTAGCCCAATTTCCACCAGCACCCTGTCGGTTAACAGCACTGGTGGCAGTTGTTGTTAACCCAGGCCTCAACCGATCCAGTATGAAAGTCTCATTTGTCATGATCCGCATGTGTCATGGTGCCCGCAGGGCCGTCGTCTGTTTCAGCTGCGTGCACACCTGTCGCCAGTCATCAGCGGGCTTTAAGAGCCAGGCCTGCCAGCGACTCAGCATGGAGCCGTCTGCCAAATCAGCGGAGAAACGTCTCTCATCAACAGCCTCAACTAGGCTCCTCGTCGGACCAAGCGCACCACGTTGAAACATGTAAGCGATCTCAGCACTCACCTTGCCAAGTTCCTTTCCCCTGTGCACAGGTGGATCCCCCAGGCGGCGGACCCTCTCTCCCCGGCAGCTGCGCAGCTCCTTCCCGGCACCAGAGGCTCTCCCCCGCTCCTCGTCACCAAGCTGGACATTCTTCCCCTGGAAGCCACTCACAAGACAAGCTGCGGCTCAGCATTGCCACCTGCAAGTAAGCGGCAGTCTTAATTACACCTCCTGCTACTGTGCAGCGCTAATACCTCTGCTTTGTCTCCTTAGGGTTGCCAGGCAGAACGAGAACCTGCTCAGCTCCAGCACGACACCAGCACTCCACACACCATTACGCATACACACACTCACACACAACACTTTGGGTGAATAAAAGGATAATTGTACTCCTCGAGTTTGTCTTCTGTCCCCTGGGTCCAGAAATTATGTCAGTATGGCTCCGTCAGGATGACCCAGCGGGCAGCGTGCTAGCACGCCGTCTTAACACCCTAGACGCTCGAGTTGAGCAGTTAATTTACCAGCAAAACGTTATCCTAACCCAATTGACCCAAATTAACAGCCGGTTGGATTGTCTGGAAGGACAGCGGGCATTCCCACCGACTTCCGGGGCGCCATCGGGCCCCGCTAGGCCCCCGCCTAGCCAGGTTAGCCAGACCCCCTTAACCCGTCTCACACCGGTGCCTACGCCCGCTCGCTTCAGTGGGAAGCTCGGGGAGGCCCGGGGGTTTATCTTACAGTGTGAGACGGTTTTCCAACGGGTGCCAGGGGATTTCCCCACGGACCATAGTAAGATAGGCCACATAGCTAATCTGCTAGAAGGTAGGGCGCTAGCCTGGGCCTACGCCGTTATGGCTAAGCCCAGTTACGTCAGTTTAACGTATCAACAATTCCTGGCCGAATTTCATGAAGTGTTTGACCACACCGATCGGGACACAGTGCTTCCTACCCGGTTGCTAAACCTTCGACAGGGCGGTAGGTCCACTGCGGATTACGCAGTCGATTTCCGGGTAGTAGCCGCTGAGGTCGGGTGGGAAGACGCTTCATTATGTAGCATATTTATCCGTAGCCTAAGCCCAAGACTAAAAGATGAGCTTAGTCTCGGGATAAACCAGAACGTTTGAATGAGCTAATATCACTTACCATTAGCTTAGATAACAGGCTGAGGGAACGAGCCGCCGAGCGAAGGGCGTCTAGCCGCTCGAGCGCGCAGTTTTTTTGTTCCTTACAGTCATCTCAGTTGGCCCTGCCGTCCTCGGAGGAACTTCCGGGGCAGGAGGATATGGTAGTCGGGCGCTCTAAGATTCTGCCTGCTGAGAGACAGCGCCATAGAGAGTTAGGGCTGTGCTACTGTATTATTGTGGTAGTAGTTCACATGACTTGGCTAACTGTACGAGTCGGTTAAAAGAGGAGGTCCGTGGGTCACAGTAGGGGGACTCACGGACGTGTCCCAGCCAAAACCCCTCACCTGCTGTCTCGTACCCATCCGACTCATTTACAAACACACTGAACACTCCACTCACGCACTGATTGACTCGGGGGCTGAGCAGAGTTTCATATCAGGGGACCTGGCAACCCGGTTAGGGCTCCCATGTCAAACTCTCCAACCACCGCTCAAGTTGATCGCCCTATCTAAGGCCCCTTTAACAGCCATCTCTCAACAGACTGCCCCGGTGTCGGTGATTGTTTCTGGGAACCACCAAGAGGATCTGCGTTTTCTGGTGCTGCCTTCTCCACCTCCCCGGTCATCCTGGGCTATCCTTGGCTGCGATTGCACAACCCCTCATTTGACTGGCAAACAGGGAGCATCGCTTCATGGAGTTCATTCTGCCTCAGCGCATGCCTGCAGTCCGCAGCATGTGCTCCGTCTGTGTCTGTGGCCCCACCTGTGTCTCCTCCCCCGGATCTGTCCAAGGTACCAGTGGAGTATCACGACCTGGGGGCGGTCTTCAGTAAATCTCGGGCACTGTCCCTTCCCCCCCACCGCCCTTATGACTGCGCTATCAATCTCCGGGCTGGCACCCCGCTTCTGTCGAGCAGTTTGTACAGTAGACATTCTCCCAGAAGCTTTGTGGCTTGTCAACATACAGTTTGGCAAATTCCAGTCTGGCTTTTTTTATTTGTTTTCAACAGTGGTGTCCTCCTTGGTCGTCTCCCATGAAGTCCACTTTGGCTCAAACAACGACGGATGGTGCGATCTGACACTGATGTACCTTGACCTTGGAGTTCACCATGAATGTGTTTAGAGGTCGTTCTGGGCTCTTTTGTTACCATTGTAGAAGAGCTTGGAATAACGAGGCGATGTGATTTATAAACCAAAGTTTAATATCAGCTTCGCTCCTCTAACAAGTCTCATCTCAGTGCAGAAGCAGAATAAGAGGTCGAACACGTTCAGACCTTCATACTTATACTTACACACAACAAAGACATTGCATATCAAAGCTGACATCCCGCATTAACTTAATCCCCCCTCCTTTGTCTTCCGTCTCCTCCACCTGACCCAGGGAGGTCAGGGCGATCGATCTCCTCCATTGTCCTCTGTCTCCTCCACCTGACCCTGGGTAGTCAGGGAGATCGATCTGGTCTCCACCGCTGCGACTCCGTATGCTCTTTGATCTTCGCTGGCGGTCGAGACCTCTTGTCCTGTTCTGAGGCGTGAGGTCATTGCACATATGTAATCACTAAACATTCTAATATGCTTATACATATGTAGGTATGGGATATATGATTAATATAAACCACAGCCCCCCCCCAAACGACTAAGAAAAGGACAATCAAAGTAAGTCTACAGTTTAAGAAAATTTCTATGATATACTATACTGTTAAACCTCTTGACAGGGAGAACAAGGAAGAATCTTTCCAGCAGTCATGCTCCTGTAGAGAATTCAGTGGTAACCATAACAGTGTAGTAATATCACAAATCAGCCTTAAAACTGTCACGGCACAATCTGATAAAATAGTTAACAACTCTTGGTTAATTTGCATCAGTCCCTGTGCCGTCTGGGTTTTAATCTTCTCCCGAATCTGCTGTAGGTCCGCTTTGATGTCCTGGCGGGACCTTCCTGTAAGGAATCTGTAGCTTGGGGAGGAGAGTGGTTATTTGTTCCCTGCAGGGGGGTTGAGTCTTTTTTCTTGGGGGGTCTACCCCGCCGAGGTGCCCTCGTCACCCGTGCAGGTTCGTCTCTCAACAAGAAAGCAGGTTTAAGTCTGTCAATGCTGACTGTTTCTTTTCTGTCCCCTAAATCAAGCACAAAATGCTTATCACCAGGTTCCAGCACTCTGAATGGTCCGTCGTATGGTGGACGGAGGGTTGACTTTAAAGCTTCATGCCTAACAAAAACAAACTCGGCGTTTTTTAAAGCTTGGGGGACAAAAACCCGTGGGAAAGAGTGATGTGCCGGTCCGGGGAGAGTGTCTGGTCCGTTACTGTCTAACGGCCTCAGGGTTGGAAGATGCCCAGGCTCTGGGTTTTCTGGTAAAAACTCACCTGGGAGTCTGAGAGGTTGTGCAAACACTAACTCTGCTGGGGAGGCGTCTAGATCCTCTTTAGGTGCAGCACGCAACCCCAATAAAACCCAGGGAAGTTTATTTACCCAATTTGTATCCGTTAGCGAGGCCCTGAGGGCGGCCTTTAAAGATCTGTGAAAGCGCTCGCATAACCCATTAGCCTGAGGGTGATAAGCGGTGGTGCGGTGAATTGTCACCCCTAAGCTGCTGGCCATGGCTGACCAGAGCTCTGAGACAAATTGAGGCCCCCTATCGGACGTGATGTCCGATGGGACGCCGAAACGTGCCACCCAGTTTGACAAAAAAACGCGAGCGACTTCCGCCGCTGTGGTTGACGCCAGAGGGACCGCCTCAGGCCAGCGCGTAGTACGGTCTGTCGTCGTTAACAGGTGTGTGAAGCCTTGAGACGAAGGTAGTGGTCCCACGAGGTCGACATGAACGTGGTCAAACCTTCTAGCTGGGATTCGAAAAGGCTCTAAAGGGGCTTTTGTGTGTTTGTGTATTTTGGCGCGCTGACAAGACATGCAAGTTTTCGCCCATTCCTTTACATTTTTGCGCAGGCCCGGCCAAACAAACTTTTCGGCGACCATTTTAACCGAGGCGCGCACACCTGGGTGCGCGAGGGAGTGAATTGAGTCGAAAATACGGCGGCGCCATGCAGCTGGGACTACCGGGCGAGGTCGGCCGGTTGAGATGTCGCAGATTAGGGGGGGTACACCGTCATGTAAACCCCTTTCCTCCAGTCTTAACCCTGTTGGTCCAGACAGGAGCGCGCGCACGTCCGCGTCACCGCTTTGCTCCTCTGCCATGGCTGCGTAATCTATCCCTACGTGAATTGGGGCCGCGTACATGTCCGCGTTGGCGAAGAGTTCTGCGGCTAAGGTAGTATAATCTGTCTCCTCGTGCTCTGGCGATGTCACAGCGCGAGAGAGGCAGTCTGCTACCACATTAAGTTTGCCTGCCACATGTCGAATGTCTGTGGTGAATTCTGAAATTGCAGCTAGCTGTCTTTGTTGCCTGCCTGACCATGGTTCTGAAATTTTAGTCATCGCAAAGGTGAGCGGTTTGTGGTCTACAAAAGCCGTGAAACGCCGCCCTTCTAACCAGAACTGGAAGTGGCGGATGGATAAATGAAGCGCTAGCAGCTCCCTGTCAAAAGTGCTGTATTTACGCTCGGTTTGGTTTAACGATTTGCTAAAAAATGCTAAAGGTTGCCAGGTCCCGCCATCGTGTTGTTCCACAACTGCCCCTATGGCCAAGTCTGAAGCGTCTGTGGTTAGCGCTATGCGGGCCGAGGGATCGGGGTGAACCAATAAAGTGGCGTTCGTTAGAGCACTTTTTACTTCCGCGAAGGCGCGTTCGCTCTCCGGGGTCCATTCGACCGCGTTGGAAGGCTTTTGTTTTCTGAGCGTGGCATACAGGGGCTGCATGAGTTGAGCTGCGCGGGGGAGGAAACGGTTGTAAAAATTCACCATTCCCAAAAATTCTTGCAGCGATTTGACCGTTTGTGGTCGTGGAAAATTTTTTACCGCGTGGACTTTGTCTGGCAATGGGACTGCCCCCTTTGGTGAAACTCTGTGCCCCAAAAAATCAATTTGTGACACGCCGAATTTGCATTTGGCTGGGTTGATTATTAATCCGTGCTCTTCTAGTCTCTGAAAAACTGTAGTGAGGTGTTGTTCGTGTTCTTCCTCTGACGGGCTGGCTACCAGCATATCATCGAGGTAGACGAACACGAAGGGGAGGTCGCGTAATACCGCGTCCATCATGTGCTGAAAGGTTTGAGCAGCGCCTTTGAGGCCAAACGGCATCCGCAAAAATTCGAAAAGACCGAAAGGGGTTATTACAGCCGTTTTAGGAATGTCTTCCACTCGAACGGGGACTTGGTGATAGCCGCGGACCAGGTCTATTTTAGAAAAAATGCGCGCACCCGCCAGATGTAGTGAGAAATCTTGGATGTGAGGAATTGGGTAGCGGTCATGTGCTGTCGCATTGTTTAATCTGCGGTAATCGCCGCACGGTCTCCAAGAACCGTCGGTTTTCGGGACCATGGGGAGTGGCGATGCCCAGGGGCTTTTCGAGCGTCTAATAATGCCTAATTTTTCAAGGGTGGCAAACTCGTCCCGTGCTATGGCGAGCTTGGTCGCATCTCAGCACCGAGCTTTGGCGAACACGGGTGGGCCCGTTGTGGGAATGAAGTGTTCAACCCCGTGTTTCGCTACTGTTGCTGAAAAGTTTGGAACTGTGAGTGCTGGAAATTGGGTGAGGAGTTGGTCAAACTTACCTCCTGCTGTTGTGACGTTGGCCTGCACGGGTGGTGGAGAAACTCGAGCTGAGCAGGGGATAGAAGAAAATGACCAAGCGTCTATTTGCTAGATCTACTAACAACCCATGTGCACACAAAAAATCAGCGCCCAACATGTTAAAGCTCACCGCCGCTACAATAAATGTCCATCTATAGTTGCGGCCGTGGATGCAAAGAGGCAGGTTCCTTTCACCGAAGGTGTCAATGATCGAGCCGTTGGCTGCCATCGCTCCATTTCCCCGGGGACCCATGGCCTGGTCTGCGTGGGAAGGGGTGATAAAACTCAGCTGAGCTCCGGTGTCGATCAGGAACTGTCTCCCGGTGTGTCCGTCAGTCACATACAGTAGTTTATTTTTCTCGCCGAGAGCCGCAGCTGTTAACGGCCTCTCGGCTTTGGCGTTTCCCGAACTTTTGAATTTGCAGGGGGGCACGCATTTGTACGCTCTCCCGGTGAAACGGTGGTGGTAATAGCAGAGGTCGTTCCGCCTGCTGCGTCTTGGTCGTGTTGCCGCCATGGTGGGCGGGCTCTGCTCGGTTGTCTGTGGTTCTCTGCTGCTCTGGGCTTCCGCGCTGAGATCTGCGGATGCTGCCGTGGCCATCTGTTCGCCGCAGGCGTTGATGAGCCGCTGCGCCTCTCGGGCCAGCGCGCGGAAGTCCTGCTGGGTGTTGCACTGCATGTTGACCAGCGGTCTCTCATGTGTGGCGGCAGAGTGCTGAGGAAGATATATCGGAAAAGGAAGTTGTCGTTGTCCTCTTCCTTAAGCTGCAGCATGTCCTCCATGAGGGCCTTGGGTCTGCATCCTCTGTGGCCGTAGATCGCCAGGATTTTCTCTGCTCTCTCCTCAGCTGAGGGGCCGAAATTCTCCACGATGGTCGCCTTAAGCTCTCTGTATTTGTCATGGGCGGGCGGCCGTTGGATTATGCTCCGCGCACATCTTGACGTGGCAGCGTCGGGTTTGGCGACGATGTGATAAAATTTTGTGTCGTCTGCCGTTATGCCCGCCAGTGCAAACTGAGCCTCAGCTTGCTGGAACCACGAGCTCGGGTCTTCCTGCCAGAAGTCTGACAGCTTGACGGTGACGGCGCTTGTGTGGGCCGTCCCTGATGTGTCCGCCGGGTGAGAGCGCCTTTCTTCCGCTCTCACGGCGGGGCTGGTGCTCGGGGGAACGTCGTCCATCTGTTCCCCTGTCTGCATGGGCGCCGGCGCTTGCCTGGGTCGCCTCTGATGAGTCAATCGCGGAAGAACGTCTCTGTTCCATCCTCGCGTCAGGGTCACCAGTGTAGAAGAGCTTGGAATAACGAGGCGATGTGAATTATAAACCAAAGTTTAATATCAGCTTCGCTCCTCTAACAGGTCTCATCTCAGTGCAGAAGCAGAATAAGAGGTCGAACACGTTCAGACCTTCATACTTATACTTACACACAACAAAAGACATTGCATATCAAAGCTGACATCCCGCATTAACTTAATCCCCCCTCCTTTGTCTTCCGTCTCCTCCACCTGACCCAGGGAGGTCAGGGCGATCGATCTCCTCCATTGTCCTCTGTCTCCTCCACCTGACCCTGGGTAGTCAGGGAGATCGATCTGGTCTCCACCGCTGCGACTCCGTATGCTCTTTGATCTTCGCTGGCGGTCGAGACCTCTTGTCTTGTTCTGAGGCGTGAGGTCATTGCACATATGTAATCACTAAACATTCTAATATGCTTATACATATGTAGTTATGGGATATATGATTAATATAAACCACACCATTCGTATTATCCGTCTCCTCCTGCGGCCACGTCCAGGGAGGTTGGCTACAGTCCCGTGGATGTTAAATTTCTGAATAATATGTGCAACTGTAGTCACAGGAACATCAAGCTGCTTGGAGATGGTCTTATAGCCTTTACCTTTAATATGCTTGTCTATAATTTTCTTTCTAATCTCCTGAGACAGCTCTCTCCTTTGCTTCCTCTGGACCATGTTTAGTGTGGTAAACACCATGTCACCAAACAGCACAGTGACTACTTGTCACCCTTTAAATAGGCCGACTGACTGATTACAAGTTTGTAGACACCTGTGATGTTAATTAGAGGACACATCGTGACATGGTTCGTTGACCCAGTGACAAAACACAGACTTCGAATTGATACAGTTAGGTTTATTTACAGCAAGAATGTGTATGTTGGTGCGTGAGAGTGTAGGCAGGAGCAGCAGGGACAGAGCGGCACACTGTACGACCCGGCAACCCTAAAGACACACAGAGCGGGATTGTTAGTGAGCGTTGTAGCTGGAGTTAAACAGTTACACTGTTGCTTACTGTGGGAGCAGATGGAGACAGGCTCGGGTTCAGCACGACGGCTGCGGCCAGGAAGACAGTGTCCTTCGGTCGGGAGTGCAGCTCCTGCAGGTGAATGTCTGGGGAGTTCGGCAACGAAGGAGGGAAGGAAGAATCCACCGCCACGGACTCCGCCTGTGCACAGGGGACTGGAAGACAGGGTGAGTTGAGGATTTGCGCTTACGTGGACGGCTGGAGGTATTCTGCGGCGAGGGACAAAGCAGGCTTTGGATGAGATCACAACAAGTAGGAGGAGTTGGCGATGAAGCTCCTCTGGAGCGCAGTGAGACATTTCCGCACCGCCAGTCAGGGCAACGCGGTATAAATAGGCCAGCCGTAATGGGAACCAGGTGAGTGCACAGCTGGGGATGATTAGCAGAGCAGGCCATGACACATCGTGGCTGAACATGTAAGTAAGTAAGTAAGTAAGCTTTATTTGTTTAGCACTTTCCACAGACATATAAAGTCACAAAGTGCTTCACAATGCAACACAAACAGAACAAATTAAAATACACTGGTACCTCTCCTTACGAACGTCTCTACATACAGAATTTTAAGGTTACGAGACGCCTCAACGGGAAAATATTGCCTCTTGTTACGAAAGAAATTTCAGGGTACGAAAGACAAAAAAGTACGCGCTCCTCGCAGCTCCCGTAGTTTACCGAACGTAAACATACCTGTAGCTGCTCTCGACAAGTAGAAGGAGTTGGCGATGAAGCTCCTCTGGAGCGCAGTGAGACATTTCCACACCGCCAGTCAGGGCAACGCGGTATAAATAGGCCAGCCGTAATGGGAACCAGGTCAGCATACAGCTGGGGATGATTAGCAGAGCAGGCCATGACAGTACTCCCCCCCCCCCCCCAATGAGCGCCTCTTGGCGGTCGTTCCAGCCTACCTGGGTGCATCCAATGGAACTCCCTGATGAGATCTTTATCCAGCACGCAGGCGGAATGCACCCAGGACCTTGCCTGCAGACTGTAGCCCTCCCAGTCTACCAGGTATTGCAATTCGCGGCCCCGGTGACGGAAGTCCAGGATAGCTGTCACACCCCACGCCGGACTGCCGTCGATCATCCTCAGAGGGGGTGGAGATCTGGGAGGAGGATACAGTGGGCTGGAAGACACAGGTTTCACTTGAGACACATGAAACGTGGGACATATGCAGAGGGAGGGGAGGAGATCAAGTTGCACAGACACGGGATTAATGATGTGGGAGATGACAAAGGGACCAATAAAACATTTCATCATCTTCCGGCGTTCGGCCTTCAAGTTGATATTTTTAGTATATAACCAAACCTGCTGGCCCACCTGGTATGACGGCGCTGGGGTCCTGTGGCGGTTAGCCACCGCAGAGTTGCGTTCCGCCGCAGCGCTGCCCAGGTAGCCCTCCACAGCTGACGACAGCGTCTCAGATGCGCCTGGACCGATGGCATGGCGATGTCACCCTCCTCCTCGGGAAACAATGGGGGAGAATACCCAAGTGAAGCCTGAAACAGGGACATACCTGTAGTCAAAGAGACTGTTGAGTTGTGGGCATACTCAATCCACGGCAGGTAAGAACTCCAGGAGGCTGAGTTGTGTGATGTCACACACTGCAGCGCCGCCTCCAACTCCTGGTTGGTCCGTTCACACTGGCCATTCGACTGCGGGTGGTAGCCGGATGACAGGCTCACCGTGGCCCCAAGGGTGTTACAAAATGACCTCCATACCCGAGAGATGAACTGGGGACCCTGATCACAAACGATGTCTAGGGGAATCCCATGCAGCCTCACCACATGTTGGACCAGCAGGTCTGCTGTCTCCTTGGCCGTAGGCAGACCCAGGAGATGGACAAAATGGGCCACGATGGAGAACCGGTCCACTATGGTGAGCACCGTGGTGTGGTTGTTGGAGGGAGGGAGGCCGGTGACGAAATCCAACGCCACATGGGACCAGGGCCTGCCAGGAGTCGGGAGAGGGTGGAGTAGCCGAGCCGGAGGGGATGAAGGAGACTTGCCAGTGGCACATTGAAGGCAGGCACGGATGTATTTCCCGACGTCCCTCTGAAGAGATGGTCACCAGAACGAACGTTGCAGAAGCTCCTCCGTTCGTCATCTCCCTGGGTGGCAGACAAACTTAGAGGAGTGGGCCCATTCGATAACGTCACCCCGGACGGCCGATGGGACAAACATCTTACCCGCTGAGCCCCCGCCCGGGTCCATTTCCGTCTCTTGCTCCCTCCTGATCTTCTCCTTGATCCCCCATGAAAGAGCGCCCATGACACAGGAGGCTGGAAGGACAGGTTGATCTTCATGCTCCACGCCGTCTGTGGCGAATTGCCTCGAGAGGGCGTCCGGCTTGGTGTTTTTGGACCCAGGACGATACGTGATGGTAAAGTCAAATCGCCCAAAAAACAGGGACCAGCGGGCCTGGTGGGCATTCAGGTGCTTGGCCATCCTAAGGTACTCCAAGTTCCCGTGGTCCGTCCAAACCACAAATGGCTGCGAGGCCCCCTCCAGTCAATGGCGCCACTCCTCTAGAGCCAACTTAACGGCCAGAAGCTCCCTGTCGCCGATGCTGTAGTTGCGCTCCGCAGGGGACAGCCGCCAGGAGAAGAAGGCACACGGTTGGACCCGCCCATCCATTGGGGAGCGCTGAGATAAGACGGCCCCCACTCCAGAGTCCGAGGCGTCCACCTCCACCAGACACTGAAGATCAGGATCCACCTGCACCAGAATGGGGGACTCGGAGAACTGCCTCTTAAGGTCTGCAAAAGCCGTAGCCGCCTCTTCCGTCTACTGAAAGTGTAGTAGATTAGTTTATTTGACAGGGACAGTGCAATAAACATAGACAATTAATCAAAGACAATCAATCTGATGTGTTGCACATAGAGTGTATAGCTATTAGCTAATTTGCAACTCTTGTCCCTGGATGGGCTTTAGAAAAAAGAATCAAGTAAAGATGGGAAAAAAAAAAATAAAAAAATATACACAATAACCACATACATCAATGCAGAAAAATTATAAATACACAATTATAAATATTATAAATATTATAAATACACAAATATAACAGCCTGACTCATACTTAACATAAATATTATAAATATTATAAATACACAAATATAACAGCCTGACTCACATTTAACACATATAACGTAACTCACATTTGCCTATTTCGGGCCTTCCTCCCTCCGTCACTCACTATAAACAAACACATTTATTCCTTCCCTTCATTCACTCTCACTTTGCAGACAATTAATTCATACATGAGTACATTCTTGTTTATTTTTCAGCCAGTTTTTAACATTTTTAGTGAATGTTTTAAAGTCCGTTATTAAGTGCACTTTGGTCGACGTGAGGCGCATCAGGGGAAGGGCCAGGCTGCTGTAGTTCTTGATGGACTGACGGTAGAAGTTTGAAAACCCCAAGAACTGCTGGAACTGCTTCCTGGAGGATGGGGTCGGCCATTCCACTACCGCCTTAATTTTCCCAGGGTCCGGGAGGATCTCCTTATGCGAGATGATGAACCCCAAAAAGGATGTCTTGGAGGTGTGGAACTCACACTTCTCTGCCTGGACATAAAGTTGGTTCTCCAACAACCACTGCAGCATTTGCCTTACATGCACCCGATGTTCTTCTAGGGATCGAGAAAAAATCAGAATGTCATCAAGGTAGACAGATACAAAACCCCCAGAAAATCCCTCAGCACGTCATTAATAAGCCGCTGGAATACACCAGGCGCGTTGGTAAGCCCAAAGAGCATTACTAAGTACTCAAAATGACCACTGGGGGTGCGAAAACCTGTCTTCCACTCATCCCCCTCACGGATCTGTACCAGATGGTAGGCGTTGCACAGATCCAGCTTTGAGAACCAGGACGCCCCCTGGAGAGAGTCAAAGGCCGAGTTAAGCAAGGGGAGGGTGTATTTATTCTTAATGGTAATGTTGTTTAGTTCCCTGAAATCTATGCATGGTCTTAAAGAGCCGTCCTTCTTGCCAACAAAAAAGAACCCCGCCCCCACTGCCGAAGAGGATGGACGGATTATGCCCGAACTTAGGGTGTCCTTGATGTAAGCTTCCATAGCTGCCCGCTCCGGCGGCGAAAGGCTATACAGCCGGCTAGATGGCAGCGGAGCTCCTGGACGGAGGTTAATGGCACAATCATATGGCTGGTGAGGGGGCAGGGATAGGGCCTGGGACTTGCTGAAGACGGCTCCGAGATCATGATATTCAGGGGGAACTTTGGACAGGTCCAGGGCTGAGGTGGTGGGAGACTCCAGGGGAATGGATGGCGAGCAAGCAGCTGACTGGAGACAGGCGCTGAGACAGAATGAGCTCCATGATTTAATATTACATGAGCGCCAATCAATCGTGGGGTTGTGGAGGCGCAGCCAGGGAAAACCAAAGATCACCGGGGACGATGAGATTGGTAACACAAAGAACTGTAGCTCCTCTCGATGATTCCCCGAGATGATGACCGACACCGGGGCAGTTTGGTGGGTCACCATGGCCATGGGGGCTTTAGACAGTGTGATCAATTGGAGCAGGGTTTTGAGGGGAAAACAGTGTAGACCCAAACGGGTTGCCAGGTCTCGAGAAATAAAGCTTTGCTCTGCCCCCGAGTCATTTAATGCCTGTGTGGGTATTTCAGAGTGTTTATGAAAGAAATGGATGGGAAGAAGGAGTCTAGATAGGGGGTTAGGCTGAGGCGAGTCCGTGAGTCCCCCTACTGCGACGCACGGACCCCCCCTTTTGGCTGAATCGGGCAAGATGTTACCTCATGCTCCTCGCTCCCGCAATACAGGCACAACCCCAGCTCCCGGCGGCACTGTTTCTCCGCCGAAGGCAACCTAGATTGTCCTACTACCATGGGTTCCGGGGTCTCAGAGGAGTCAGCAGGTGGCAGAGCCAGAAGGGGAGTAGGTGGAGCATGGCGGGGCTGTGACCCTGAGCGGCCATGGGATTTCTGCTCCACTGCCCGCTCCCTCAGCCTATTATCCAGACAAATGACTAGGGATATTAGCTCAGATAGCCTCGCCAGCTTTTCTCGAGGGGCTAACTCATCCTGGAGACTAGGACTAAGGCTCCAAAGGAAGATGCTACACAGAGCGGCGTCCTCCCAACCCACTTCGGTAGCCGCTATCTGGAAGTCCACCGCATAATCAGCTGCAGCCCTAGTCCCCTGCCTCAGGTTCAGCAGCCGAGAGGAAAGCACGTTGTCTCGGTCTGAATGATCAAATACTTCATTGAATTCATCAATAAACTGACCATAAGTCATGCTAGCGTAGCCGGTCCTAGCCATAACTGCGTAAGCTCATGCTTAGCGCTCTTCCCTCCAGCAAATTGATCACATAGCCGATCTTACTATGGTCTGAAGTAAAGTCCTCAGGTACCCACTGGAAAACCACCCTGCATTGCATGACGAAGCCCCTGGCGTCACCGAGCTTACCGCTAAAGCGATTGGGAGTGGGAACGGGAGTGAGCCGTTCCGGGGACCCCTGTCTGGGCTGGTTAGCTGGGATGCTAGCGGGAGCTGAGGAGCTACTGGGAATAGGTTGGGCCTGTGACAAAGGCTGGAAGTTAGTTAATCGGTCTAACCAATCTGTGACACGGGCTAATTGGGTCAGAATAGACTGCTGCTGATAAGCCAGTTGATCAATTCGAATTTCCATGTGGTTGACACAGCACACCAAAGCGCTGTCAGCTGGGTCGTTCTGGTGGAGATGTACTGACATGGTTCGTTGACCCAGTGACAAAACACAGACTTCGAATTGATACAGTTAGGTTTATTTACAGCAAGAATGTGTATGTTGGTGCGTGAGAGTGTAGGCAGGAGCAGCAGGGACAGAGCGGCACACCGTACGACCTGGCAACCCTAAAGACACACAGAGAGAGATTGTTAGTGAGCGTCGCAGCTGAAGTTAAACAGTTACACTGTTGCTTACTGTGGGAGCAGATGGAGACAGGCTCAGGTTCAGCACGACAGCTACGGCCAGGAAGACAGTGTCCTTCGGTCGGGAGTGCAGCTCCTGCAGGTGAGTGTCTGGGGAGTTCGGCAACGAAGGAGGGAAGGAAGAATCCGCCGCCACGGACTCCGCCTGTGCACAGGGGACTGGAAGACAGGGTGAGTTGAGAATTTGCGCTTACGTGGACGGCTGGAGGTATTCTGCGGCGAGGGACAAAGCAGGCTTTGGATGAGATCACAACAAGTAGGAGGAGTTGGCGATGAAGCTCCTCTGGAGCGCAGTGAGACATTTCCGCACCGCCAGTCAGGGCAACGCGGTATAAATAGGCCAGCCGTAATGGGAACCAGGTGAGTGCACAGCTGGGGATGATTAGCAGAGCAGGCCATGACACATCGTGGTTGAACATGTAAGTAAGTAAGTAAGTAAGCTTTATTTGTTTAGCACTTTCCACAGACATATAAAGTCACAAAGTGCTTCACAATGCAACACAAACAGAACAAATTAAAATACAGTGGTACCTCTCCTTACGAACGTCTCTACATACAGAATTTTAAGGTTACGAGACGCCTCAACGGGAAAATATTGCCTCTTGTTACGAAAGAAATTTCAGGGTACGAAAGACAAAAAAGTACGCGCTCCTCGCAGCTCCCGTAGTTTACCGAACGTAAACATACCTGTAGCTGCTCTGCCATTGGCTATCGCCTAGCATCTTCCTGGTATCCCATTGGCCACGAAGTGTTCGGGCAGTTTTACGTGTGTGTACAGTACAGTATTAACATTTATTCACTATGGGCCCCAAGAAAGTGATGGAGATAAGTGGAAAAGGAGAAAAGAAGAAGAAGAGAGTTTTTTTGTCCATACAAACAAAGAAAGAGATAATAGAAAGGTATGAAAAGGGGATGCGTTTGGTTGATCTCGCCAAAGAATATGGCCGTAATACATCTATGATCGGCACGGTATTAAAACAAAAGGAAGCCCTAAAGGCAAACGTCCTTGGATCGGTTCTTCACAAAACGTCAGGCAAAAACCACTGATGAGAGAGAACATGAACCAAAGAAGGCAAAAGGTGACGACGACGACGATAGCAGTTAAAAGGTAAATGAACATAATTTTTATTATTCTTTACTTTATACTTTATTCTTTGTTTTTTTAAATTACAACTCTCATTTTATGTTTATTGTGCAGTAATCTAATTGTAACATGTATTTGTTACATGTTTTGATGCGTTTTTATGATTTATAAAAAATTTATGCCCAAATTTTGGGGGGCTTGGAACGGATTAGGGCATTTACATGTAAAACGCGTCTCTACTTACGGAATTTTCACGTTACGGAAATACTTCCGGAACGAATTAATTTCGTAAGTAGAGGTACCACTGTACAACTAAAATACAAATTAACCCCTTGCACTCCGGTCAATTTCCCTAAAAACGCCAAAAAATAATGTGCCCAAATTAAATCCAAAGCTATTCTTCAACCCTTTGCAGCATCTTCATGGGGTTGGTCTCATTTAAAAGAAAACACTTTGAATTTTTTGGCAAAACAGTCATAATCTCTTTAAGTGCTCCAGCCACTGAGTTACAGTCATCTAAACATAGTGAACTTGAAGAAAATAAATTTGGCCTGGGTGTTTTTTTGGATACAAATGCTTGCAAATAACACACAGCTTCAGATCCGGGCTGGAAAATGCAACAGAAATGTAGAACCAAGTGTTATCCAGCTGAGGTCCAAATTTTGTAACAATACCACAAAAAATGAATATATTATACAGCTTCTTCCTCAGGCTGTTCCCAGGCATTTTGGAACTGTGCCAAATGGCACAGTTTGGAAAAACGTCTGTAACTTTTGAATGATTCAATATAGAAGCTTCATTTTGGGCTCTAATGAAAGGTCACACTCAGGGCTGTGTCTGTGTGTGTGTGTGTGGGGAGGTTGTCCCCCCCTCGCTACAGAGGATGGACATCGGCCATCGCTACATGACGGATTAGCCTCATGTGGGATGTGGGACAGCAGCTCAGTCACTGCGGCTCCCCCCCCCCCCCTCGCTACGGAAGAATAGCGGGGGGGGCGGTATTCATGGTCTGGACGCGACGAACGAACCGTGTACCGCGGCGCACGAACTTCAGACTTCGTGCGCCGCACAGTTGTAATTTACCGATCGGTCAAAAGTCATTTTGGATTACAATTTTCAGGAAAAAAGAATAATTTAGCTTATAACACCTTACCTCTTCACACCAGTGTCCTGGCGAACTTCTCTTCCCCATTGCCAGACGAACGCGACGCTGGTCCGCTCGTGGTTCTGGTCTCGCGACCCGATCAAAACATAATTCCATTATTGCGGTTTTGTGCTTCCATGATTGCGGTTTTTGGCGAACGATTTTTCAAAACAAATAACAGTAGTAATTAAAAAAGTACTGGCGAAGGCGTGTGTGTCACTCAGCCTTCGTCATCAGCTTTCGTTGGTCTATGACCATGGAAGAAATCATAACGTCTACTCTGCTGGAACAAAAACAAAATAAGCACCGCCTGTGGCCGAACATGCCGATGCGCGAATGGCACTCCCTGTCACACAGGTTGCATTTGTGGATGGTCTCCGTGCTGCTGGGTCTGTGGGGTTCTTCCTGCGGGTCCTTTTTTGATCCGCTGCAGCAGTCAGTCTTCACCCAGCCTTAAAAAAAACAGCTCGCGAACTTCTCTGCTTCAATTGGCTCACTGCATTCACAGCGTTGGTAGGCGGGTCCTTCTTGCTAGGTTTTCAGTCATTGGTTCTTCAAGGTTTCAGAAACCCAATTCAAGGCTCTTATTAGTCGAATGAGAGGTCAATCAGATGAACTAATCTGTCCGCGGCTGTGTCTGCAGCTTTTATTTTCAGTGCGCGCTTGGACGCCATCACCACCTACATCACCATCTCCATCATGCGTCCTAGAGCGCACGAGGGCGCTCTCGTGAGACTTGCCCGTCCACGGTACAACGGAGTGCAAGAGGTTAAATTCCACTAGAAAGAATAACATATATACTGAAATTAAAGGAAGGTGTGTTTGAGAATATATAGAGACCTTTCATTGATTATGTAAAGAAATTAAACATAACTTCTGAAGAAGAAGGTGAATGATATGTGTGGACCTTGCAAATTCCAAACTGGTGAATGTACGTATATTATGTATTCTTATGTAATAGATTACCTAGACTAAACAGAGGAGCATTGTTGTTGTTGATTTGCTTTTGTTAATGGTTGTTGTTGTTTTTAGTACATTTTTTTGTTGTTGTTGTTAGTGTTTTTTTTTTAATTTTTAAATTACTTTAGTGTTAGTGTTTGACTGTGCCATGTTTGCAAAAAAAGGTTCAATAAAAAATATTGTGGAAAAAAATACAAATTAAAATGCAATAAAATACAATTGAAATACAATAATACAGTTAAGGTACAGTTAAAATACGATTAAGATAAAACTAAGAAACAAAAAATACACTCTATGCAGTCAGGGGGTAACAGCCTTCAGTCAATCTTGGATTAAAATGTCTGTTTAAACAAGAAAGTTTTCAGGTGGGTTTTAAAACTTACAACACTGTCCATGGCTCGAAGGTACAGAGGGAGGTCATTCCACAAACATGATGCTACTGCTTTAAAAGACCTGTCACCTCTGGTAGCAAAGTGGGTGCAGGGAACCATGAGCAAGTTCAGGTTCAGGTTCTGGTTACTTTATTTGTACCCGTAGGTAGATTTGTTTTGCAGTCTGGTGACATCCATATTTACAAGCCACAATTACATTCAACATAAACACAAACACAGGTACACATGAAGCTGACTATAAACATGATAAAAATACTCAAGGCTCCATCAATCAGGGTATAAAGACAAAGAGATGAAAGAAAAACCAGAGATAAGAGAGAAGGGTCATATTAAAAAGTTAAAGACTAGTCAAAGAGGTTAAAAACTCAAAGGTCTAAAACCCAATAAAAGATTTAGAACCCAAATAAAATCCTACAAAAATAAGTAAATATAAGATGGGGTTAATAAATAGGTACCTAAATTATGTGCAATATATTGTTACAACTTGTTCAACTCTTTGACAGCAGCAGGAACAAAGCTGTTTTTGTAGCGCTGGGTTTTGCTTTTTGGGACAGCAAACCTCCGTGTTGAGGGAAGAAGCTGAAAGTTGCAGTGCAAAGGGTGGGAGTCATCATTTAAAATGGAGGTAGCAATCCTCTGTACTTGTCTGGTGTACAGGGATGTCAGGCTCAGCTGTGACTCACCAAGCAAACGACTGGACCATCTACTGTAACTACCTGATCCAAGGATTTCCTCTGTTTCAGTTTTATCTGACCAAACCATGACACTAAAGAAAAGGATAAAACAGATTCAATAAAAGCCCGATAAAACATTGTCATTATGGTTCTGTCAGTTTGGAAGCGTGCAAGTTTCCTCAAGCAATGCAAATGTTGCTGACCCTTTTTGCACACCCTTTCACAGTTCTCTTCAAAGTTTAAATTACTATCAATAATCGTCCCAAGATATTTGTAGGATTGTACACATTCAGTGGTCTGACCTTTTAGTACGGTGACTTTGTGCCTGGGAGTTTTCCTCCTAAAGTCAATAATCATATCTTTAGTTTTTGTCGTATTCAGCTGCAGGTAGGAATCCTCACACCAGTGAACAAAATCATCAACTACTGGGCCGTGGCCACTCTCACCATCCTGGAGGAGACTGACAATAACTGAGTCATCAGCATACTTTATAATGTGTCTGTTGTCATGTCTGCTCCGACACATTTGTGTTCAGGATGAAGAGTAGTGGTGACAACACACACCCCTGAGGAGAGCCAGTAGAAGAGTACTTTAGGTCAGACAATGTACCATTGACCCTTACTCTCTGTGTCCTGTTGGTTAAGAAATCCAGAATCCAACCCACCAGATTATTGCTCAAATCAAATTGTTGCAGGAGCCTTTCAACTAAAATATGAGGTTGGATTGTATTAAAGGAGGAAAAGTCCACAAATAAAAGTCTGGCGTGTGTCCCATTAAAATCCAGATGTTTAAAAAGCATGTTAAGCAGAGTGACAGTGGTGTCCTCCACGCCTCTGTGAGGCCTATAGGCAAACTGCAGAGGATCCAATGCATGTTCAATCTGCTTTAGGACCTCACATCTGACCAGTTTTTCAAAAATTTTCATTAAAATTGAAGTCAAGGCAACTGGTCTAAAGTCGTTTACCATTTTAGGACAGCTGGATTTTGGAACGGGAACAACCACGGCATCTTTCCAGATCTTGGGCACATGTTGTGTCTGTAAGGACTTATTGAAAATGTAATGAAATACAGGACTCAGTTCATGTGCACAGGACTTTACCAAGCGCCCACATATATCATCAGGGCCCTGACTTTTGTTCACTTTTACAGTGCAGAACTCTCTTTTAATATCCTGCACCTCAATATTAAAGTGCTGATTGTCTTTGAGTTTCTTTCAAATCTTGGGTTTCAGTGCTAAAATCAAAGGAGTCAAAACGACCATAAAAACAATTAAGAGCATTAGCCAGCTCTGTGTCTGAATTAAAACCATCTAAAGTGCTGTCCTGAGGATCTCAGGCTGCGGGTCGAACTGTAGGGCTGAATCAGAGCAGCCATATATGCGGGGGCCTGACCGTGAATTGCTCGGAAAGTGAGCACCAGGATCTTAAAGTGGACACGATACAGAACAAGGAGCCAATGGAGTGATCTAAGGACAGGTGTAATGCGGTCTCTCCTGTTTGCACGTGTCAGGAGCCTCGCAACAGAGTTTTGAACAAGCTGCAGATGGGCCAGTTCCTTCTTGTTCAAACAGGTGAAAAGGCTGTTACAGTAGTCCAGACGTGAGGAGACAAATGCGTGAATGATCATCTCCAGCTCTTTGTGTGAAACCATGGTCCTGAGCTTGGAGATATTTTGCAGTTGAAAGTGACAGTTTTTTATCAGTTGTTTGGTATAATGTTCCAATGACATGGCCTTATCAAAGATGACACCCAAGTTTCTCAGCTTTGTTTTAACTGTACTGCCCAAGTCACCAAGGTATTGTTTTATGCCTGATATGTCGCTGTCTGGGGCAGTGATCAAAGTCTCCGTTTTGCCAAAGTTTAGCTGGAGGCTGTTGTCATTAAGCCACTGCTTTATGTGGGACAGGCAGTTTGTTAAGGAGCTGAGTATATGAAGCTCAGACTTGTTGAACGAGCAGTATATCTGGATGTCGTTTGCAAAGAGATGATAAGAAATGTTATTATACCGCTGTATGATGCGGCCAAGGGGGAGAATGTACAGTAGGAACAGTAGTGGCCCCAGGACAGAACCTTGGGGCATGTCCCTATGGTCACATTATTTTCAATCTTTTCTAGGGGTACCATCATTTTTGTCCAGGCCTGTTTCATGAGTTTGTTTTTTAAAGTAATAAAGTTGAACCACAATTCAAAAGCATTGTCTGATTTTCATTGGTTAATTTTCATAGAATTTTTATTTATTACCACTTTTGTCAGATTCAAGTTATTTCTGTGACCATTGTGGGTTTTTCTTTCATTAACAGAGGGGTACCAACAATTTTGTCCACGGCTGTAAGAGCATATTGATATGCAGTTATCCAGGCCAGTTCTAGTGTGTGTTTCCCGGAGATCTTCGCATAATACCACAGACTGTGTTGGCATTTAATCATGGAGTTTATGGCTGGAGAAAAGAATTGTGAAAGCAAAATTAATAAATCATCTGTGAGTTCAGTTTAGGTTTTGAGAAAAAACTTCAGGCTCATTTATTAATTCACCTGATCACAAAACAATTTCTGTAAATATTTATCTTTACTGCTCCAACTTATTTGGATTTACAAACCCCAATTCCTTTGAAGTTGGGATGTTTTATAAAACATACAATATATCAAAATGGAATACAATGATCTAAAAATCCTTTTCAACCTATTTTCAATTGAATTCACTTGAAAGACAAGATATTTAGGGTCATATTACAAGGAGTGGGCAGTTGTCAGTAACGCAGAATGCATTTACAGGTGTTTCCAAGTTAATTTCCTTATCACAGCAGTGCAGAAGCAAATTTTCCGCCAGGTGCAACATGTGAATAGGCTGGACTATTTATTCAGAGGTGTGGTTTGGATAATCCAATCCAATCCCTTTAATGCACTGAGGCACATTATCTAAAATGAAAAGTGAAAGTGAAATCACTTTTTCTGGTTTTACTATTTATATGTACCAGTGGTGGACCGTGTATTTTACAGCTAGGTCTTCAGTGGTGATCTACCAGATTTAACTGCCATTCATACCAAGTATCATAAAAATAGCCTATAGGGCCGTCCACACAAAGCATATTAAAAATAACTTTAACTGTACCACATGCCAAAAACATGCATGTTAGGTTAATTGGCATCAAAACTGGGGTTGCTAAATTGTCCTTAGGTATGACTGTGAGAGTGAATGGTTGTCTGTCTCTCTGTGTTGGCCCTGCGATGGACTGGCGATCTTTCCAGGGTGTACCCTGCCTCTCGCCCAAAGATGCTGGGATAGGCTCTAGCCCCCCCGCAACACGAAAAGGATTAAGCGGAAGAAGATGGATGGATGGATGTAAAATTATAGTTTCAAAAATCTTTACGTTTTCGTTGTGGAGCTCCATTTCTCTGTGCACTTGTTCGTTGAGCTGCAGATCCAGTCTCCACAAAAGTTTAAAAGTACTGTTGCTTGTAAGTGTCCGGCTGGCGGCTGTGCTTTGGTCTCTTGCTGCTGCCTTAGTTAAGGCCCTGTCACACCTGGACGATTTAGGCAGCATTTGCAAAACGTATGAAAAATTGGGAGAATACGCTGGCATACATCAAATCAGTTACGGCTAAGTTTTGTCTAAGAGCACGCTGAAGCACACTGGTATAAGGCATTGTTCGCCGAGCTCCTCTGAAAATCAATTTTCAGCGTGCTGAAAATTTCCCGACATATCCAGTGTATGGCTGATACAGCCTGAATTTGTGAAGCGAAGGTTGTAGGGAAGTTATGCGTTCGTTCACACACATTACTTGTCAGCGACTCATAGTTACTCAAAAGTCGAAATACATCGAGATTAATGTCTAGCATACCCAAAATTTATTTCATATGAGTAACATGTTTGAACCTATGTGTAACTTACTGAACAGGTTTCTAACTTATAGCTACCCCATAATGGTGTATTTGCAGTGTTGGTTCACAGGAAAAAGCCGTACAGAGTTCTCCCTGCAGCGCATACACACACACGCACATGTACTTGTTCGTATAACGGGGCCTGTCGGGGATGTGTCTGAGCACTTTCAAGCTACAAGATTTAAGATCCAAATCACTGCTTAGCCCTGCCCCCATATTTTTTTTTTTTTACTGTTGACTGAAGTCTGTACCATAGGCTGTCCTGTGTTGTTCTGATAGATATGCCAAAATGTCAGAACACTGGAGGAGGAGGATCCAATCAGCTGATTGCCTGAAGCACACAGGGCAGCTGTTTTCCAGCACACTCCATACATTATCTTGTTTTTTCACTTTATTGAAAATAAACTTTTTTATCGCCATCAGTTTGCATGCCTTTGAGCCAAGTTGTGACAACTGTCATCTGACAGGCGTGACTGACCTGACAGATCTGACAGCTCTGCCAGGTCGGTCACACCCCCCGCCTTGGTCTTTGGAGGGGATGGATTGGGAGGCAATGGCAGTTTGACATGACTGCGCTATGCAGAAGTTATAAGCTATGCAGAAGTTAGACTATTGTTGCGCATAAGTTGTGAATGTCGGCAACATGCTAAGCATTAGTTGATTTAAGTTACTTATAAGTTATGGAAATATTCTATATAAGTTACTAATATGCTATGTATACTGTATGTCCACGTCGTTATGGATATGCGATGCATACGGCCAAAAGTGAAAATTTCGGTGTATGCCAGCGTTTCAGACCAATTTTTATATGTTTGGCAAATGCTGCCTAAATTGTCATGGCGTGACAGTAGACAGCTCAAGGTTGCGAACCCTGTCTGGCTCCAAGCATCTACTCGATCAGTTACAAACAACAGGCATTCCCAGCAAGATAATTTGCAGCACTCCTCGGAGGCTGTAATCCAAGGATACCACTTGTTGCTAATATGGAAGTGACGGATAAATCCTTTCCCCGGCTGAGACAGGCTTGCTTGCTTCAGGGTTGGCCGACTTCTCTTCACAATGGCCTGCTTTTCTTGAAAAGTCCGTCTGGAAAATTGATTTTTTAAAATATCAGCGACCAAATCATTTTCCTCTCCCCATCAGCCATTGTGGGTGGAAAAACAGCTATTATATTTAAACAGATACAGCATATTGTAGTTGCTTAAACAAGTCCTTGCACTTGCGTTTTGCTAGCTGGATCCTCTGCATTGTGGTTGGAGGAGTCTAACCATCCAATCAAAAGATGTGAAAATGCCAACATTCTCGAATGCCTTCTATGCGTACCCCTTGACGTACAGAAGACTGTGATGGCCTACTTGGATGTGATTATCCTCTCCAGCTGCGCACACACCTGCTTCTCATCACGGCTGGGGCTATATAATCCACGCTGCCCTGGAATCCGTGCGGAGTCGTCTGTCTTACTCCATGAAGACCACGCACACACTCTTTGATTCCAGAGACCGTAGCCTCAGCCTGACTGCTTCCCTGCTGTCCACCTACAACCTGCCTGCGCTTGGAAGGAAACTCTTCACCACGCAAGTAAGCCTCAGCCTTCCCCCACCATCTCCATATCAGTCCCCTGTGCACAGGTGGAGCTCCGTGGCGGCGGACCCTGTCCCACCTGGCGGCGGACTGAACCTCACCCTCTCACGAACTACACCTCCACCATCTACATGCTGCAACGGGCTCTGTGGACGCTGTCCTCCTGGCCATAGCCGCCGTGCTAACCTGAGCATTGCTACATCTCTACAAACAGTAAGCTGCAGATTAACCAGCACATTCCCAGCTGTGAAGCCACTAACCATCCTGCCTCTGTTTGTCCCTAGGGTTGCCAGGTTGAACGGCGTTCTGCTCACCCCCAGCTGCAGCAAGAACACACACCCACACATTCACACACTCCACATTATTATAATAAAGATAATTGTATCTACTTTGGTCTCCGAGTCTGCTCACTGGGTCAATAAACCATGTCAGCATGACTCCGCCAAAGTGACCCAGCTGACAGCGCGCTGACGCACAAAGTTAACAACCTCGAGACCCGAGTAGATCAGTTAACTTATCAACAACAAATTAATTTGAATCAGTTAACCCGGCTAACGGACCGGTTGGATCGTTTGACTAGCCTGCAGACGTTTCCACCGGCTCCGTCGTTTCCTAGTAGCTCCTCGGCTCCCGCTAGCCACCCATCCGGGCACGGGTCTTCTCCTCGGCTAACTCCCATCCCCACTCCCACCCGTTTTGGTGGAAAGCTTGGGGGGCGCGGGGTTTCATTATGCAGTGTGAGATTGTGTTTCAGTGGGTACCAGGGGATTTCCCCACAGATCACAGCCAGATAGGCTATGTTATTAATCTGTTAGAGGGGCGAGGTCTAGCTTGGGCCTACGCCGTCATGGCTAGGGTGAATTATTCCAGCATGACTTATGCACAGTTTGTTAGTGAGTTCAAAGAAGTATTTGATCATTCTGACTGTGATGGTGTGCTTACCTCCCGGCTACTTAACCTTAGGCAGGGAACTCAATCTTTGGCAGATTACGCTGTCGACTTCCGGGTAGTTGCTACAGAGGTTGGGTGGGAAGATGCTTCACTGTGCAGTATTTTCATTAAGAGTCTTACCCCTAGCCTGCAGGACGAGTTGGCTTCCTTGGAGAAGCTGGGTAGGCTTTCTGAATTAATCTCCTTGGCCATCAGCCTCGATAACAGGTTAAGGGAACGGGCAGCAGAACGTAGGTCCTCTGGTCGTTCGGGGGTCCAATCTCGTCATTCCCCACGGCCCTCTCTATTGGCCCTGCCTTCCTCAGATTCCCCGGAGGGTCCGGAAATCACGTCAGCTAGGCAACCCAAGCTTTCTTTGGCGGAGAAACAGCGCCGCCGTGAGTTGGGGTTGTGTCTATACTGCAGGAGCGAGGAGCAGGAGGTAGTATCATGTCCTGAGCGGCCAAAAGGGGGAGTCTGTGCGTCGCAGTAGGGGGACTCACGGACGCACCTTTAATTAATCCCCTGTCTAGTTTACGTCTCCCTATTCGCTTCATTCACAAACATACTGAAATAGGGACGCATGCACTGATAGATTCAGGGGCTGAGCAGAACTTCATCTCTGGGGAACTGGCAACCTGGTTGGGTCTCCCCTGCCTATCACTCAAGGTTCCATTGAGACTTATTGCTCTGTCCAAAGCCCCTCTCGTTACTGTATCCCAGCAAACCCTCCCAGTGGTCATCATTACATCTGGGAACCATTGGGAGGAACTGAAGTTCTTTGTGTTGCCGGTTTCCTTCTCCCCGGTTATTCTTGGGTATCCATGGTTACGGCTTCACAATCCCTCCATTGACTGGCGCTCTGGGAGTATATTATCGTGGAGTTCGTTCTGTCTCGGCACTTGTCTTCAATCGGCTGCTTGCTCGCCGTCACTGCCTCTGACTGTTTCCACCATCCCTTCCCCCGATCTGTCCAAGGTGCCCCCGGAGTATCACGACCTTGGTGCCGTGTTCAGCAAGACCCAGGCCCTTTCCCTTCCCCCTCACCGCCCTTTTGATTGTGCCATCAACCTCCGTGCCGGAGCCCCGCTACCATCGAGTTGTCTCTACAGCCCGTCACCTCTGGAGCGGGAAGCCATGGAGGCTTATATTAAAGAATCATTGGCCTCTGGCATAATATGGCCATCATCCTCGGCGGTGGGGATGGGGGGTTATTTTGTGGGAAAGAAGGACGGTTCGCTAAGGCCGTGTATTGACTTCAGAGAACTGAATAACATCACTATCAAGGATAAATACACCCTGCCTCTTGTTAACTCGGCATTTGATTCTCTCCAGGGGGCCTCCTGCTTCACTAAGCTGGATCTGCGGAACGCTTACCATCTGGTTCACATCCAGGAATGCGATGAGTGGAAGACGGGGTTTCGGACCCCCAGCGGTCACTTTGAGTATTTGGTGATGCCGTTTGGGCTGACCAACGCCCCCGCTGTGTTCCAGCGGTTAAGCAATGATGTGCTGAGGGATTTTCTGGGTGTGTTCGTCTTTGTCTACCTTGATGACATCCTTATTTTTTCGCAGTCCCTGGATGAACACCGTGTGCATGTGAGGCGAGTGCTGCAGCGACTCCTGGAGAAGAAGTTATTTGTGAAAGCTGAGAAATGCGAATTCCATGCATCTAAGACAACCTTCCTGGGTTTTATCATCTCCCACAACGAGATCATCCCAGGTCCCAGTAAGGTAAAAGTGGTGGTAGATTGGTCCACTCCCTCCTCTAGAAAACAACTGCAGCACTTGGGGTTTGCTAACTTCTCCTGCCGCTTCATTAAAAATTATAGTATCACTGCTCTCTCTCTGACCCATCTGACTTCCTCCAAGGTGCCCTTCAGGTGGTCTGAGGAGGTGGCCGCAGCCTTCGCCGACCTTAAAAAGTAGTTTTCGGACTCTTCCACCCTGGTCCAGGTGGACCCTGCTCTGCAGTGCCTGGTGGAAGTGGACGCCTCGGATTCGGGGGTCGGGGTCGTTCTGTCCCAGCGTTCCTCAGCTGATGGCAAGGTGCACCCCTGTGCGTTCTTCTCCCGACGCTAGTCTTCTGCAGAACGTAATTATGACATCAGCGACAGAGAGCTCCTAGCGGTGAAGATGGCACTGGAGAAGTGGCGCCATTGGTTGGAGGGGGCTTCCCAGCCGTTTGTGGTCTGGACGGACCACAAGAACCTGGAGTACATTAGAATGGCCAAGTGCCTGAATGCCCACCAGGCCCACTGGTCCCTGTTCTTCGGCTGTTTCGACTTCACCGTCACGTATCGTCCTGGGTCCAAGAATACCAATCCTGATACCCTGTCCAGGCAATTCTTCTCTGACGTCACGGAGAAGTCGGAGCACCCCATCCTTCCTCCATCATGTGTCGTGGGCGTTCTGTTGTGGGGAATCAAGGAGAAGGTCCTAAAGGCGCTGGAGGTTGAACCAGACCCGGGCGGGGGGCGAGCGGGGAAAGTGTTTGTTCCGTCTGCCGTCCGAGGGGAGGTCATTCGCTGGGCTCATGCCTCCAGGTTCGCGTGCCACCCTGGGAGGGGGCGCACAGTAGCCCTGTTGCATAGGACATTTTGGTGGCCATCTATCCAGAGGGACGTTGGAGATTATATCCGCACCTGCCCCCAGTGTGCCGTAGGTAAGACATCTTCCTCCTCTCCTGCCGATCTGCTTCACCCCCTTCCGATCCCTGGCAGGCCGTGGTCCCATGTGGCATTTGACTTTGTCACCGGTCTTCCTTCTTCTAACTAGCATACTGTTATCCTCACCATTGTGGACAGGTTCTCCAAAGCCACCCACTTCGTCCCCCTGGGAGGACTGCCTATGGCTAAGGAGATAGCTGATCTCCTAGTCCAACACGTGGTGAGGCTACATGGAATTCCGCTGGACATCGTCTCCGATCGTGGACCCCAATTCATCTCGCAGGTTTGGAGGTCCTTCTGCAACGCACTTGGGGCTGCTGTAAGCCTGTCGTCTGGTTAGCATCCCCAGAGCAACGGGCAGGTGTGAAAGGGTGAATCAGGAGCTGGAGGCTGCTCTGCGGTGTGTGGCGGCCACCAATCCGGCATCCTGGAGCACGCACCTCCTGTGGATCGAATACGCCCACAACACCACGGTCTCATCAGCGATCGAGATGTCCCCGTTCGAGGCTTCGTTGGGCTACAATCCTCCTCTATTCCCTGAAGAAGAAGGGGACATCGCCGTTCCATCTGTACGGGCCCATTTGAGACGCTGTCGCTGCCTGTAGAGGGCTACCCGGACTGCGCTATGGCGGAACGCAATTCTACGGTGGCCAATCGTCACAGGACTGAGGGTCCGGCTTACCAGGTGGGTTAGCAGGTATGGCTATCAACAAAAAATATTAATCTGAAGGCTGAGCGTAAGAAGACGTTGCAACAGTTTATTGGGCCGTTCACTATCACCCGCATCATCAACCCTGTCTCTGTGCGTCTAGCCCTCCCCCCTCCCTTCGTATTTGCCCTACTTTCCATGTGTCTCAGGTCAAACCCTTCTATTCCAGCCCTCTGTGTCCTCCTCCCAGGTCCCCACCCCCGCCGATGGTGATCGACGACGACCCGGCGTGGAGGGTCAATTCCATCCTGGACGTCCACTGCTGGGGTCACGGCCTGCAATACCTGGTGGACTGGGAGGGCTACGGGCCGGAATGGAGGTCCTGGGTGCGTCCCTCCTTTGTGCTGGATAAAGATCTCTTTCGGGACTTCCACCAGACACACCCAGGTGTGTTGGATCGACCGCCGAGAGGCGTTTCGTAGGGGGGGAGTACTGTGATGGCCTGCTTCGATGTGATTATCCTCTTCAGCTGCGCACACACCTGTTTCTCATCACAGCTGGGGCTATATAATCCACACTGCCCTGGAATCCGTGCAGAGTCGTCTGTCTTACTCCATGAAGACCATGCATGCCCTCTTTGATTCCAGAGACCGTAGCCTCAGCCTGACTGCTTCCCTGCTGTCCACCTACAACCTGGCTGCACTTGGAAGGAAACTCTCCACCATGCAAGTAAGCCTCAGCCTTCCCTCACCATCTCCATATCAGTCCCCTGTGCACAGGTGGAGCTCCGTGGCGGCGGACCCTGTCCCACCTGGCGGCGGACTGAACCTCACCCTCTCACGAACTACACCTCTACCATCTACACGCTGCAGCGGGCTCTGTGGACGCTGTCCTCCTGGCCATAGCCGCCGTGCTAACCTGAGCATTGCTACATCTCTACAAACAGTAAGCTGCAGATTAACCAGCACATTCCCTGCTGTGAAGCCACTAACCATCCTGCCTCTGTTTGTCCCTACGGTTGCCAGGTTGAATGATGTTCTACTCACCCCCAGCTGCAGCAAGAACACACACCCACACATTCACACACTCCACATTATTATAATAAAGATAATTGTATCTACTTTGGTCTCCGAGTCTGCTCAATGGGTCAACAAACCATGTCAAAGACATCTGATTGGTTAAAACAACAGGATATGTTTAACAGTTAATTTAGCCTACAAGAGCCGTACTGTTAATTCCTGAAGGCCCAAGGCAGATTTGCTTGACCCTGGCAACACAGATGGCTGAAATGTGATAGGACAAAAAAACCCCAAAAAAACTCAAACATGCATGACACTACTGGCAGGAGTGCAACCAAGAGAAAAGCTACAAAAAGAAGAGAATAGACTATTGGGAATAATTTAATACATCCTCGTGGAACAAATATGATAATGTAGGTTGTAAATATAATTCTGATACTGTTTAGGCCAGCAGAGAAGGCTTTGCTGGCCCTGAGGGTCCACCATTGATATGTATGTGTTTGAGTAAAATGAACAATTTTGTTTTATTTTGTAACCCACTGAAAACAACTCACCCATATTCCGAGTCAGAATATCATCATTTGGAGCATTTATTTACAGTAAATGACAACTGACCAAAACAACAAAAAAGTTGTTTCTTAAAAATATGCTTTCTGATGTGCTTTTAGATCAGATAACACCAAGAAAGCAAGTTCAAGATCATTAGCTATAGATGTGGAGATGCTAATTTAAGAAAGATTTTGTAGTGGTCTCTTAATTTTTTCTGGAGCTGTATACAGTGAGGGAAATAATTATTTGATCCCCTGCTGAATTTGTAAGTTTACCCCCTTATAAAGAAATGAACAGTCCATAATTTTTATGGTAGGTCTATTTTAAGAGAGCGACAGAAGATCAACAAAAAAAAAATCCAGAAAAAAGTTAAATAAGGGTTATAATTTAATTTGCATTTGATTGAATGAAATAAGTATTTGATCCTCAAGCAAAAAGTGACTTAGTACTTGATGGACAAACCTTTGTTGGCAAGTACTGAGGCCAGATGTTTCTTGTACTTGGTCACCAGGTTTGTGCACATCTGAGGAGGGATTTTGTTCCACTACTCTTTACAGATATTCTCCAAATCCTAAATGTCCAGAGACTGGCTAGGCCACTCCAGGACCTTAATGTGCTTCTCCTTTGTTGCCTTGGCCGTATGTTTTGGGTCACTGTCATACTGGAAGACCCATCCACGACCCATCATCAGTGTTCTGGTTGAGGCCAGGAGGTTCTTATCCAAGATTCTGCGGTACATGGCCCCCGTTCATCGGCCTCTCAGTGTGGTGAAGTCTTCCTGTACCCTTAGCAGAGAAACAACCCCAAAGCAGAATGTTTCCACCTCCATGTTTGACAGCGAGGATGGTGTTCTTTGAGTCATATTCAGCATTTCTCTGCCTCCGCACACAGTGAGTCGAGTTGATGCCAAAGAGCTCAATTTCAGTCTCATCTGACCACACATTCTCCCAAGCCTTCTGAATCAGTCAGGTGTGCATTGACAAACTTCAGATGTGCCTTCTTCAGCAGGAGGACCTTGTGAGCACTGCAGGAGCTCAATCCATCATGGTGAAGTGTGTTACCAATGGTTTTCTTGGTGATTGTTGTCCCAACTCCCTTGAGATCATTAGCAAGCGCCTCCTGTGTAATTCTGGGCTGATCCCTCACCTTTCTCAGAACCATCCTAACCCCATGAGGTGAAATCTTGCATGGAGCTCCAGAGCAATTGCAATTGACTGTTATCTTATATTTCTTCCATTTTCGAATTATTGCACCAAGATTGGTCTCTTTCTCACCAAGCTTCTTGCTGATGGTCTTATAGCTTATTCCAGTCTTGTGCGGATCTACAATCTTGTCTCTGATGTCCTTTGACAGCTCTTTGGTCTTGCCCATGGTGGTGGAGAAGTTTGAATTGAAAGAAATTTTGTGATTCTGTGACAGGAGTCTTTTATACACATAACAAGATGAGATTCGGAGTACTTTCCTGAAGGAACAGGACTAATTTATGTGCCTCATGGATACATAACCAGTCTGTGCCGGTCAGAATTCTTGTTGGTTGGTTGAGGATCAAATACTGTACTTGTTTCACTCAATCAAATGCAAATTAACTTATGACCCTTATTTAATATTTTTTCTGGATTTTTTTGTTCATATTCTGTCTCTATTAAAATAAACCTACCATAAAAATCAAATGATAATAATTATTTCCCTCACTGTATCTGTTGGGGGGGTGGGGGGCAAAGGTGACCCCAAGGTGTGTTCATCAGCCCAGAATGAGGTACTCCATCAGTGATGGTCTGGTTAGTTATTGTAGATGAAATACTGTGCATCTTCAAAAATCTGTATGTAGGCATATCATTTGTTTGACTGATAGATGGACACTGGGAGGTGTGTCTCCACACTCTGCGGCTTCTGCAATCAGTGTTGTTGGAGGAAGATGTGCTGCTCCTCTTGGGCTCCTCTCTGCTGGATCCAGACCTCCAGGCTTGTGTCAGCAGGTTCACCTCCAGTGTGCAGCCCAGCCTTAGACTGATCGCTCAGCAGACACTGGAAGATCTGCAGACCCTCCGACAGGTACAACTATCAACATACAGAAATAACCTTATAGTGCTTCCACACCAGAAATGAAAACAAAGCCTTTTTGCAGTAAATGCTAAATGTTGCGATAGTGTGTAAAACATAAACAAAAGCAGAATGCCAGAAATTGCAATTCATTTCAGTGAAAAATGACATTTTAAAGGTCTAACATGTTGACTGTATGTAAATGCTTGCACCATTCTTTTATGTGCATTTTGCATGGCATTCCAACTTTACAGAAATGGTTTTGCAAAAGGGATGGGAACTGAGAACTGGTGCTACTCCAGAACCAGTTCCAGATTTTCCAAAACATTTAAATTTGTATACCTATGAGCTTAAAAATTTCTTTATTGATGCCACAGGTGCTGGAAATGCTCACTGGCTGCAAATCAAAAACATTGTACATAAATGCATCTAATAATTGTTGCATTGCACATCTCCAACAACAAATGATTGACATATAAAGCCTGCTGTTCTTCAGAACACATTGGTACAGTGAGGAAGAAGTATTCAAAGCATGGCTACAGGCCTATACATACTCCGCCAGAACAGAAATTTGTTCTCTCTCCCAGGACTGCAAGAACAAAACAACATCCTTTTGTTCTTGCAGCCCTGGCTTGGGTGTTCTTGCAGCTTGTTCTTAACACATCATCATGGCAGAACTTTTTTTTTGTGTAGTGTCTGAGAACTGTTGTGTGATTGGTCAGAAATGTGAATTTCCCAGGAGTTCTGTACTTGAGTTTCTTGTGAAGTATGAAATGTTCTGCCCAGAAAGAACTTTGTTCTTGTTCTTGCCACCTCAAGAATAAGAAAAACAAATTCTCTGTTCTTGCGGAGTATGTAAAGGCCTTACATTTGACGAAGGAAGATAACAGTAGTAGCGGTAATGTCTACAAACTGATTATTTTAAGTAAGGGTATAAACACCACTAACCTGCCGAAACATATTTCTACGCAACATAGGATTCACTTCCGGGAGTTCCCTGTGGCTCTTTGTTGTTGTCCTCAGAGTAATTCAATTCAGTTCAATTCAACTTTATTTATATAGCACTATTTCACAACAACAGTGATCTCATAGCACTTTCAGCTGTAGGGGAAACCCCCACAATTGCAGAGAGACCCCAGCAATTAGGCGATCCCCTGTGAGCAAGCACTTGGCGACGGTGGAGAGGAAAAACTCCCTTTAAGCAGGAAGAAACCTCCAGCAGAACCAGGCTCAGGGAGGGGCAGTCATCTGCTGTGACTGGCTGGGGGGTGAGGGGATACAGAAGAAGAAAAGAACAGACATGTAGAGAGTAAACAGCATGATGGGGACTTGATCTATGGGAGAGAACAAATAGATGTTAATGACCAGCAAAAATATTTCATTGAGAGTGAAAAAAGGAGTGAAGCCCAGTGCATTGTTGGAGGTCCCCCGGCTGTCTAAACCTATGAGCAGCATAACTAAGGGAGGGTTCAGGGGCACCTGATCCCACTCTAATTGTAGGCTATATCAAAAAGGAAAGTTTTAACCCTATTCTTAAAAACAGAGATCGAGTCTGACTTCCGAATCCAGATTGGTAGCTGGTTCCAAAGGAGAGGAGCTTGATAACTGAAGGCTCTGCATCCCATTGTACTTTTGGAGATTCTAGGTATTACAAGTAATCCAGCATTTTGGGAGTGTAGTGCTCTGTAAGGAAAATAGGGTAGTATCAGATCTTTTAAATAAAAAGGAGCCTGATTATTTAGAGCTTTGTAAGTGAGAAGAAGGATTTTAAACTTAATTCTAAATTCTGTGGCTCCTGGACTACCTCACAAACCGGCCACAGTTTGTGAGAACCTGGGATTGTGTGTCCGACACAATCATCGGCAGCACGGGGGCCCCCAGGGAACGGTTTTGGCTCCCTTCCTGTTCACCCTTTATACTGCAGACTTCTCACACAACACAACACACTGCCATCTGCAGAAGTTCTCTGACGACTCTGCGATTGTCGGCCTCATCTCCAACGGAGATGAAGCTGAGTACAGAGGCCTTATCCAGGACTTTGTGGACTGGTGCCATTGGAACTGCCTCCAGATCAATGCGAGGAAAACTAAGGAGCTGGTGGTGGACTGCCACAAGCAAGGACAACCCCTCACAGCACCAGTAAACATCCAGGGAACAGACATTGAGATGGTGACATCCTACAGGTACCTGGGTGTTCATCTGAATAATAAACTAGACTGGTCACACAATACCGACTCACTCTACAAGAAGGGACAGCGCAGGCTGTTCCTAATGAGGAGGCTCAGGTCTTTTGGTGTTCAAGGGGTGCTCCTGAAGACATTCTGTGATTCGGTGGTGGCATCAGCCATCACTTTTGGAGTGGTCTGCTGGGGCAGTGGCATCACAGCAGCCGATAGGAAGAGACTGAACAAACTGATCAAGAAAGCCAGCTCTGTCCTGGGGAAGTGTCTTGACCCAGTGGAGGAGATAGGAGAGAGAAGGACGGTGGCTAAGCTGTCATCTCTGCTGGAGTCTGAGTCCAACCCTATGCAGGACATACTGAACGCACTGAGGAGCTCATTTAGCGGTAGGCTACATCATCCTAGGTACGCGACCGAGAGGTTTCGCAGGTCCTTCCTACCAACAGCTGTCAGACTTTATAACCTAAGCAGGGCTGCGCGCAGAGATAGCAAAAAAAACGTGACGACCTAATAGTATTGAATGCAAAAAACGCAACAGACTTACACAAAATGGTCCCCTCCAGTATACAACTAGGACAATATCAATCGCTACGGAGGGTGACAATATGTATGGGTACATATTCATACTATGTGGGGTAACTAAACAGACGGTTATGCTGTTTATTCCATCTAACAACAATGCTCCATACTGTGTATATATACTGCTCAAAAAAATAAAGGGAACACTTTGAAAACACATCAGATTTTATGGGAAAAAATAAGCTGGATATCGAAATTGTGGCAGGCTAGTCCAGTTTACTCAGATTAAAAAGTGTTCCTTTAATCTGAGTAAGCTGGACTAGCCTGCCACAATTTCGATATCCAGCTTATTTTTTCCCCATTAAAATCTGATGTGTTTTCAAAGTGTTCCCTTTATTTTTTGAGCAGTATATATTTATATAAGATAAGCCTTTATTAGTCCCACAACGGGGAAATTCCAGGATTGCAACAGCACAGGGATAGCAACACTCAGAGCAACAATCAGAAGGCAAGAAAAAAAACAAGCAAGCAAGAGCAGCTAATATACATATGTACATATTACTATAAAATATATATATACACACACACAGACACACAGTGCAGAGCATTGTAGCTGGATGGAATAAATATATGAATATGTAAACACACAGTGCGGAGCAATGTAGCTAGATGGAATAATATGTAGATATATAAACACACAGTGCGAAGCATTGTAGCTAGATGGAATAAATATATAGATATATAAACATAAACACACCCAGTGCGGAGCATTGTAGCTAGATGGAATAAATATGTAAATATATAAACACACACAGTGCAGAGCATTGTTGCTAGATGGGATGAAACAGCACAACCGTCTACTTAGTTATCCTACATGGTATGATTATGTGCCCATACATATTCTCACTCTCCATAGTGACCGGTATTTTCCTAGTTGTATGCCGGAGGGGACCATTGTGTAAGTCTTTTGCATCTTTTGCATTCAAAAAACTATTAGTTTGTTACATCTTTTTGCTATCTCTGCGAGCAGCCCTGCTTAGGTTGTACAGTCTGACAGCCGTTGGTAGGAAGGACCTGCGAAACCTCTCAGTTGTGCACCTGGGATGATGTAGTCTGCTGCTAAATGAGCTCCTCAGTGCATTCAGTATGTCCTGCATAGGGTGGAACTCGGACTCCAGCAGAGATGACAGTTTAGCCACCGTCCTTCTCTCTCCTATCTTCTCCACCGGATCAAGGCGCTGCCCCAGGACAGAGCTAGCTTTCTTGATCAGTTTGTTCAGTCTCTTCCTATCGGCTGCAGTAATGCCACTGCCCCAGCAGACCACTCCAAAAGTGATGGCTGATGCCACCACCGTGTCATAGAATGTCTTCAGCAGCGCACCTTGTACACCAAAAGACCTGAGTCTCCTCAGCAGGAACAGCCTGCGCTGTCCCTTCTTGTAGAGTGCATCAGTATTGTGTGACCAGTCTAGTTTATTGTTCAGATGAACACCCAGGTACTTATAGGCTGTCACCATCTCAATGTCTGTTCCCTGTATATTTACTGGTGCTGTGAGGGGTTGTCCTTGCCTGCGGCAGTCCACCACCAGCTCCTTAGTTTTTCTCGCGTTGATCTGGAGGCAGTTCCGATGGCACCAGTCCACGAAGTCCTGGATAAGCCCTCTGTACTCAGCTTCATCTCCATTGGAGATGAGGCCAACGATCGCAGAGTCATCAGAGAACTTCTGTAGATGGCAGTGTGTTGTGTTGTGTGAGAAGTCCGCAGTATAAAGAGTGAACAGGAAGGGAGCCAGCACCGTTCCCTGGGGGGCCTCCGTGCTACTGATGATCGTGTCGGACACACAGTCCCGGGTTCTCACAAACTGAGGCCGGTTCGTGAGGTAGTCCAGGATCCATGATGACAGGTGCTGGTCCACCCCTGCGTGCAGCAGCTTGTCCTTCAGGATCATCGGTTGGATGGTGTTGAAAGCACTGGAGAAGTCAAAGAACATGATCCTCACCATATTCCCGGGCTTCTCCAGGTGGGACAGAGAATGGTGAAGGAGGAAGATCACCGCATCGTCCACCCCAATGCCATGCTGGTAGGCGAACTGGAGTGGATCCATCGCTGGTTCCACCAGGGGGCGGAGGTGAGCAAGGAGCAGTCTCTCCAGGGTCTTCATCAAGTGGGACGTCGAGGCCACCGGTCTGTAGCTGTTCAGGTCTTTGGGGTGGGAATTTTTTGGTACAGGTACCACACAAGATGTTTTCCACAGCTGTGGTACCCTCCCCAGTTTCAGGCTCATGTTGAAGATATACGTCACAATCCCACACAGCTGGTCTGCACAGGACTTGAGGAGCTTTGTGCTGATGCCGTCCGGTCCCGACGCGTTCCTCGCCTTGATCTTCCTCAGCTCCGTCCTCACCTGGGTCCTGGTCAGGGTCAGGATGGGGGGCTGTGTGTTGGGAGTGGGGGGGTGTTGGTGGAGTGGGGAGTGGGCAGCAGGACTTGATTTCTTTAGAGGCAGCAGTGGTTGTTGTGCAGACAGGGGGGAGGGCGGTTGGTCAAACCTATTGAAAAACAGATTCAGGTTGTTCGCCCACTCCCTGCCCTCCGTGGCCTGGGGGGAGGTATTCTGGAGCCCAGAGATGGTTTTGAGGTTTCTCCAGACCCCGCTGATGTCGCTCTGTTGCAGCTTGTCCTCCATCTTCTTCCTGAAGCTGTCCTTGCCTACTCTGATCTTTCTCCTCAGCTCCCTCTGTACGGACTTCAGCATCTCCCTATTCCCCGACCTGAAGATCCTCTTCTTCTCTCTCAGAAGTGTTTTTATCTCAGGGTTGATCCAGGGTTTGTTGTTTGAGTGACGTCGTGTGGTCTTGGTGGGAACGGATTTGTCCACACAGAAGCTGAGGTAGTCCGTGAAGGTGTGAATGAGGCCATCGATGTCCTCACCATGTGGATTGCAGAGCTGCTTCCAGGCGGTGGCTTCAAAACAGCCCTTTAGAGTGTCCATTGTCTCCTCAGACCATAACTCCACAGTGTGCATGGCCGGAGGTTGTCTGTGCACTAGGGGTTTGTACACCGGCCGGAGATGAACCAAGTTGTGATCCGATCTCCCGAGTGGGGGGAGTTGTGATGAGGTGTACGCCTCCTTAGTGTTTGCGTAGAATAAGTCCAGTGTTTTATTGTCTCTAGTGTGGCATGTGACATACTGGGTGAACGTGGGTAGAATGGGAGATAGTGAAACATGGTTGAAATCGCCTGAGATGAGGAGAAGAGCATCTGGGTGTTCTGTCTGCAGCCTGCTGGTTACTGAATGGATGACGTCACGCGCTGTCCCAGCGTTCACCGTCGGATTTGCATAAACAACAATGCAGATCACTTATGAGTGTTCTCTCGGGAGATATGTAGGCCTCATGCTAACAGCTAGCAACTCAATGTCTTTGCTGCAGTGTCGTTGTTTAACAGTGATATGTCCCGGTCTGCACCAGTTGTTGTTAACATACATTATCACTCCACCGCCCCTTGCTTTGCCACTGTCTGGTGTTCGGTCAGCCTGTATCATGTGAAAACCCTCCAGCTCAATGTTAGCATCTGCTGCTAGTTCAGTTAGCCACGTCTCAGTAAACAAAAGGAGAGAGCACTCCCGGTAAGTGCTATCGTAACGGGAGATAGCCGCTAGCTCATCTACCTTTCCCAGTATCGACCGTACATTTCCCATGACAACAGATGGAAGGGAGGGTCTGTACCTTATATTTTTTGTCCTCCGCCTTACTCCAGCCCGGCAGCCGCGGCGTTTTCGCCTCAATTCTCTCGGTATGTCGAGTTTTTCCAATGGGACCGGGTGGCGGTTGAATGCTAGCAGCTCTTCCCTGCTGTATCGTATCCTGCTATAAACAGTGGCTCCGTCCACCGGCTCAGGAGACATTTGGGACGATCTGTGTGTCCGTGATATAAGTGGAGTGAAAAAAGACGGATCAAAAAGAGAGAGAAGGGGAAAAAGACTCGGAATCGAGCCGTTGTTGCAAAGGGCAGCCTACTCGTGTGGCGCCGGGAGAGGAAAAAAAAATATAAAAAAATATATATATATATATAAATAAATATATTTATTAAATATATAAATCTAAAATATATTTACATAGACAAAATTGTTGGTACCCCTCTGTTAATGAAAGAAAAACCCACAATGGTTACAGAAATAACTTGAATCTGACAAAAGTGGTAATAAATAAAAATTCTATGAAAATTAACCAATGAAAATCAGACAATGCTTTTGAATTGTGGTTCAACAGAATCACTTTACAAAACAAACTCATGAAACAGGCCTGGACAAAAATGATGGTACCCCTAGAAAAGATTGAAAATAATGTGACCACAGGGACATGTTCAACCAAGATGTGTCCTCTAATTAACATCACAGGTGTCTACAAACTTGTAATCAGTCAGTCGGCCTATTTAAAGGGTGACAAGTAGTCACTGTGCTGTTTGGTGACATGGTGTGTACAACACTAAACATGGACCAGAGGAAGCAAAGGAGAGAGTTGTCTCAGGAGATTAGAAAGAAAATTATAGACAAGCATGTTAAAGGTAAAGGCTATAAAACCATCTCCAAGCAGCCTGATGTTCCTGTGACTACAGTTGCACATATTATTCAGAAATTTAAGATTCACGGGACTGTAGCCAACCTCCCTAGACGTGGCCGCAGGAGGAGACGGATAATACGAATGGTATCAAAAGAGCCCAGAACAACCTCTAAACACATTCATGGTGAACTCCAAGGTCAAGGTACATCAGTGTCAGATCGCACCATCCGTCGTTGTTTGAGCCAAGGTGGACTTCATGGGAGATGACCAAGGAGGACACCACTGTTGAAAACAAATCATAAAAAAACCAGACTGGAATTTGCCAAACTGCATGTTGAAAAGCCACAAAGCTTCTGGGAGAATGTCCTATGGACAGACGAGACAAAACTGGAACTTTATGGCAAGGCACATCAGCTCTATGTTCACAGACGCATAAATGAAGCATACCAAGAAAAGAACATTGTCCCTACTGTGAAACATGGAGGAGGTTCTGTCATGTTGTGGGGCTGCTTTGCTGCATCTGGCTTAGGGTGTCTTGAATGTGTGCAGGGTACAATGAAATCTCAAGACTATCAAGGTATTCTAGAGAGAAATGTGCTGCCCAGTGTCAGACAGCTTGGTCTCAGTCACAGGTCATGGGTCTTGCAACAGGATAATGACCCAAAACACACAGCTAAAAACACCCAAGAATGGCTAAGAGCCAAACATTGGACTATTCTAAAGTGGCCTTCTATGAGCCCTGATCTCAATCCTATTGAACATCTGTGGAAGGAGCTGAAACATGCCATCTGGAGAAGGCACCCTTCAAACCTGAGACAACTGGAGCAGTTTGCTTATGAGGAATGGGCCAAAATACCTGCTGAGAGGTGCAGAAGTCTCATTGACAGTTACAGAAATCGTTTGATTGCAGTGATTTCCTCAAAAGGTTGTGCAACAAAATATTAAGTTAAGGGTACCATCATTTTTGTCCAGGCCTGTTTCATGAGTTTGTTTTTAAAATAATTCTGTTGAACCACAATTCAAAAGCATTGTCTGATTTTCATTGGTTAATTTTCATAGAATTTTTATTTATTACCACTTCTGTCAGATTCAAGTTATTTCTGTGACCATTGTGGGTTTTTCTTTCATTAACAGAGGGGGACCAACAATTTTGTCCACGTGTGTATGTGTACATATGTACTGTATATTCACTGCTCTTATTTTCTTGTCTAAATTATTGCTCTGAGTGTTGCTATCCCTGTACTGTTGCAATCCTGGAATTTCCCCATTGTGGGACTAATAAAGGCTTATCTTATCTTATCTTATCTTATGGGAAGCCAGTGAAGGGAGGCCAGAACCAGAGAGATATGATCTCTCTTTCTAGTACCTGTTAAAACTCTTGCTGCAGCGTTTTTGATCAGCTGAAGACTTTTGAAAGATATTTTAGAACAGCCTGATAATAAAGATTTACAATAATCTAATCTAGAGCTAACAAAAGCGTGGATTAGTTTCTCAGCATCACTCTGAGACAAGATGCTCCTAATCTTGGCAGTATTACACAAATGATAGAAGGCAGTCTTAGAAACAAGTTTAATATGTGAATTAAAAAACAGATCTTGATCAAAAATAACTCCAAGGTTCCTCACAGAACTATTAAGAGAAAGAGTAACCGCATCCAAACTAAGAGTTTGATTTGGAAAGGTATTTCTGTGGTTTTTTTGGACCAACTAGAATGACTTCAGTCTTATCTGAATTTAATAGCAAGAAATTACAAGTCATCCAAGCACTGATTTCCTTAAGACAAGCCTCTAACTTGGCTAATTGATGGCTTCATTGACAAGTATAATTGTGTGTCATCTACATAACAATGAAAATGTATACAGTGCTTTCTAATAATGTTGCATAACAGAAGCATATATAAACTAAAAAGAATAAGGCCTAGCACAAATTCCTGTGGAACTCCATGACTGAGCTTTATCAGATAAATAAGATCTAAACCACTGCAACAAAGTTCCATTAAGTCCAACAAGGTGTTCTAGTCTATCAAGTAAAATATTATGATCATTAGTATCAAAAACTGCATTAAGGTCCAAAAGGACAACTACAGAAACAAGTCCATTATCAGATTCAATAAGGAGGTCATTAGTGACCTTCACTAAAGCTGTTTCAGTACTATGATGGATTCTAAACTCAGATTCTGTCATGAATTGCCCCTCAGGGCAGAGAGGTGAGACCCACACGCAGGACTGCAGTTTGTGAAATTTAGTAAACGAACGCAAAGACCAAAACTGGGCTCAAACTGAAATACAAAATAAACCTACAGATTCTGCACCAGAACAAGGGATGGGTTCTGGTGGAGACTGGAGATGGAAACTTAAGACTCCTGCAACGAGAAATGAAAATAACAGCCCTTAAATAGGATTAGAAACAATAAACCAAAAAGTAACTGGTGTGAATCACATGAGCGGGCTGGGGAGAAAATGACAATCAGCTGTGAGTCTTCAGGAGGGGAGACGGAGCTGACAGTTTGACAGGAGCACCGCCCACAACCAGGGAGAAGCCTGGAAGTGCTCCTGACAACTGCCACTCCAGAGAGAGAAAGAAAAGAGAGGACACTGGCAAAATAATGTGGAAACAAAAAACCCAAATATGTAAATAACAAAACTACACTGAACGTAAACAGGAAAATAAATCATACAATACCAAATATGTGAAAACAAACTAGAAATAACATCACTGGCTAAGAACTCCAAAATACAATATTATACAAATAAGGAAAAACAAAAAGGCAAAGAGTCGCCGATGTTGCTGGTGACGGGGAAGGGACCCACGAACCGCGGAGCGAGCTTCCGGGACTCAGCTTTGAGTGGGACCTGATCCATGGCCACCCAGACCTGCTGTCCAGTCTTGTAGTCCGGCCCCGGGACCCTCTTGCGGTCAGCATAGCTTTGATTACCCTCCATGGAGCAGAGGAGAACCACTCTGGTGGTTCTCCAGGCCCGGTGGCAGCGATGAAAATGGGCCCCCACGGACAGCACTGCAACCTCTCTCTCCGCCATAGAGAGCGGGGGGGGAGGGTTGTAGCCCATGGACACCTGAAATGGTGATCAGCCCATGGCTGAAGAGAACGTGGAATTAAGCGAATATTCCACCCAGGTCAGATGGGAGCTCCATAAAGCAGGATCATCGGCTGCCACACAACGAAGGGCGACATCCAGGGACTGGTTGGCACGCTCAGCCTGCCCATTGCTCTGAAGATGATAGCTGGAGGTGAGGCTGATGGCGGTGCCGAGGCAGTGGCAGAATGACTTCCAAACCCGTGATATGAACTGAGGACCCTGGTCAGACACAATGTCCGTAGGAATACCATGCAGCCTGATGATGTGGTAGGATAACAGTTCTGCCGTCTTGGAGGCAGATGGCAGCTTGGGGAGGGGAACCAGATGTACAGCCTTCGAGAATCTGTCCACAATGGTCAAAATCACCGTATTGCCGTGGAAAGGGGGAAGACCAGTGACAAAGTCCATGGCGATGTGGGACCAAGGCCAACTGGGGATGGGGAGGGGGTGAAGAAGGCCAGTGGGAGGGGTGGAGGAGGATTTATTCCGGGCACATGTCTGGCAGGCTTTCACATACTCCTGCATGTCCCGCCACAACGTGGGCCACCAAAACGCTTGTTTAATGATATCAACAGTACATACCACCCCCAGGTGGCAGGCGAAACGTCCGGTGTGCCCCCACTGGATGACTTTGCTGCGGAGGGCAGCAGGGACGTACAGGCGGTTAGGGGGACATCCCGCTGGTTCGAGCTCTGAGGACTGGGCCTGGCGGACTCTATTCTCGATCTCCCAGGTAAGGGTTCCCAGGACGCACGAAGGCGGAAGATGGGCTGGGAGCGGGAAGGGGGGTCAGCCAAGTCCTGACTGAACTGCCTGGAGAGAGCATCAGGCTTCCCGTTACGGGAGCCGGGCCTATAGGTGACAGTGAAATTAAAACACTGGAAAAATAGGGCCCAGCGAGCCTGCCTAGGATTAAGCCGGCGGGCCGACCGCAGATACTCCAAGTTCTTGTGGTCGGTCCACACAACTACTGGGTGAACGGCTCCCTCCAGCCAGTGTCTCCATTCCTAAAATGCCAACTTAATGGCCAACAGCTTGCAATCCTCAACGTCGTAATTCCTCTCAGCTGGGGTGAGCCGCCAAGAGAAATACACACATGGGTGGAGCTTCAAGTCCGGGGGAGAGTGCCTGGACAAAACAGTGCCCACGCCCGTTTCTGAAGCGTCCACCTCCAGGGTGAATTGGAGCTGAGGGTCGACCTGAGCCAAGATGGATTTGTCGGCAAACAGGCCCTTTAAAGTGCTGATGACACGTTTTTGACTTCCTCTAATTTTTCAACACATAATACAGTATGACAAAATAGGTTGGTCTGTGCAGTTTTAAGTCAAACAGGCTTTTTTTCACGCGAATATCCAACGTTTTCATGAGCGCCACATCACCAATTACGTCAGTGGCTGGAAAACCCCGCTGCCATGTAGTCACGTCAGCGACAGAACACAGCGCTTGGCTGCACATTGTACAGACAGGATGGAAGCGGTTGAAAACATCAACGATGGTTCCACCACATGTAGTCTGGAATTGGTTTATGTTGTCCAATATTCAGACGATTATAGTTCTGAAGAATGGGATAATAATGAAGAATCTGGGGGCATCAGACTGTATAGGTTTGAGCCGTGCCAAACGGGCATCGTGCCAAGCCAGTCACACTCAGAGAGTGATGGTGGAGAGGCACACATGCCAGCCACAGCAGTAGCGACAAACACACGGCAGGGGAACACCAGTATTATTCTTTTGTTACAGATATTGTAACAAATTATTTGTTCATAAATATAATTTATTTAAACCCGATTTTTCAATAAAATCATAGCAGTGTAATCGCTGTGGCTCAGGCATCGGGTTTATTATGGATTATATTTTGAGTTCTTGTTGTTTTGTACATATGTTTTATGTGCGTTTTGAGCCATTTTCAGGTGGGCACTATCCAAGATTCACCAGTCTGATCACACGCGCAGTCTCTGTTTGACAGTCAGCTGTTCATGGTTTGTGTGCATCATCTGCCGTGTTGTCAGCCAGCCAATGTTGCCAGCGCTATCACGACGTGTTGGCCGCTCCACACAGCCATGGTTCTGTTGCGCCCCTTGAAGCGATGTCGGCCCTGGGGCGCAACTGTGGTTAACACGTCTCCTCTCCATGTTCGCTGGGCGATGTCGGCCCCAAATGCCAACTGTGGGTGTTTCTGTTTATTTTTGTGAGTCTTCACCTTTTTGGGAACGACCTTTTTTGTCCTGGGCACGACGTTAAACTACATCCGGCAGCAAGGCCCCAGTCCGGGAGTTCTGGGGTCCTGAGGAGAATGTCACTACCTCTTAATTGCTGCTGTGCTGGGTCACCCTTGGGCAAGGTGTAGCACCCAATAGCCTCCCATACTGGGTTACGTACAAGCCACCAACAGCATGCCAGGCAGATGATGTCATGTAAGACTGCACCTGTTTGACATGGCGGACGAGTGCAACGCTTAGCGGGCAGGCGGTAAGAAGAACAAGCTGCGCGTCTCAATCCCTTGAGCTGCAGTGAATTGGCTGGCAGTCAAGTGAGTGTGCGTGGCCCCTCGCGCAACCACAACCACCTTAAACAACTTCATCAGCGAATGGCTTGTTCCTTTTCCAAAGTCCAATGGCGACGGAAGTGCGGGTGACGGGGGTAGGCCTGGAAAGCTGGAAGCCCCTAGTCCGCACCCGCACATTGGCGGCAGATCTAAGATGGTCAATCCCTGCTGAACAGCCGTGACGGCAGGGTTTCGGCAGCTGGATCTGTGACTGGGCTGGTCCTTTTTAGGATCACCGCAGCCCACCCTAATTGGGGAGACCCCTAGAAAAGGTGGGGTAAACATCGTACACGGCATCTCGTACACGGCATCTCAGTCTGGCCAGTTCACTGCGGCTGGCGGACTTCCCATCTCTGCGGTCGAAAATCAAAGAAAACACTCTGCTCTCTCAAGAGGCCTCTAACTCTCGGAGCCTGGAATATTCGCACACTCCTTGACAAAAGCAACACAGAAAGACCAGAATGCTGAACAGCACTCGTCTGCAAGGAGCTCGACCGATTCAACATCGACGTGGCAGCTCTTAGTGAGACAGGATTCCCAGATGAAGGTAACATAGAAGAAGCAGGGTCAAACTACACCATTTTCTGGAAAGGGAAAAGTGCTGAAGAACCACGTATTCATGGAGTTGGCTTTGCTATAAGATCGAAACTCGTTGACCAACACAACCTCGTCCCTACGGCCATCAGTGAACGCATGATGAAAGTCAGAATCCGTCTTGTCCAAAACAGATTTCTTACCTTGATATCTGTGTATGCTCCAATGCTCACCTCAGAGGATGATGAAAAAGCCTCCTTTACCGTACCATCCAAAGTGTCCCAAGACAGGACAAACTTGTCATCCTGGGCAACTTTAATGCCAGAGTAGGCAGAGATCACAATCTTTGGAAAGGCGTCCTCGGACATCATGGAATTGGAAACTGCAACTCCAATGGCCAACTCCTCCTTGGCCTTTGTGCTGAACGTGAACTGGTCATCACCAACTCCCTCTTCCAGCTACCATCTCGTCAAATAACAACCTGGAAACACCCAAGATCCAAACACTGGCATATCTTTGACTACATTCTAACTAGAGCCAGAGACAAAAGAGACGTGCACATCACCTGTTCCATGCCTGATGCAGATGACTGTTGGACAGACCACAGATTGCTTATCTCATGACTCCAAATCAAAGTCCGTTGTCCACCAAAACGGACCTCATCAAGTGCTCCTCATCATCTGTGCAAAACTACGCAATCCACAAACATCTCAAGACTTCAAGGAAGCCGTAGAAAAGAACATCGCGGATCTTCCAGAACCACCACAGGTGGAAGATAACTGGACCACCCTTCGTGACGCAGTGCTTGACGCTGCAAAAAAGACAATAGGTTTCTCTCAGAAGAAGACCCAAGACTGGTTTGATGAAAATGACGAAGTCATCACAAACCTTGTTGAAGCTAAACGTCAGGCAAGACTCACTTTTGAAAACCAGCCATCCACACAGAACAAACAAAAATATAAACAAGCACTTGCAAACTGTCAGAGAGAAATTCGCGCTGCTCAGAACAACTGTGGCAACTGAAATCGGAGGAGATCCAAAGATTTGCAGACCAACGCGACATGCGCCGCTTTTATGCCGCAATAAAGGAAATCTTCGGCCCTACAAGGTCAACTGCCTGCAGTCTGAAGGATGCAGATGGCTCCACTGTCATCAGTGACACCCAGGGAATTTTAAACCGATGGAGATCCCACTTTGAAAGCCTTCTCAATGATCATTCGTGCACACCAGACGACCTTCTCTGTAAAACACCACAACATCCTGTTCGCTACTGGATGTCTCTTCCACCCTCCTCTGAGGAAATGAACAAAGCCATCAAGCACATGAAACCAGGCAAGGCACCGGGACCAGACAACATCCCACTAGAACTAATCACTCATGGTGGCCCGGAATTTAAGAACCGACTGCTGAACCTCATCCTAAAAATCTGGGAAACAAAGACAGTCCCTAGTGACTTCCGCGATGCAAATATTATCACCATCTTCAAAAAGGGAGATCAAGAAAACTGTGGAAACTACCGTGGCATCTCACTGCTATGCATAGCAAGTAAGATCTTTGCACGCATCCTCCTCAACCGCCTCCTTGTCATCGCAGAAGAAATACTTCCTGAATCACAGTGCGGTTTCCGACCTTCTCACGGGACAATAGACATGATCTTCTGTGCCCGACAACTGCAGGAGAAATGTCAAGAACAGCAACAGCCACTTATGCTCATCTTCTGGGACCTAAAGAAAGCCTTCGACAAGGTCCCACGGCCGGCTATGTGGGCAGTCTTGGCAAGATTTGGCTGCCCAGATGACTTCATTATGCTGATCCGCTCACTTCATGATGGAATGGTGGGCAGAGTATGCCATCAAAAAGCTCTCTCTGACCCTTTTCCCATAACAGGAGGACTCAAGCAAGGCTGCGTTCTAGCCCCAACCTGCTTCTCACTGTACCTGGCGGCAATGCTCAATGAAATCCCACCAGACACCCCTTCCATTGATGTACGATATCGCATGGACGGAGGCCTCTTCAATCTCAGTCGACTCCGAGCAAAAACAAAAACGTTAACTACCACAGTCCACGAGCTGCAGTATGCAGTTGACAGCGCTACCCCTAGCTTAACTGCTGAAGAGCTACAGAGGACGGCTGACCTCTACAATAATGCTTATGAGCGTTTTGGAATGGAGGTGAATACTGACAAAACCAAAGCCCTCATCCAACCACCCCCAGGCTACATGCTCCCTGACACAGTCATCACTATTGACGAAAAGCCTCTGGAAAAAGTGGACCATTTCTGTTATCTAGGAAGCATTCTATAAAAGACACCTACATGCGACCAGGATGTGGAGAATCGCGTTAGGGCAGCTCACTCCGCTTTTGGACGTCTTAACCGTCGAGTCTTCAACAACTACGCACTGACTATCAAAACAAAGATCATGGTTTTCAGGGCTGTAGTTCTGTCTACCCTTCTCTACGCCTGCGAGACCTGGACTCTCTACCGTTGCCAAATCAAACGTCTTGAGCACTCCCAACAGCTGAAGCTTAGACAAATCCTTAAAACCAAATGGATGGACCGGGTAATAAACACCGAAGTTCTCGCCCGCGCTGCACTACCTAGTGTTGAAGCTACCATTATTCAGCACCGTCTCCGCTGGGCAGGCCATGACCAACGAATGGACTCAAATCGTCTACTGAAATTTCTGCTCTATGGAGAACTCACCTCAGGAACAAGACCACTAGGCAGACCAAAATTGCGCTATAAAGACCAACTAAACTCCACCTTGGCCCAAACCAACATCCACAGATGGGAACACCTAGCAAAGAAGAGAATGGTATGGAGAGAAGCTATCCGCAATGGCACTATAGCCTTTGAGAAAAACAGATGTGCATTTGAGGAGGAGAAGCGAAGAAGAAGGAAGGCGCGCTCTCAGCAGCCATGACCTCCACCGTCACTTCCCTGCGGTCTCTGCCCACGCCTCTTCCATCACCGGCTCAGGCTACAGAGCCACATCCGTCACAAGCACAAGTGATTTCTGGAACGGGAGCAACCCTATGCTCGGACACGAGCAGGAGCCGCCGCCGCCAATGTGCTGTGGTGAATTCTGCACGTAAATCCGTTCATCATGATCATCCGTGCGCTCTTATGCAAGGCAGGGAGAGGGAGGATGAAATAACGAGGATTTGCGTGCAGGGTTCACCACAGCACATTTAATACAGAAAGACAGACAGTTCCCTGAAAGGTGAAGACGTACAAGAAACACAGACACACTTGCTGATGGCGTTCGGGAGCCTGCATCGCCCAGTGAACCAATGAGAGGAGACGTGGTTGCCACAGGTGCACCCCAGAGCCGACATCGCTTCAAGGACGCACGAGAGCCACGGCGAACATGGAGTGACAAGCGGGTCGTGAGAGTGCTGAAAATACTGGCAGACAAACAGCACAGATGACAATACTATGGACCATCAGTGCATGACTGGCAAACGGCCACGAAGTACACGCACTGTACTTCGGATAACTGTACTACCATTTCAGATAACTTATGTTGAACTGTATAATCTGAGGAGTTATTGTTTAATTTGACCTTGTTAGATTTTTTTCCCTTTTTTTCCCCTTTGTTATATTATTCTGTTCCTTTTTTTTAATCTTTACATCTAATCTATCCGAAATAAAGATTCATTCATTCATTCACTGCTGGTGATGGTGTGATGAGAAGCACCTGGGCTAGGACCAGGAAACATGATCAGCGGGAGTTTGAATCAGCTGGTGATAATGATAGAGGGGACGTGGCCAGACTGGCGAGATGTCAGCATGGGATCACAGAAAGTAGGTCAAAGCTGCACGTAAATTCATTAATCCTTCCCCTCCTGGTGCGCTTCTCCTGCATAAAAGCGCACGAGGAACGGAAGAGGCTTATGACAGTTGGAGCTGAAGCGTGTGATGTGGTCTTTCACGGCTTGCTGTTTATCTAAGCCTGCGACACAACACGAAGGCACAGCTGTAAAATTAAAACAAGAAACCAGAGAAACTGTGAGCTACAAAGCTGCTGTTATTCCAGTCAACAACACCGGAGTCCGTTCTGTCGCTTACGTCATGGGGGTGCCACCCTTAATTCGGTGGGCAGCACCACAGTCCAGTCAGCGACTGCTGTTTTTTGATGATAACTAGTTTATGCAGGCGCGGTTGTAAATGTTATATTGATTATCAACAATGACTTTTGGGTTTACACATCATCCTAAAAAATGTCAAAATCGTGTCATCAGCCCATTAAACTGCTGATGACATGTTCTTAACTTCCTCTAATTTTTCAACACATAATATAATATTACGAAATAGGTTGGTCTGTGCAGTTCTAAGTCAAACAGGCTTTTTTTCACGTGAACATCCGACGTTTTCATGAGTGCAACGTCACCCATTGTGTCAGTGAAAACCCCCCGGCCATGTTGTAACGTCATCGGCGGAACACAGCGCTTGGCTGCCCTTTGTACACACAGGATGGAAGCGGTTGAAAACATCAACCATGGTTCCAGCACATGCAGTCTGGAATTGGTTTGTGTTGTCCAATCCTCAGATGATTATAGTTCCGAAGAATGGGATGACAATGAAGAATCTGGGAGCATCAAACCGTATAGGTTTGAGCCATGCCAAGTGGGAATTGTTCCTAGCGAGTCAGACTCAGTGACAGTCAGCTGTTCATGTTTTGTGTGCATCATCTGCTGTGTTGTCAGCCAGCCAATATTGCCAACACTATCACAACGTGTTAGCCACTTCACACAGCTGTGGTTCTGTTGCGCCCCTTGTAGCGATGTCAGCTCTGGGGCGCAACCGTGGTTAACACGTCTCCTCTCCATGTTCGCTGGGCGATGTCAGCCCTGAACATCTACTGTTTGTGTTTCTGTGTATTTTTTGTAAGTCTTCACCTTTTGGGATCAGTTTTTTTGTTCAATACATGTGCTGTGGTGAATCCTGCGCTTAAATCCTCGTATAAATCCTCGTTATTTGCGCGTAAATCGTCACTCTCCGTGTGCTCTTACGCAGGGCAGGGAGAGGGTGCATGAAATAACGAGGATTTACGTGTAGGGTTCACTACAGCACATTTAATATAGAATGACAGACAATTCCCAAAACCTGATGACGTGCAAAAAACACACTTACTGATGGCATTTGGGGGCAGACATCGCCCAGAGAATGAATGAGAGGAGACGTGTTAGCCACAGGTGTGCCCCAGAGCCGACATCACTTCAAGGATGCACGAGAACCACGGCGAACATGGAGCGACTAACACGTCGTGAGAGTACTGAAAATACTGGCAGACTAACGGCACAGATGACAATACTATTGACTAGCAGTGCGTTAATGGCAAACGGCCGCCAATATGTACATGCACTGCTGGTGATGGTGTGATGAGAAGCACCTGGGCGAGGACCGGGAAACATGATCAGCGGGAGTTTGAATCAGCTGGTGATAATGAGAGAGGGGACATGTCTGGACCAGTGAGATGTAAGCATGCGATCACAGAAAGTAGGTCAAAGCTGCGCGTAAATCCATTAATCCTTCCCCTCCTCCGTGTGCTCCTCCTGCCTAAAAGCGCACCAGGAGGCTGATGACAGTTGGAGCTGAAGCGTGTGATGTGGTCCTGTGTTTATCTAAGCCTGAGACACAACGTGAAGGCATAGCCGTAAAATTAAAACAAGAAACCACAGAAACTGTGAGCTACAAAGCTGCTGTCATTCTAGTTAACAACACTGGAGTCCGTTCTGTCGATTACATCATTGGGGTGCCGCCCTTAATTCGGTGGGCGGCACCACAGTCCAGTCAGCGGTTGCTGTTTTTTGATGATAACTAGTTTATGCAGGTGCTGTTGTAAATATTATATTGATCATAGACAATGACTTTTGGGTTTACACAACATGCTGAAAAAATGTCAAAAACGCGTCATCAACACTTTAATTTGGTAAAGGCCTGCTCGGCTGCCTCGGTCCATAAAAATGGTACCTTAACAGAGGTCAGCTGCGTTAAAGGCTGTGCTATCCCACTATAGTTTCGAATAGACCTGCGATAGAAATTCGCAAACCCCAAGAAGAGTTGCAGCTCCTTGCAGGAGTGGGGTGTTGGCCAATCCAGCACAGCCTTCACCTTGGCCGGGTCAGCCCTCAGCTCTCCCTCCGCTATAATAAAGCCAAGGAAAGAAGTGGAAGTTGTGGAAAATTCACACTTCTCAGCCTTGACATAAAGTTGGTTCTCTAAGAGCTGCTGTAACACGGCTCTAACATGAGTCTCATGCTCCTCTGGCATGCGAGAAAAAATCAGGATGTCATGTAAATAGACAAACACAAACCGATTAAGCATATCGTGGAGGACGTTGTTAATTAAACACTTGAAAACAGCGGGGGCGTTAGTTAATCCAAAAGGCATAACCAAATACTCAAATTGCCCCGTGTGTTTTAAACGCTGCTTTCCACTCGTCCCTCTCATGTATTCTGACTAGATGCTATGCATTACGTAAATCGAGCTTGGAGAATATACGCGAACGCTGCAGGAGCTCAAAAGCGGAGTTCATCAGGGGCAAAGGGTATTTATCTTTGACTGTGATGATGTTAAGTTCCCTGTAGTCAATGCACGGACGCAGAGACCCGTCCTTCTTGCCCACAAAGAAAAACCCCACCCCAAGGGGAGCCGAGAATGGCCGAATGAGGCCGGTGTTCAATGACTCTTTAATGTACCTCTCCATCACCTCCCTCTCAGGCCCAGAAATACTAGAGTTTGCTGGATGGCAGCCTCGCACCTCGGAAGGAGGTTGATGGCACAGTCATACGAGCGATGTGGAGGAAGTGCTAACGCTCATGACTTGCTAAAGACCTCCCCGAGGTCGTGATAGACCTTGGGCACGAGGCTGAGGTCTGGTGGCTCAACCTGTGGAGAGGAGACTGGGAGGGACGGTGAACACTCGGCCGAGTTTAGACACAGCCAAACAGTTAGGGCTCCAGGAGGTGATGGAATTTTGTGCCCAATTAATAATTGGATTATGCCTTCGGAGCCACAGATAACCTAGTACCACCGCATGAGAGGCCTGTGGAAACACGTAAAAAAAATCAGCCTCTCCTGGTGGTTACCGGACAACAGGATGGATAACTGCGCTATGCAATGGGTAACGGACGCCACCGTCTGGCCAAAAAGGGTTCGCACAGAATGAGGAGCCGGCAGTTTAATCGTCGGAATCCCCATCTCATTCACCAACTTAGAGAAGATGAAATTACCCTCTGCCCCGGAATCAATTAGAGCAGAGATCCTCCTCTCGACCCCTGGTAGCTGAACCAGGGCCAAAATAGAAAAATTACCGGGGGGATCAGATTGAGACCCACCCGCCACACCCCTTGCGGCTACTGATGGGCTGATTCTTTTGGGCCGGAAGTGGCATGTGTTCAACTTGTGGTCAGCGAACCACAGTAGGCACACGCCCAGATCCGCTGCTGCCGCTCAGCCTCTGCCCACGGAAGGCGAGCAGAGCTGAGCTCCATAGGCTCGGGGGCGGAGTTGCACTCACCTAGGTCAGTAGGCGCCGGGAGTGTCCATGTGGCGAGTGGGTGAGAGGAGGCACTGCGCTCCCGAGCACGCTCACGATACCGATTATCCAGCCCGACCGCCTGATCTATCAGACCATCCAAGGTGGCAGGAACGGCATAAGCCACCAGGTCATCGTGAAGCTGAGGATTCAGTCCGTGGAGGAACGCGCTGTGCAGTGCAACCTCATTCCACCCCGAATCTGCTGCCTCGACCCGAAACTCCACTGAGAAGTTGGCCACAGACCGACTGCCCTAGTGGAGCAACATCAGGCGACTCATAATATTCCCTTCACTCTCGGAACGGTCAAAGGTGCAGGAAAACTCGGACACAAATTGGTCAAACGTGGGTGGCGAAGCTCTCTGACTATTGATAACAGACCGTGCCCAACTAAGAGCATGGCCCCGAAGCAGAAGAGTAAACTGGTGGATTTTGGAAGTGTCATCTGGGAACTTCCCCTTCACCTGCTCGAAATAAAGCTGAATCTGACACAAAAAGTCCTTGCATTCCCCCCGCATACGGAGCAGGTGTGGGAATGGAAAGGGTTCGGCAAATGACAGTTGATAGTGGATGAGCAAGTGGAGGTGGAGCGGCCAGGACAGCCGCACGGCCCAATTGATCAGTAATGACAGCAGCTGAGTGTGTTCAGCCACCTGCCTTTCTGTAGCGTCGAGGCGGTGGAGTGCGGAGTGCTCAGTTGATGATGCACTTGCCAGGTTGTGACCTTGGCTGGCTCATTCTGTCATACTGACTAGACAAGCAACTTGAGTGCAAAGTGCAATCACCAAGAGAACACACAGAAAACGTTTGACCTTTTATTAGAACTTTCAAAACTGCACACTTGTGGAAAAAGTCAGTCACTTGCCAGGTAAGCAGGAGCCCTGCGGAGGATAGACGGGACGGATTTGGGAGGAATGGAGAAATTATGAAAATCCAATTAAACCACTTACGTGGGAGGTGAGGAGAGACCAGCACAGAACCCAGTGAAGGAGAAGAACTAGCAGGTAAGAACTGCCGATTGGGTATGGTTGGTGAGGTCTGACTGGGTGGAGAGGATGAGCAGAGTAGAGGTGGAGCAACGGGCTGGCGAATGCACCAAATCTCCGGAGATGCACTGCTTTGTTTGTAGCAACCTAGAAGAGGTGGAAGAGAATATGTGTAAAACAAGATCATAAGTACACAACTGCTTACTTAGTGAGCTGTCTGCTGGAGCAGTATATCCAAACGAGCCAGCATTGAATCACTGAAGATCGCTTCCTTATAAACGCTGCCCCAGCAGGAATCAGCAGGTGCGTCTGATGAGGAGACCGGTGAACAGGAAGGAGGGGGTGAGCGCTCGCCAGCACATGACAAATAGAGCAATAAATGGGAAGACTTCTTTAAATAACCTGGTAGGAATAGGGTCTAAAAGACAAGTTGAAGGCTTGGATGAAGAAATTATTTTATCTCACTCTAAAAGGTCAATTGGAGTAAACTCATCCAAACAGATATCAATTGAAGGAATTGTAGTAGTTACTGTATTTAAGTTAACGGTGGGAAGAACCTGACTGATTTTATCTCTGATAGATGAAATTTTATTATTGAAGAAGTTCATAAAGTCCTGACTAGTAAGCTCTAAGGGAATGCTAGGATTGACAGAGTCTTGTCAGTCTGGCTACTGTGCTGAAAAGAAACCTGGGATTGTTCTTGTTATTTTCAATTAATGCAGAATAATAACTTGTTCTGGCTTTTCTAAGAGATTTTTTTTATAAATTAAAAGATGATTTCTCCAAGCTAAATAGATTTCATCTAATTTAGTGATGCACCATTTTCTTTCTAATTGATGAGTCTTCTGTTTTAAGCTACGAGTTTCTGTGTTGAACCAAGGAGTTAGAAATCTCTGATTAGACTTTTTCTTTTTTAAAGGGGCCATCATGTCTAGGGTCTGATGCAGAGAAGCTGTCACACTATCCACCATGCTATTAACTGCAGAAGGAACAAGACTGATTGATGGATTGATTGATTTTTATTTGAACATTGTTAAAGAAAGAAAAAAGAGAGTTCAAAACACAACAAAAAAACAAACCAAAAATAAAATGTTCAAAAGGAATGGGAAGAAGCCAACGCTTATACAGTCCCACCCCTTCTCCACACCAAACAAATTACAGTATTACTCATAATCATCATTATCCCACAACCACATTCACCGTAATACACCCATAGTCAAATTATACAACAAAAATGACACAACAATGACAGTCCATATCCAACAATATTACAACAACAATAAACATACAATTCTGGCATGTTCAATGCAAACACAAACAACACCATCGCCTTCACAATCACCATAACACACAACAACCTTCCCTCACTGAAGACACAATGTAACATCACTGCCCTTCATTCTCATACTGCTCAAAAATCATTTCTTTATATGCTGATTTAAATATATGGATGTTGGGACATTGCCTGTGTTTCTCCCCCAACCCATTCCACAATTTTACCCCACACACAGACACACAAAAACTCTTCCGTGTAGATCTTACTAAGTGAATTTTAAATTTTGTATTCCCCCGTAAATTATATTTCCCTTCTCTTTCCCTGAATAGATTCTGTATATTGTGTGGCAAGAGGTTTTTACTAACTTTAAACATTAATTGTGCTGTGTAATAATGAACCAGATCCCATAATTTCAATAACTTCGAATGTAAAAACAATAAATTAGTATGTTCGAGGTATAAGATCTCCATAGCTTATCTCCGTTGTGTTGACACATGGCATAGAGGAAACAATCTGCTTAAATTTGGTAACAACATCATCCGAGAGGCATCTACTGTAGTAATACTTTACAGAAATGCTTGTAAAAAACAAACAAAAAAAAACTAGTGAGCATTTATACATTTTAATTTAACATTTTCTTGATGAGCCATTTAAACAAGAAATAGGACTTGACTCTTGATAAGGTTAATACAGTAGGATTCTTGTGCCTTGTCTCTTCATAATGTGATTGCAAATCTGCACAGCTGTTCAGCAGATCAGATACAGTAGATCTGTTTAATTTATACTCTTATAACACAAAAGTGTTCCCTGTCATGGATTGAAATCGGGTCAGTGCATAAGATTATCCAGAAACCTTGTGCTGAATGTAATAATGAGTATGAGTCCATGAAAAGGCTAACAGTATCTTTGATCACTACATGAGACTAGGCGAGTCAAACTGTCATAGAAAGGGAGCAAGGACATAAACAATGGATAGAGTACAGAACCATTACAATAAACTCTTTAGCATTTCATTAATAGTGTTTCTTGTCTAATCATAAAAATCATTGTTATTCACCGTTATAATAGACCAGGGTTCATACAATAATGAGAAGCTGGTGTTTTTTGTTACATTCACCATGGTTGTGTGCTGAAGGCTTCAAGATCAGTGTCTGGCCCACAGTTGGGTTTTTAAACAAATTTTATTGTCACAGTGTCTTGCATGCAGACAGCAAATTAAGATTCAATATAAATACTGTATATATTGTCTAACAAATTAGGAAGGTAAACAGATGCATTCCCCTCAAACTATTTTTGGTATAACATTGTGTAAGAGGGACAGTGAGTTGATGAGTGTGTTTTTCCAGCAGCGGGGAAAGTAAACGGAGCAGTGTCTGATGTGGAGCATCTTCAGTCCTGTCACCATCCCATGTTTATGCTCTTCCTTCATGTCAGTGTTTCTGTGTTCTGCCCTCCATCTGTAAGGTGAGCAGAGTTAAATGTGTCAAGTTTGAAAAAAGAGCATGAGCTAGAGATTGAGCTTTTGTGCCTTAGATTTTCTAACTTCTTAACTCTTCCTGTTAAAGTCTCAGTTTTATTCACAATATTGTGATGTTACACAGTTAATATGTATATGGTAAAACTGATATGATAACACAGATTAAAGTTGAAATTTAAACTCCTTTATAATACCATCTTTCTGTTTTTATTGGTTTTCTGATACATTCATCAGTATTATGTCACAATGTGAGCTATGTGCATTTGTTTACAAGCTGACTGATAAGGAACCAGCAAATATGGAAGCCTATACCTCCTTTGGAAACATCTGAAGCACAGAGCAAGCATGCAAGCAAAAACAAATAAATAAATAAAAATGACATACTAGTCCAATGGCAATAAGGTCAGGTAGCTGTCAGTTTCCTTTATGCCGTTAAGCTCTCGTTAGCAATTGTGTAAAGAAGATGTAAAATTCCATCTCCAGCAAGTTAAAGTCCTATGCCATATTTGTTCCAGCCAACTTCTAACCATCCCAGCTGATTCTCATAAGTACAGTTCTACACTCAGGTAGATGAGCTCTTTACTTCTACCTTTGAGAGCTCTGTTTATCAGAATCCACTGGGTTAGTGAATGGCTGTACCAAATAAGGAATAGGACTTAAAAAAGACTGATTGTCATGAACTGAGCACAGGAGGCTTCCGCCTTGCTCAGTCTCATTGTTCTTTCTCTGAATTTATATATTTTTTGTATTTTGTGCTTTTTGGTTTCTGTTATTCTCGCATTGTTTTCCATTTACTGACTTATGTTTTGTTATCTTCAATAAACCTCACAAACTCACAGTTCAGCACGTGGGTCTCACCTCTCTGCCCCTGAAGGGCAATTCATGACAGAAGACAGTGGCCAGTAAGAGACCCAGCCGCTGTGAGTTTGTGGAATTTTTTTTTTTTTTCCACTCACCTGTATTTTGTGGCGCTAATTATGTCTTCAGCATGCCGACCTCTGACAGTCAAAGGGAGATCGGCAGCGGGATCCCCGAGTGTGGAGGAGGAATGGGCACCCGAATTTATCCAAGGATTTGTGGATGAAGCCCTCGCCTCCCACAGCCCAAAGAAAATCTGGTAAAAGGTGGATGCGGCGACTGCCATTGTTGAGGTGCATCCGGGATTGTGGAGGTATGCCCAGTTTGCGGACTTGTTGGCCACGCTCTCAGTCCTCCAACAATCCTTCCCCAGGCTGAGGTGGGGGCCTCCTCCAGCGAGCCCGTGGACAACACAGAAGCGCGCTCCGCGGCAGACGCCCTGCTCCACCTCCAATTCGCCCATTCCTGCTCCTGCTCCATCAGCTCCACGACGCCGTAATTGGACGAATACCCCTTTCTCTCAGGCAGCAGTTTCCCCGTCGCTGGGGTTGAAAACTCCCGCAGCAGTTCCTTTTTCTGTTTTTTTCCTCTTTGGCTGTCCTGTCAGCTTCTCCTCCCGTTACTGCTGCCTCTTCCTCCTCCTCGGCGATTCCTCCCGCTGTTGAGAGGCCAGCCGTTTCCTTCCTGGCGCCGCCCGTCACCATGTCTGCAGGGGCGGTTCCTCCATGTTCCACTGAGGGGCCCACATCCACTGAAGTCACGGAGAGGGCTGTTTTCTACTCAGCAGCAGCAAAAGACATCACACCCAGGGAATTCAGGCAAGTGTTTTTCAACTCTCATTCCATCAAACATGAATTATCTTGCCTGATTCCCAGTGGTGAGGCTCAGCTAATGTAGTCCTCTGAGTCCTCACCATCTGCTGCAGCCATAAACTGTTCACCTGCTCTCTCCATGTCTCCTCCTGTCCCCCCTGAGTGTCCGCTGGCCCCAGGATTGAACTGCCGGACATTGGCTGCAGTCTTGGATGACCTGGTTCTAGCCCCGCAGCCACGCTCTGGACGGAGGGTGAGCGCTGAGACCAAGCCAACGCCTGCACCGACAAAAGAGCATCCCCAGGCTTCAGCTGAGCAGGATCCTGTGCCAGCAGGAAGTTGACCTTCTGTCACCACGCAGGGCGAGCCACCTGCTGGGGGGTCCCAGGACTGTATTGACCACCATGCCTGCTGAAGGGGTCGCCGCAGCAGAGCCGGAGTTGGACCTCCAGAGGGCCGGGCCCGAAGAACCATCACCTGGATTGACTGAGTCCTGGACGGCGGTGGAGCTTGAGATCAGGCAAGTGCTCTCCTTTGTCTTTGTTGTCTCTATTTTGGAGAGATCTTGCCTGGCTATTGGTGGGGAGAGCCAAGTGCAGTCGTCAGCTGCACCTGAGCTCACCTCGCCGGGCTCCACTGCCGCCAGTGACCCTGACCCTGTTTCTCTTCCTCTTTTGCCTGAGCTTTCCCCCAGGGCCATTGAGGATCATCCAGCTCTGCCAGAAATCTCCGTGGGTCCTGGCTCGCCGCCTGAAATCCCCATAGGTCCAGCTCCCCCCGCTGAGGGCGTCGCGGGTGCTCCGTCCCAGGCCGGGACCTCTGTGGGTGCTGCTCCCCCTCTGGATGAAGTCGCCGCGGGTGCTCTGTCCCAGCCCGGGACCTACGAGGGTGCTCCTTCCTCATTGGCTAAGGTCATTGCAGGTGCTCCATCCCAGCCCGAGACCTCCGTGGGTGCAGCTCCTCCTCAGTCTAGATCTCCGTGGGTGCTGTGTCCTAGTCGAGGACTGGTGTGGGTGCTGCGCCCCAGCCTGAAACCAACTTGGGTGCTGCGCTCCAGTGTGGGCTCCCGTGGGTGTTATGCTCCAGCCCGGGGGCCACCGGAGGCCTGCTCCAGCCCCCGTTATGCTCCAGCCAGGGGGCCTGCAGCTCTGCTCCAGTCCGGAGCCACTGTGGGTGCAGCAATGTCCTAGTCCGGGACCACCGAAGGTGCTACAGGCCAGTCCGAGGGCGTCGTGATTCCTCCTCCTCTGTGTGTCGCCGTTGTGGTTCCCCCTCCTCTGCCTGACGCCATCGTGGTTCTCCCTCCTCTGCCTGACGCCGTCGTGGTTCCCCCTCCTCTGCCTGACGCCGTCGTGGTTCCCCCTCCTCTGCCAGATGCCGTTGTGGTTCCCCCTCCTCTTCCAGACACCATCGTGGTTCCCCCTCCTCTGCCAGACGCCGTTGTGGTTCCCCCTCCTCTGCCTGATGCCATTGTGGTTCCCTCTCCTCTGCTCGACGCCGTTGTGGTGCCCCCTCCTCTGGCCGAAGTCGTCGTGGTTCCCTCTCCTCCACCTGACATCGTCATTGTTCTCCCGACTCCTCTATTGTGCCCACAATTAGTTCTCCCTGTTGTGCAGCCGCCTCCTGGACCACCCTTTACGTTCAGGTGGTAAAAAACTCTGGCAGACTACCCGACAGACTGTGCCACAGGGTTGGGTGGCCCATGTTCCCTGGTAGGCCACCCGACTCTTTCCATCATGCCATCTGCCGGGCCTGGGACTTTGGCCGCTCACCTGAATTGTCCAGCTCTTTGGTCCGGGGGGCTTAGATGGTTGGGGTTTTCACTGGTGTGGGTCTGAGCGGGGATTTGTTTTGTTCCCTCCTAGCCTGCTCCCCCACCACCCACCCGGGATGGGTTTTGTTGTGCTCCTATTGGGGAGGGGGAGGTCTGTCTTTTTCTGTTGATGTTATCCGGGGGTGTTTGGTGTCCACCTCTTGAGAGGGGGGCTGTCATGAGCTGAGCACAGGAGGCTTCCGCCTTTCTCAGCCTCATGGCTCTTTCTCTGTATTTATATATTTGTTGTATTTTGTGCTTTTTGGTTTCTGTTATTCTCGCATTGTTTTCCATTTTCCTGTTTATGTCTTAGTTTGTTACGCTCTTATTTTGTATTAATTTGTATTTAGATATCAGTCTGCATTTGCTGATATTTTATTCTGCATATCTTTACTGTTGTGTTTTTCGCTGGGCTGCCAGCTGCCAGTGACATTTCCGGGGTTGTGCTCCATGTGAGCGTCATCCCCGTCAGTATTGTCCCTCTTGTATTGCTCCCAGCTGGTCCTAATTATGAGTTGTTATTACCTTCTGCCAGCTCATGTGACCTACACCTGTCATTGCTTATGGAAATTGTTTTTGACCCTATTTAAAGGCAGTTATTTTCATTGCTCATTGCCGCTGTCTTGTTTGAGTTCCTCTGTCTTTGTCTCCACCAGAGCCCAGCCCTTGCTCTGGTGTGCTTTGTTCATAAGTTTGCTCGCTGTTTGTATTTTTGGTTTCGAGCACTGTTTGGACTTATGTTTTGTTATCTTCGATAAACCTCACAAACTCACAGTTCAGCACGTGGGTCTCACCTCTCTGCCCCTGAAGGGCAATTCATGACAGTGATTGTAAATGGAAATTAAAAATTTTTTGATTTGGACAATGCCAAAAAATGAATATCATGAAAATCAATTTTAAAATCAATTAATTTTTACAGTGGGGTAAAAAAGTATTTAGTCAGCCACCAATTGTGCAAGTTCTCCCACTTAAAAGATGAGAGAGGTCTCCATTTTTCATCATAGGTATACCTCAACTATGAGAGACAAAATAAGAAAAAAAAATCCAGAAAATCACATTGAAGAATTTTTAATGAATTAATTGGTAAATTCCTCGGTAAAATAAGTATTTGGTCAATAACAAAAGTTCATCTCAATACTTTGTTATATACCCTTTGTTGGCAATGACAGAGGTCAAACGTTTTCTGTAAGTTTTCACAAGGTTTTCACACACTGTTGCTGGTATTTTGGCCCATTCCTCCATGCAGATCTCCTCTAGAGCAGTGATGTTTTGGGGCTGTCGCTGGGCAACACAGACTTTCAACTCCCTTCAAAGATTTTCTATGGGGTTGAGATCTGGAGACTGGCTAGGCCACTCCAGGACCTTGAAATGCTTCTTACGAAGCCCCTCCTTCGTTGCCCGGGCAGTGTGTTTGGGATCATTGTCATGCTGAAAGACCCAGCCACGTTTCATCTTCATTGCCCTTGCTGGTGGAAGGAGGTTTTCACTCAAAATCTCACGATACATGGCCCCATTCATTCTTTCCTTTACACGGATCAGTCGTCCTGGTCCCTTTGCAGAAAAACAGCCCCAAAGTATGATGTTTCCACCCCCATGCTTCACAGTAGGTATGGTGTTCTTTCTCCTCCAAACACGACAAGTTGAGTTTTTACCAAAAAGTTCTATTTTTTTTTTCCACAATATTTTTATTGAACCTTTTTACAAACAAAACACAAACAATCAAACACTAACACTAAAATAATTTTTAAAAAAAACAAAACTAAAAACACCAACAACCACTAACAAAGGCAAGTCTTCAACAATGCTCCTCTATTTAGTCTAGGCAATCCATTACGTAAGTATACATACTATACATTCACCAATTTGGAATTTACAAGGTCCACACACATCATTCACCTTCTTCTTCAAAAATTATGTTTAAATTCTTTACATAATCAATGAAAGGTCTCCATATATTCTCAAACACAATTTCTTTTGATTTCAGTATGTATGTTATTCTTTCTAGTGGAAGATTTGTTAACATCTGTCTTAACCACTGAGTCACATCTGGTCTATGAGTCTTTTTCCACAGTAGTGCAATACATTTTTTGGTGTTAAGCAAACTGAGGTCTATGAATGCTCTCTCACTCTTGTTAAAGTTATGCTTTTCTGGGTAAAGACCCAACAAAAACAATTTAGGATTCAATATGATTTGTTTTGAAATTATTTTTTCAATTGTTACCCTCACCTCTTCCCAAAACATTCTGATTTTTCTACATTCCCATAAACAATGAAATAGGGTTCCTTTACTTTCCATACATTTTGTGCACGTATCTGGTATGTTTTTGTTATATCTATTTAACTCCACCGGTGTAACATACATCCGCATTAACCATTTAAAATGTATCAATTTAAGACGTACATTTATTGATTTGGTTTGAGCTTCTGCACAAGCCAATTCCCATTGTTCCTCTGAAATTTCAGTTTGCAGGTCTTCTTTCCAATAATTCAGTCTTTTCTGTGAGTTTTCACTTGAGAATAATGTCAGTGAGTTATAAAACTCTGAAATAATACCCTTTCTCTTACTATCTTTCGTCAAGATTTTTTCCAAGGATGAATAAGTAGGTCGGATGAGAACATTATTTTGATTTGATCGAATAAAGTTCCTAAGCTGAAGATATTTAAAAAAATGTGTTCTATTAAGATTAAATTTGATCCTCAGTTCTTCAAAAGACATTATGTTATCTGAACCTGACAAATATAAGTCTCGAATCTTTTGAGTCCCTTTCTGTAATTTTTTTGCCGAGTCTGAGTATATGAATATGGGAAGAGGTAAAGGTAAATTGTATGATTCCATTTCAGTCCAGTGAGGGAGATCATTTGATGAAAAATAATATGTCATAGACCTCAGTTGTGCTGACCAGTAATACAACATAAAGTTTGGACATTTCAGACCTCCACAATCAAATGGTAAGTATAGTAAGGACAGACATAATCTAGCCTTCCTATTGTTCCATATAAATTCCACTAACTTTTTTTTAATTTTTAAGAATAGATCTGAAGGTGGTGGTAAAGGAATATATTGAAATAAATAAAGCATTTTGGAATAAGATATTACTTTTAAGTATATTAATTCTCCCAATCATCGACATTGGTAGTGACATCCATCTCTGAAGTAACTCATTAATGTCTATCATTAAGGCTTCATAGTTGGCACTGGCGACTAATTCTAACTTAGGCAAAATTTGAATTCCTAAATATTTAAACTGATTTACAACTTTGAATTGATTTACCTCAGGACCTGGGTGATTTCTCTGGGTCTCATTTAGCATTAATATTGAAGATTTAGTTTTATTTATTTTATATCCTGATATTTCCCCAAAATTCTTTATTAAATTCAACAAAGTCGGAATTGATTTTTTAAGATTCGACATGAACAAAATTATGTCATCAGCATACAGGGAGATTTTATGTTCTGTTGGTCCTATTTTTTTTTTCTCCACAATATCTTTATTGAACCTTTTTTTTTTTTTAACAAACATGATACAAACAATCAAACACTAACACTAAAGTACTACAAAAAAAAAAAATGCACTAAAAACACCAACAACCACCAACAAAATCAAGTCTTCAACAATGCTCCTCTGTTTAGTCTAGACAATCCAATACATAAGTATACATATTATGTTCACCAGTTTGGAATTTACAAGGTCCACACACATCATTCACCTTCTTCTTCAAGAGTTATGTTTAAATTTTTTACATAATCAATAAAAGGTCTCCATATATTCTCAAACACAATTTCCTTTGATTTCAGTATATATGTTATTCTTTCTAATGGAAGGTTTGTTAACATCTGTCTTAACCACTGAGTCACATCTGGTCTATGAGTCTTTTTCCATAATAGTGCAATACATTTTTTGGCATTAAGCAAACTGAGGTCTATGAATGTTCTTTCACTTTTATTAAAATTATGCTTTTCTGGGTACAGACCCAACAAAAACAGTTTAGGATTCAATATGATTTGTTTTGAGATTATTTTTTCAATTGTTACCCTCACCTCTTCCCAAAACATTCTTATTAATCTACATTCCCATAAACAATGAAATAGGGTTCCTTTACTTTCCATGCATTTTGTGCATGTATCTGGTATATTTTTGTTATATCTATTTAACTCCTCCGGTGTAACATACATCCGCATTAACCATTTGAAATGTATCAATTTAAGGCGTGCATTTATTGATTTGGTTTGAGCTTCTGTACAAGCCAATTCCCATTGTTCCTCTGAAATTTCAATTTGCAGATCTTCTTTCCAGTAGTTTAATCTTTTCAGTGAATTTTCACTTGAAGATAGTGTCAATGAGTTATAAAACTCTGAAATAATACCCTTTCTTTTACTATCTTTCATCATCATTTTTTCCAAGGATGAATAAATAGGTCAAGTGAGAGCTTTATTTTGATTTGATCGAATAAAGTTTCTAAGTTGAAGATATTTAAAAAAATGTGTTCTATTGAGATTAAATTTGATCCTCAGCTCTTCAAAAGACATTATGTTGTCTGCACATGGCAAATATAAATCCTGAATCTTTTGTATCCCTTTTAAATTCCATACTTTAAATACAGCGTCCGCTCTCCCTGGTTTAAAATATTGATTACCCCATATTGGACTAAATTGTGACAATAACTGTGGTTCTTTTAAATAGTTTTTAGCTTCACACCATATTTTGATCATATGCTTTACAAATGGATTTTTAACTTGTTTTTGTAATTTTTTTGCCGAATCTGAGTATATGAATATGGGAAGAGGTAAAGGTAAATTGTATGATTCCATTTCAGTCCAGTGAGGGAGATCATTTGATGAAAAATAATATGTCATAGACCTCAGTTGTGCCGACCAATAATACAACATAAAATTTGGACATTTCAGACCTCCACGATCAAATGGTAAATATAATAAAGACAAACGTAATCTAGCCCTCCTGTTGTTCCATATAAATTCCACTAACTTTTTTTTTATTCTTGAGAATAGATCTAAAGGTGGTGATAAGGGAATGTATTGAAATAAATAAAGTATTTTAGGTAAAATATTACTTTTAAGTATATTGATTCTCCCGATCATCGACATTGGTAGTGACATCCATCTCTGAGTTAACTCATTGATGTCTGACATTAAGGCTTCATAGTTGACACTGGCGACTGATTCTAGCTTAGGCATAATTTGGATTCCTAAATATTTAAACTGATTTACAACATTGAATTGATTTACCTCAGGGGCTGGGTAATTTCTCTGGGTCTCATTTAGCATTAATATTGAAGATTTAGTTTTATTTATTTTATATCCTGATATTTCCCCAAAATTCTTTATTAAATTCAACAAGGTTGGAATTGATTTTTTTAGATTCGACATAAACAAAATTATATCATCGGCGTACAGGGAGATTTTATGTTCTGTTGGTCCAACTTTAATTCCATATATTTGTGAATGTAAACGTATCGCTATCGCTAAAGGTTCAATTGCCATAGTAAACAGTAAAGGTGAAAGTGGACAGCCTTGTCGACATCCTCTATTGATTTTTATTGGTTTTGAAATATTGTTATTTGTTAGGATTTCTGCTGTGGCATTATTGTATATTATTTGAACCCATTTTATGAAATTATTTCCAAGCCCAAACCTTTGTAGGACTTCAAAAAGAAAGGGCCATTCAACTCTATCAAAGGCCTTTTCGGCGTCCAATGATAGGAGAGCTGTATCCGGTGCTTCTTTATTAAAATAAATAATATTAAATAGTCTTCTTACATTATGGAAGCCTTGTCTACCCTTTATAAAGCCATTCTGATCTCGATTAATAATATTTGGTAAAATTTCTTGTATTCGTCTTGCTAAAATTTTACAGATTATCTTAAGGTCGGCGTTTAATAGGCTTATTGGTCTCATATTTTCACATTTATTAGAGGGCTTACCTGGTTTTGGCAGCAGTATAATTAAGGCATTATTTATGTATGATGGTAAATTATTATTTTGAAATGCTTCTAAAACCATTTCCAAAAAAGGTTTTATTAATTTATTCTTAAATTTTTTATAAAGGTCAACTGGAAGACCATCTGGTCCTGCACTTTTTCCTGATTTCATATTATCAATGGCTAGCCCAACTTCTTCTTGACTAATTTTAGACTCCAATATCTCCCTGTTTTCATTTGGAATACACGGTATAGATAGTTCGTTCAAAAACCCATTTAGTTTTGTTAAATCAGGTTCATTTTTGGTATCATATAATTTTTCATAGTAATCTCTAAAGGCTCTATTAATTTCTAAAGGATCTACAACTACCTGTCCGTTACTTATAATACTGGTAATTGGTGTTTTAATTTCCAATTGTTTAATCTGCCATGCTAATAATTTTCCTGATTTTTCACCTTGTTCATAAAAAGAGTGTTTCAATCTTAGAAGACTCGAGGCAGCTCTATTCGCTGATTTTTTGTCGTATTCAGCTCTCAAAATCAGTAATTCATTCTCCAACCTTGGGTCACTTCCTGCATACACTTTTTCCTGAAGACTTTTTATTTTATGTTCCAATTTAGCTCTCTCCTCTCGAGTCTTCTTAGATTTTGATCCTGTATAACTAATAATATGTCCCCTAATAAAAGCTTTGAAAGCCTCCCACTTTACACATGCTGATGTTTGTGTAGTATTGATGTCAAAGAACTCGTCTATCTGTTTTTCTATATACTTGACAAATTCCTCATCCTGAAGCCATTTATGCTGAAATTGCCATCTACCTGATTCCTTTGTCAATTTTTTATCTACATATATTAGACAACAGGGTGCATGATCAGAGATCACGATGTTATCATAAAAGCAGTTTTGAATCTTGGACCTTAATTCTGTGGAAATCAAAAAATAATCAATACGTGAGAATGTCTTGTAGGTACTGGAATAACAAGAATAGGCTTTAACTTGTGGTTTCATTTCTCTCCATATATCTAACAATCTCAATTCTTTCATAAAATGATTAATAGTCATCCTACATCCAATGTGCGTACAATCCAGTCCTGTTGATCTATCTATACCGGGATTCAATGTACAATTAAAATCCCCTGCTATTATATGTTGCCCTGTAAGTGATGATAAGATGAGAAATAAATTAGCAAAGAACTTCTGATCATCTATATTGGGACCATATAAGTTCACAAGATTTATATTTTCTAATAGCAAAGAACCTTGAATGATTACATATCTTCCAAATTTGTCTCCAATTACATTTTTCACTTGAAAAGGAACTGATTTATGTATGAGAGTCATAACTCCCCTGGCTCGGGATGAAAATGAAGAGGTGAATACACTTCCCTGCCATCTACTCCTAATTCTTTTAACATCCTCCTCTATCAGATGAGTTTCTTGTAAAAACACAATTCTTGAACCCATGTCCTTTATTTTATTCATAACTTGTTTAAGTTTTTTTAAATTTTGTAGACCTCTGCAATTCCATGAAGTTAAATTAAGATTAACACTTTGGTCCATGATCAATAGAGAGTTTGGGATTACCTTGCAGTGTAAACATGCTCATACAGAGAAGCAAAAACATGAGTGGTTGAACATTCATCCTACAAACTACACACAAACAAATTTCCCCTTCCCACACTTGTGGCAAACCCCCCAAAATCAAAAGAAAAATTCTGTCTCCCGATATAGCCATCGACCGTTCCACACCCACGGGGAACAGCCTAAGCCACTCCTTCTTCATCCTCCCAATCACCCTAACTCTACTGCTTTTAATGACGTAACATTAACTCTCCTCTGTAGTTTTCCAACTTAACTCCAAAATTTTTAACAACTTTGTACATCATAGTTTTTTTTTTTTGTTTGTTTTGTTTTGTTTTTTTAATATATAATACAATCTATATTTTGTAAACTTACTATTTACTTCAAGTCAGTCAGATGCCTGTGCAAATGCTTAATTATTCTACCTTATATTTTGTTCATGCTTAGCTCCCACCAGTCTCTTCTTCTTCTTTGATCTTCTTGATGAACTCCTGCGCCTCCTCTGGGGTCTTGAAGATGTGGGTTCTGCCCTCATACGTGGTCAGCAGTCTCGCAGGATAGATTACACCATGACGAATCCCAAGGTTGCGCAGCTCCTTACGTACGGGATCAAACTGCTTCCTCAATTGCTGGATTCCTGTGGCCAAATCTGGGTAGAACCGCACCTGCTGGTCCTGGTGTTTAATCTCTCCTTTAGCACGTGCAGCGTTGAAGATCTTCATCCTGTCTCTGTTGCTAAGAAACTTCATAATTAAGGTCCTCGGCAGTCCCTTATCTCTCCGTGGGCCAATACGATGTGCTTTTTCCAGAACCACTGCTGACTGCAACTCCTCGCTGCCCAGCACCTCCGGAATCCACTTTTCCAGAAAGGAACATACGTCCCGACCTTCTGATTCCTCTGGAAGACCCACCAGCCTCAAATTATTCTGTCTCGACCGAGATTCCAAATCCAAAATATTATCTTCCAGAGATTTTTTTTTTTTTCCAAAGTGCGCACCTTTAATTGAAGACGGGTGACGTCATCTTCAGCACTAGCGAGACGGAGCTCCATCTGCGCCGTTCGTTCTACACAGTCACCCAATTCCTTTCTTATTCCTTCCAACGCTGTCATAATCCCATCAAATCTAGAGGAAAAGTCCGCTCTCATTGAACTCATGGCAGCCATCAGCGCATCTGCGCCGCTCCCCGCAGATATCGCACCGTTGCCAGCCTCCTCCGCCATATATGGAGTTTTGTTTGCTGCGTCACAGACCTGAAAGTCCGTTAATTTGGACTGTTTCGGCGGCTCGCTTTTTCCTTTTCCTGGTTTTCCAGCCTTAGGCTTCGCCGACATATCCTCGCCCAAATGCTGGGATACGTTCTGTCCCAAATGAGAGAGTTATTTGCCGATTTTTTTTCTCCAGGAGCAGAGCAGAGCGAGACACGTCCGTCCTACGTGGCAGCCATAACCGGAAGTCTGTTGGTCCTATTTTAATTCCATATATTTGTGGATGTAAACGTACTGCCATCGCTAAAGGTTCAATTGCCATAGTAAACAGTAAAGGTGAAAGTGGACAGCCTTGTCGACATCCTCTATTGATTTTTATTGATTTTGAAATATTGCTGTTTGTTAGGATTTCTGCTGTAGCATTATTGTATATTATCTGAACCCATTTTATGAAATTATTTCCAAATCCAAACCTTTGTACGACTTCAAAAAGAAAGGGCCATTCGACCCTATCAAAGGCCTTTTCGGCGTCCAATGATAGGAGAGCTGTATCCGGTGCTTCTTTATTAGAATAGATAATATTAAATAGTCTTCTTACATTATGGAAGCCTTGTCTTCCCTTTATAAAGCCATTCTGATCTCGGTTAATAATATTTGGTAATATTTCTTGTAGCCGTCTTGCTAAAATTTTACAGATTATCTTAAGGTCAGCATTTAATAGGCTTATTGGTCTCATATTTTCACATTTATTAGAGGGTTTACCTGGTTTTGGTAACAGTATAATTAAGGCATTATTCATGTATAATGGTAAATTACTATTTTGAAATGCTTCTAAAACCATTTCCAAAAATGGTTTTATTAATTTATTCTTAAATTTTTTATAGAGGTCAACTGGAAGACCATCTGGTCCTGCACTTTTTCCTGATTTCATATCATCAATGGCTAGCCCAACTTCTGCTTGACTAATTTTAGACTCCAGTATCTCCCTGTTTTCATTTGGAATACAAGGTATAGATAATTCGTCCAAAAACCCATTTAGTTTTGTTAAGTCAGTTTCATTTTTTTGTGTCATATAGTTTTTCATAATAATCTCTAAAGGCACTGTTAATTTCTAAAGGATCTACAACTGCCTGTCCGTTACTTCTAATACTGGTAATTGGTGTTTTAAATTCTAATTGTTTAATCTGCCATGCCAATAATTTCCCTGATTTTTCACCTTGTTCATAAAAAGATTGCTTCAATCTTAGAAGACTCGAGGCAGCTCTATTCATTGATTTTTTGTCATATTCAGCTCTCAGACTCAGTAATTCGTTCTCTAACTTTGGGTCACTTCCTGCATACACTTTTCTTGGAGAATTTTTATTTTATGTTCCAATTGGACTCTCTCCTCTCGAGTCTTCTTAGATTTGGAACCTGTATAACTAATAATCAGAATCAGAATCAGCTTTATTGGCCAAGTATCCACAACGAGTCGTCGGCCTCCGTCGGTCTATGATGACCATGGAAGAGAATCCTAAACGTCTACTCTGCTGGAACAGCACCGCCTGTGGCTGAACAGGCCGATGCGCGAATGACAGTCCCTGTCACACAGGTCACACTTGTGGGTGGTCTCCGTGCTGCTGGGTCTGTGGCGGTTCTTCCTGCGGGTCCTTTTTTCATCTGCTGCAGCAGTCAGTCTCTCTTCACCCGCCTTGAGCTGTCTGGTCAGGGTGCCTCTCCATTTGGAGCGGTCCGTTGCAAGGTCCTCCCAGCACTCTGTGTTGATATCCAGGGCCTTCATGTCTCTCTTGCAGACGTCTCTAAAGCGCAGCTGTGGGCGGCCAACGTCTCTCCTGCCAGTTGCCAGTTCTCCATAGAGGACGTCTTTGGGGATTCTGCCATCCTCCATACGGTGAACGTGGCCTAGCCAGCGGAGCCTGTGCTGCCTGAGTAGAGTGAACATGGAGGGAAGGCCGGCGCGGGACAGAACTTCTGTGTTGGGCACTTTGTCCTGCCAGGATATGTCCAGGATGTGGCGAATGCAGCGCAAGTGGAAGGAGTTCAGTCTCTTTTCCTGCAGGGCGTATGTTGTCCACGTCTCACTCCCATAGAGCAGTGTGCTGATGACGCAGGCGTTGTACACTGCCATCTTCATCTTGACAGAGAGTTTGGGATTCTCCCACACTCGTGTGGTGAGGCGAGCGAGTGTGAAGGCTGATTTTCCAATCCTCTTGTTGATCTCTGTATCAAGGGAGAGGTTGTTGCTGATCGTGGACCCCAGGTACGTGAACTGATTCACGACCTCCAGCTTGTAGTCATCAATGGTGATGGTTGGTGGTGCTTCCGTGCCTTGCGCCAAGACGTTAGTCTTCTTCAGGCTGATGGTAAGCCCGAAGTCCTTGCATGCCTGGGAGAAGCGGTCCATCAGGGTCTGAAGCTCCTGCTGTGTGTGGGTTGTGACTGCAGCGTCGTCTGCGAACAGCATGTCTCTGATTAGAGCCTCGCGTACTTTGGTTCTGGCTTTCAGGCGGGCGAGGTTGAAAAGCCTGCCGTCAGATCTTGTGTGCAGGTAGATTCCCTCTGTTGCTGTGCTGAAGGCATGCCTCAGGAGCATAGCAAAGAAAATCCCAAAGAGGGTTGGCGCAAGTACACAGCCCTGTTTCACTCCGCTGCGTATGTTGAATGGCTCTGAGACGTTGCCATCGTGCTGCACTATCCCCTGCATGTTGGTGTGAAACGATTCGATGAGGCTTTGCAACTTTGGTGGGCATCCTATCTTTGGCAGGATCTTGAAAAGGCCCTCTCTGCTGACCAGATCGAACGCTTTGGTGAGGTCGATGAAGGCGACGTACAGAGGCATGTTCTGTTCTCTGCATTTCTCCTGGAGTTGGCGGATGGAGAATATCATGTCTACCGTCGATCGCTCAGCGCGGAAGCCACACTGAGACTCGGGGTAGACACGTTCGGCAAGCTTCTGTAGACGAACGAGAACAACTCGTGCGTAGACTTTGCCAACAACGCTGAGGAGGGAAATGCCCCTGTAGTTGTTGCAGTCGCTTCTCTCCCCTTTGTTTTTGTAGAGGGTAATGATCTTGGCGTCTCTCATGTCCTGTGGTACGGCACCTTCCTTCCAGCACTGGCAGAGGACGTCATGCAATGGCAGCAGTAGGGCGGTCTTGAAGTGCTTGATCAGGTCAGGGGGTATGCCGTCGTTGCCGGGTGCCTTGCCAGCGGCCAAGCTATCAATGGCCTTACTGAGTTCGTCGATGGTTGGCTCGGCGTCAAGTTCGTCCATGGATGGCAGGCAGTCAATGGCATCAAGGGCTGACGGTGTCACGGTGTTCTGTCTAGAGTAGAGGTCGGAGTAGTGTTCCACCCATCTCTCCATCTGCTTGTTCTTCTCTGTGATCATCTCCCCAGTGGAAGATTTGAGGGGGGCCGTCTTGCTCTGAGCCGGACCAAGTGCTTTCTTGATGCCATCGTACATACCACGGATGTTCCCTGTTATGGCAGCAGTTTGAATGTCTTGGCTGAGCTGAGTCCAGTACTCGTTGGCACAGCGCCGAGCAGTCTGCTGAACTTTGCTTCTCGCAGCCCTGAGAATCTGGAGATTCTTCTCGTTTGGGTACTTCTTGTACTCAGCAAGTGCTGAGCGCTTGGCTTCAATGACGGGGGTCATCTCGGTCAACTTGGCATCAAACCAGTCCTGTGACTTCGAGGTCTTCCTCCCAAAGGTAGCCAAGGGTGTGTGGTAGATGGTGTTTCGCAGCTCTTCCCACTTCTGCTTTGCAGATTCTCCTCCTTGTGGTACACCAAGTTCCTTCTCAAAGGTGGAGGCAAACTGCTCAACAAGTTCTGGTTGGGCCATCTTGCTGGTGTCAATCCGTGCCTTTCCAGGTTGTCTAGCACGATGGAATTTCTTCAGCTGCAGCTTGACCTTGCAACACACCAATGAATGGTCTGTGTCGCAATCTGCACTCTGGAACGAACGGGTGATTAGCACGTTCTTCAGTGAGGTGCGCCTGGTCAGGATCAAGTCCAGCTGGTGCCAGTGCTTTGAGCGCGGATGTTGCCAGGAAACCTTGTGTTGGGGCTTGGTCTTGAAGAACGAGTTTGTGATGCACAGATCGTGATATGTGCAGAACTCGAGCAGCCGCTGTCCATTGTCGTTCATTCTGCCCAAGCCAAAAGGTCCAAGACAGGAGGGCCAGGAGTCGTGGTCAGCACCCACTCTGGCATTGAAGTCTCCAAGGAGAATGAGTTGTTCAGAGTTGGGGATGATCCTGACAGTTGTTGCGAGATTCTCGTAGAACTCGTCTTTTGCCTCTGGTGTGGCTGTCTGTGTTGGGGCATACACACTGACGAGGGTGACTGGGCCTTCAGTGGTGTTCAGGCGGAGGGTGAGGAGTCGTGCAGAGCCAGTGCTGCCCGGTTCCACCATCTTCAGCAAAGTGTTCTTCACTGCAAAGCCCACTCCGTGTTCCCTGTGTTCGTCACTGCCCTTTCCCTGCCAGTAGAACGTGTAGTCCTTCTCTCTCAGTGTGCCTGCATCAGTTAACCGTGTTTCCTGGAGAGTGGCGATATCCACTCCCAGTCTCTTCAGCTCATTATTGATGATGGCAGTCTTCCTGGTGTCGTTGATGTCCTTGAGGTTAGCAGCGAGTCCTGTCATCATAGTGCGGACGTTCCAAGTTCCCAGTTTTAGAGTTGGTCTCTTTTGTTTTATTGTCTTGCCTGGTGCGAAGGTTCTCAGCCTGCTGTTTGGATTTCTCCTTATCCCCATGCACCCAATGAGGAAAGCAAGCTGTGGCGGGACAACACCTTATTGGCTGGGGGCTGCCCAGCTTGAGGCGGGCGGTAGCTGTCCAGTGAGATCTGATGATCCCTCCCACCGTCGGGAACAACCCCTGGCGCCACGCTCTACGCCAATTGAGCAGTGGCTTATAACCGGTAACTGTCATTCCCCGTGTTTTGTCTACGCCAAAGGCGAAGCTGGAGTGTCCTCTCCAGTGATCCGGTGTTCTACCTTCCAGCGTTGGGCGTTGGTAGGATTCAAGCCTGGGCAGGAAGATATGGAAGACAAGATGTTGCCCATGCAGCATGTCCCCCCTCTCCACGTCACTGATGAATCCAAAGGAACAGCAGGGCTGCTACAGTTTGGCACCAGCGCCGTTGCAGGAGCTGCCAGAACGATGTTGAGCACAACATAGAACTGCCTTAGGGGCTCCGACTCCGGATTTTTCCTCAGGGTTGACTCCCGAAGCCTTTCCCGTGACCGGGTATGCCGCAAGGCAGCAGAGGTTTGAAATCAGGGTTTACCTTCCCCTAGATGGGCTACCTTCCCAGGTTGACGAGCCACCATCTACCCGAAGCATCTGGTTTTAAGGCGCCAGAGATCCGCCCTCGCCCCTTCTCCTTTTAGTAAAAGCAGTTCCGCCGGGCTTAGAGTCTAAACCACACGGGCAGGCTAGGAGTTGGACTTAGTTGTCAGAGGCTTTTCGAGACGCACGCCATAAGGAGCATTTTATGAGCACTGGGAGCTTAACCCCAGTGCCGCTTCTGGCTATGACAAAAGTATCCACAACACATACAAGGAATTTGACTTTGGCTAAAAACTTGCTCTCATTGTTCAGGTGGAGGATTTAAATAAGGATTCAATGACAACAGAGTATGTACAGTAAATTACAGTCTGTCCACGTTTCTATTAAAGGATGCAAATATATACAGGAATATATGCAGTTATTTACTCAGACTAATCACACTTTGCAGAAATATATGAAAAAATATACAGTCCCACAGTATTTCAATGTGAACTCAGATTCAGTGATATAATGTGAATGAAGTAAAAAGCAGTGTGAGAGTTATGTGCAATGTAATAATGGATGAAAAGTCATGAGTACAGCAACAGTTAGGACTAGGTGAATGTTAGGAGTTCGTCAGAGTGATGGGTTGAGGAAAGAAACTGTTCCTGTGACGGGTGGTTTTGACCTTCAGTGATCTGTAACGACGACCAGAAGATAGAAGTTCAAACAGTTTGTGGCCGGGGTGTGATGGGTCAGCACAGATGTTTCCCGCCCGTTTCCTGGTTATGGACCGATATAAGTTCTCAATGGAGGGTAGGTCAGTACCAATGATCCTCTCTGCAGACTTAATGATCCGCTGCAGTCTGGTCTTGTCCTGTTTAGTGGCAGATCCAAACCAGACAGTGATGGAAAAGCAGAGGACAGATTGGATGATGGCGGTGTAGAAGATAACCAGCAGCTCCTGAGGCAAATCAAACTTCTTGAGCTGACGCAGAAAAAACAACCTCTGCTGGGCCTTTTTCCGGACAGTGTCTATATGGGAGGACCACTTCAGGTTCTGGGAGATTGTGGTACCCAGAAACTTGAAGGAGTCCACAGTGGACACTGTGCTGTTGAGGATGTTGAGTGGGGGGAATGAAGGGGGGTGTCGCCTGAAATCCACAGTCATCTCCACCGTTTTGGCTGGGTTAAGTTCAAGATGGTTCTGGCTGCACCAGAGGATCAGCTGCTCCACCTCCTGCCTGTATGCAGACTCATCATCATCCCGGATCAAACCGATGACTGTGGTGTCGTCCGCAAACTTCAGGAGCTTCACCGAAGGGTCCTCTGAGGTGCAGTCATTGGAGTAGAGGGAGAAGAGCAGTGGGGAAAGGACACATCCTTGGGGGGGCGCCAGTACTAATTTTTCGGGAGCTGGATGTAAATCTCCCTAGCTTCACCTGTTGCCACCTGTCAGTCAGAAAGCTGGAGATCCACTGGCAGGTGGAGGGAGGCACCTTGAGCTGGAGGAGTTTCTGATGAAGAATGCCTGGGATGATGGTGTTGAACGCTGAGCTGAAGTCGACAAACAGGATCCTGGCGTACGTCCCTGGGGAGTCGAGGTGTTGCAGGATGTAATGTAGTCCCATATTCACTGCATCATCCACTGACCTGTTTGACCGGTAGGCAAACTGCAGTGGGTCCATCAGGGGGCCTGTGATGACCTTCAGGTGGTTCAGCACCAATCTCTCCAAGGATTTCATGACCACAGAGGTCAGGGCAACAGGTCTGTAGTCGTTTAATCCTGTAACAGAGGGTTTCTTGGGAACTGGAATGATGATGGAGCGTTTGAAGCAGGAAGGCACTTCACACAGCTCCAGTGATCTGTTAAAGATCCGGGTGAAGATGGGGGCCAACTCGTTGGAGCAGACTCTCAGGCAGGACGGAGACACACCATCAGGTCCTGCAGCCTTCTTGATCTTTTGTCTCTGAAAGACCCGGCGCACCTCCTCTTCACAGATCGTTAGTGCTGGTGGGAGGTCAGAGTGGAGGAGGGATGGAGTTCCTGGGGCTGCAGATAATCCTTTTGTGTGGGTGGGAGGTGAGAACTGTAGGTTCTTTTCAAACCTGCAGTAAAAGCTGTTTAGGTCGTTAGCCAGCTGGAGGTTTTCCACAGGGTGGGGGGATGGTCTCCTGTAGTTGGTGATATTCTGCAGGCCTCTCCAGACAGAAGCATAGTTGTTGGCTGAGAAGTTTTTTTTGTAACTTCACACTGTAGCTCCTCTTAGCAAGCCTGATCTCCTTCGTCAGCATGTTTCTGGCCCGCTTGTACAGAGTCCAGTCACCAGTCCTGTAGGCCTCCTCCTTGGTCTGACGTAGCTGCTTCAGTTTAGGAATGAACCAGGGTTTATTGTTGTTGTATGTGCAGAAGGTCTTGGTCTGCACACACATGTCCTCGCAGAAACAGATGTATGATGTCACAGTGTCAGTGAGTTCATTTAAGTTAATGGCTGCAGCTTCAAAAACACTCCAATCTGTGCAGTCAAAGCAGGCTTGTAACTTCAGCTTTGATTCCTCAGTCCATTTCTTCACAGTCCTTACAACAGACTTGGAAGTTTTTAGTTTCTGTCTGTATGTTGGAATAAGATGGAGCAGACAGTGGTCAGAATATGCCCCCTAATAAAAGCTTTGAAAGCCTCCCACTTTATACATGCTGATGTTTGTGTAGTATTGATATCAAAGAACTCATCTATCTGTTTTTCTATGTACTTAACAAATTCCTCATCCTGAAGCCATTTATGCTGAAATTGCCACCTACCTGGTTCCTTTGTCAATTTCTTATCTACATATATTAGACAGCAGGGTGCATGATCAGAGATCACAATGTTATCATAGAAACAGTTTTGAATCTTGGACCTTAATTCTGTGGAGATCAAAAAATAGTCAATACGTGAGAATGTCTTGTAGGTATTAGAAGAAAAAAAGTAGGCTTTAACTTGCAGTTTCATTTCTCTCCATATGTCTAGCAATCTCAATTCTTTCATAAAAGGATTAATGATCATCCTGCATCCATTGTGCGTACAGTCCAGTCCTGTTGATCTATCTATGCTGGGATTCAATGTACAATTAAAATCCCCTGCTATTATATGCTGCCCTGTAAGTGATGATAAAATAAGAAATAAATTAGCAAAGAAGTTTTGATCATCTATATTGGGACCGTATAAGTTCACCAGATTTATATTTTCTAATAACAAAGATCCTTGAATGATTAGGTATCTTCCTAATTTGTCTCCAATTACATTTTTCACTTGAAATGGGACTGTTTTGTGTATAAGAGTCATAACTCCCCTGGCTCGAGATGAAAATGATGAGGTGAATACACTTCCCTGCCATCTTTTTTTAATTCTTTTTACATCCTCCTCTATTAGATGAGTTTCTTGTAAAAACACAATTTTTGAACCTATGTCTTTTATTTTATTCATAACTTAAGTTTTTTTAAATTTTGTAGACCTCTGCAATTCCATGAAGTTAAATTGAGATTAACGCTTTGGTCTATGATCAATCAGGAGTTTGAGATTACCTCGCAATGTAAACATGCTCACACAGAGAAGCAAAAACATGAGTGGTTTAACATTCATCCTACAAACTACACACAAACAAATTCCCCCTTCCCACATTCGTAGTAATCCCGCCAAAATCAAAAAAAGAAAATTCTGTCTCCCGCTATAGCCATTGACTGCTCCTCACTCACAAGGATCAGTCAAAACCACTCTTTCTTTCTCCTCTCAATCACCCTGACTCTACTGCTTTTAATGACATAACATTAACTCTCTTCTGTAGTTTTCCAACTTAACTCCAAAATTTTATAGCAACTTTGTACATCATAGGTTTGGTTTTTTTTTTAATACAATACAATCTGTATTTTGTGAACTCGCTATTTGCTTCAGATCAGTCAGATGCCTGTGCAAATGCTTAAATAGTCTACCTTATATCTTATTCATGCTTAGCTCCCACCAGTCTCTCTTGGATCTTCTTGATGAGCTCCTGCGCCTCTTCTGGGGTCTTGAAGGTGTGGGTTCTCCCTTTATATGTGACCAGCAATCTTTGCAGGAAAAATCACTCCATGACGAATCCCAAGGTTGCGCAGCTCTTTACGGGCGGGGTCAAACTGTTTCCTTAATTGTTTGATTCCTGTGGCCAAATCTGGGTAGAACCGCACCTGTTGATCCTGGTATTTAATTTCTCCTTTGGCCCGCGCCGCATTGGAGATCGTCATCCTGTCTCTGTAGCTGAGGAACTCCCATCTCTCCAGGACCTGTACATCTCCAGGACCCGGAGGCGTGCAGGCCGGATCATAGCCGATCCTTCACACCCTGGTCACGTACTGTTTGCCCCCCTCCCCTCAGGTAGAAGACTTCGGTCCATTCAGACTAAAACCTCCCGTCACATGAACAGCTTCTTTCCCTCTGGCATCAGACTGCTGAACACTAAGTGACTTATTGACTCTCGTGCACTAAGTACAGCAGCTCAACCAGACTCATGTCAATCATCACTGTTTCTGTTGCATTACCGTCTGCACTATGGGGTACTCCACAATATCTGCCGCTCGCTAATATATTTAAAAACTGCTTTGACTAGTATTACTCATTCTTATTCTACACTTATTGCATGTATAGTTTTTTTTAATTTCTTTTATCTTATCATGTTTAATGTTGCAGCATTGCACCGAGACAAATTCCTAGTTTGTGTACTACATGAACAATGGCAATAAATCTGATTCTGATTCTGATTCTGATTCTGAACTTCATAATTAGGGTCCTCGGTGGTGCCTTATTATCTCTCTGTGGGCCAATTCGGTGGGCGCTTTCCAGAACGACTGATGACTGCAGCTCCGCGTTGTTCAGCGCTTCTGGGATCCACTTTTCCAAAAAGGAACATGAGTCCCGCCCCTCCGTACCCTCAGGAAGACCCACCAGCCTCAGGTTGTTCCGTCTCGACCGGGATTCTAAATCCAGGACATTATCTTCCAGACGTTTATTGTTTAATTCCAATGTGCGCACCTTTAATTGTAGGCTGGTGACGTCATTCTCAGCGCTGGAAATTCGGAGCTCCACCTGCGTTACACGTTCCATACAGTCGCTTAATTCCTTTCTCATTCCTTCAATCGCTGCAATAATCCCATCAAATTTAGTAGAGAAGTCTGCTCTCATTGAGCCAATGGCAGTGAGCACCGCACCTGTGCCGTCGTCAGCAGTCACCGCTCCTCCGCTAGCTAGTTCAGCCATAACTGGGGATTTTTCTGCTGCGTCACAGACGTGAAAGTCCGTTAAGTTGGACTGTTTCGGCGGTTCAGTTTTTCCTCCACCTGATTTCCCAGCCTTAGGCTTTAACAGCATGTCCTCGCCCAAACGCTGGGATAGTTTTTGTTCCAATTGAGAGAGTTATTTGCCGATTTTTTTATTTTTAGGAGCAGAGTAGAGGGAAGCACGTCCTCCTACATGGCGACCATGACCGGAAGTCCAAAAAGTTCTATTTTGGTTTCATCTGACCATATGACATTCTCCCAGTCCTCTTCTGGATCATCCAAATGCTCTCTAGCAAACTTCAGACGGGCCTGGACATGTACTGGCTTAAGCAGGGGGACACGTCTGGCACTGCAGGATTTGAGTCCCTGGCGGCGTAGTGTGTTTCTGATGTAGCCTTTGTTACTTTGGTCCCAGCTCTCTGCAGGTCATTCACTAGGTCCCCCCATGTGGTTCTGGGATTTTTGCTCACCGTTCTTGTGATCATTTTGACCCCACGGGGTGAGATCTTGCGTGGAGTCCCAGATCGAGGGAGATTATCAGTGGTCTTGTATGTCTTCCATTTTCTAATAATTGCTCCCACAGTTGATTTCTTCACACCAAACTGCTTACCTATTGCAGATTCAGTCTTCCCAGCCTGGTGCAGGTCTACAATTTTGTTTCTGGTGTCCTTTGACAGCTCTTTGGTCTTGGCCATAGTGGAGTTTGGAGTCTGACTGTTCGAGGTTGTGGACAGGTGTCTTTTATACTGATAACGAGTTCAAACAGGTGCCATTAATACAGGTAACGAGTGGAGGACAGAGGAGCCTCTTAAAGAAGAAGTTACAGGTCTGTGAGAGCCAGAAACCTTGCTTGTTTGTAGGTGACCAAATACTTATTTTACTGAGGAATTTACCAATTAATTCATTAAAAATCCTTCAATGTGATTTTCTGGAATTTTTTTTTCTCATTTTGTCTCTCATTGTTGAGTTATACCTATAATGAAAATTGGAGACCTCTCTCATCTTTTAAGTGGGAGAACTTGCACAATTAGTGGCTGACTAAATACTTTTTTGCCCCACTGTATAAAGTGTTAATTGTTTTTATAAAAATTAAGTCAGCACTTTTTTTGACCAAACTTTTATTATTAAAAAAAGGCCAGGTTTGCACTTAATTCCTAATTGGGAATCATGTTTTTTTTTTTTTGTTTTTTTTTTTTGTTTTTTTTGGGGGGGGACTATTTTTTTTTAATAATTCCTTGTCTTCAAGCAAAAATTGTCAAATAAAACCAAAATTTAAAAAAGTAAATAAATAAAAAAATCAGCGATTTTAATATTCGGCCATTTTGCTCACCCTTAATAGGACTTTTACTTTCTTGAGCCAGGGTTTTGCACCTCTGTTTGGTATAGCATTCACTCTCGTCTGGGCTCTTGCTTAGGGCTTCTCCCTCATTTCTTTTTTAACTCCCAACAAGTTTCTCTTTGGTTTCCTCACTGGCTCTGCCATGGTGTCCATTCTGAAAACGCCAAGCTAGATAGCTTCATCTTATACTGTAGTATACACATGCCCTACAATTGGCAATTGATACACAAGGGGCCATATTATGACGATCTAGTTAACAGTTTATTGTCTAGGGCATAGAACACATATACGAGGGGGGGCTGAAAAGTTCATTGGGGGCTGAAAAGTTCATAGGCTGACCATGATGCAATGGTCAAATTTGACCAAATGTAATTTATTTTTCAACATAGTCTCCCCTTCGGTCCACACACTTTTTCTGCAGGACTTGGATCCCTGTGGTATAGAAGCTCTCTTCTTGAGGCTCAAAAGCATAACTCCTTTGTCAGCCTATGAACTTTTCAGCCCCCCTCCTGTGGGTGTTTCCATGTCTATTTTGTTATCATGGCAGCAGGAAAACAGTCTCTGCGCCAGCAAAAAGCGCAAAGGGCCTGATCTAATTATTCAGAAGTGTGTTTTGGGTGTAATATGCAATAATCCAAACCAGAGCTTTTCTGCCCTTTCCTTTGATACACAGAGGCACGTAGTAATCTAAGGCAAACTGTGATCAAGGTTGGCTTTTTTAGAAGACTGATTTTGCGCTGGCCAAAGGGCATGCGTGTGAAGAGAAAATGTGCACAATAGTAATGCTGCTTGGCATGAAGCCATTCATTAATTGCAATTAATGGCCAATCAGTTAATTTATGAAGAAGGAAGAGAAGGATATGATTGAACAATCGAGCTGAATTAAAATTTTTATAGGTTTAAAGTTGCACACACGGATGCACACCTGACTTGTTCTGCTCCATTGTGCCACACATAGACATGAATGGGTTTGAAGCTTTGGGGAAAAGAGTAGTATCTGCTGAATAATTTCATAAACACACACATTTTTTTTCTTTTTTGTTTTTCTTTGTACAGTGAAAAACTTTCTACTGGTTCTTCAAATGATTTGGAATATATTGCAGGGTATATGTGGATAGTTTGTATTTAACTCTCCTCAGATTAATATATTTAACAGAAAACAACAACTGTGTACATTTTTCATTAAAGTAACACCGCCAAAAATCAAGTTTTTTCTGTTGTTAACATGTCTATAACCTGTTTTTTTGTGACTTACAGGACATATCAAGAGCAAAATCAGTTCCAAAACCCAAGTCTGTGTTTTTCTAGCTACGTAAGCATCCCTGCTTAGCCTGATTGGTTACAACATTAACCAATCAGACTAAGCACTGGGCATGGCTACAGACCTGAGTTCACTATCTCGGGGGAGGAGGGAGGAGCCGAGGAGCACGCAGGATTCAGGAAAGCCAGCGGTAGCTGAGGTGCGCGCTGAGGTCATGGTTTCACAGCGGTGGGCAGGCGCACTGGACCGCTGGTCCCGACTGGCACCCATAAGCTTCCAGGTGGGACCACTGAGAGCCAGCTCGCTTTGGCAGTGGACGGGGCACTGCGCCTGCTGGCTCGCCTCCTTCACTCCCACACGGGAGTGACTCGGATGGTGAGCCAGCCTGAGGGGATGCTAGGTATGTGCTAGGAAATGCATGTCTGCCACAGAAAGTGTCGCTGGAGCACGTATCTGACAAGCGGAGCTGTAAAAACACACACAAAAGAGAAAAATAACACTGCAGCCAGTGTTGTAACCATTTATATGGTTTTAGAAGTACAAAAACGGGGGGGGGGATGCTTTCCACGGCAGACATGCTTTTCTCAGCACAGTGTTGTGCAGAGAGTGCGTTTCTGAGAAGCGATGCTGTAAAACCACACACAAACAGCAAATATAACACTGCAGTAACCCTGCAGGCGGAAAAGGGGGATGCTTTCCGCGGCAGACATGCATTTCTTGGGCAGACATGCATTTCTCGGCACAATGCTGGCCTTGCAGCATCCTCTACTGAAATTAATTTGCACTGGGGGGGATGGGATGGCTTCCTAAATTCTGATGGATTTCAGCCGGTTTCTTGGCTTTCTATGCCTTTTTGCACCTTTTTCTTCATGTGTTCAATACTTATTCCCTGTGTCATTCCACTTTATTAAATATAGCTTATTTTGTGAACACAGTTGCCTTGATTTCTTTGTATGTATGTATTACTTAGGTTGTTGCTGATATCTGGTGAAAATCTCAGGTCAGTGGCTCCATCAGAAATATGTTTAATGAGGAAAATGTTGACGTGTTCAATACCTATTTTATGATCCCATGCCACAACTCGTAGCGTATGGGTAGCGCCTATCTCCGTATGTGTACACACACACACACACAGACACACACACAGAGACACACACACACACACACACACACATATATATATATACTGTATATATATATATATACACACACACACTATATACTGTATATATATCATATATATATCATGGACGCCTCCCACTTGAGGTGTTTCAGGCACGTCCCACTGGGAGGAGACCCCGGGGCAGACCCAGGACTCGGTGGAGAGACTATGTCTCCCAGCTGGTCTGGGAACGCCTTGGTATCCTCTCTGAAGAGCTGGAGCAGGTGGCGGGGGAGAGGGAAGTCTGGGCTTCTCTGCTTGAACTGCTGCCTCCGCGACCCGGACCTCCGGAAAAGCGGTAGAAGATGGATGGATGGATGGATATATATATCATCATCATCATAGCAGTCTGCCGTGGGCGACAATGACTGTTTCATTTAGGTCTGATCAGATTCCTCCACACAGCTCTGTCCTTAGCCTTCTGCTGCCAGGAATTCCTGTCTATGTCCAACTTCTTCAAGTTTCTTTTTACAGTGTCTCTAAATCTGAGTCTTGGTCTACCCTGATTGCTTTTGCCCTTGCATAACTGTGAGTAGAGTAACTGCCGAGGGAGACGCTGGTGGTCCATCCTCTCAACATGTCCGAGCCATCTCAGGTTCATTTGTATTAGCATGTCCTCCATTGATGGTAGACCAGCTCGTTTCAGCACTTATATGTTGGTTATCTTGTCTTTCCATGAGATGTTCATTATGGCTCGAAGGTGTCTCATCATGTACACATGGAGTTTCTTCACCTGCACTCTGTAGACAGTCCAAGTTTCAGCACCGTATAATAGAGTAGCCAGTACTGTTGCTCTGTACACTTTGGCATTTCACACGGATAGACACATGTCGATTGTTCCACAGTCTCTCCCTCAAGTTTCCAAACACAGCGCTCGCTCTTCCCATTCTGAGAGATAGTTCATCCTCCAGCCTAGCATTCTTTGAAACAGTACTCCCTAGGTACTTGAAAGTCTTGCACTTGAACTAGTCTTGCACTTGAAAGTCTTGCACTTAAACAATTAAACTAGTGGTTCTGTACCAATGCTGATCTCTTCTGGTAGTGATGTTGATAATTGGAACTTTGGTGGTTGATAAAGGCACTCTGTCTTCTTGATGTTGATTTGGAGGCTGAATTGGCTAGCTGCTCTTGCAAATTTCTCTGCTAAAGATTGCATATCTTCCACGCTGTGTGCAACTAGAGCACTGTCGTCGGCAAAGAGCATTTCTCTTACTATCTTTATCGATGTCTTACTCTTGGCTTTAAAGTGTGCCACATTGAACAAGTCTGCTTCTTTCCTTGTTTGAATGTATACTCCTTCTGAAGTGTCTTTGAAGGCCACCTCAAGCATGGCTGCCAGATATAGCGAGAAGAGTGTAGGTGCCAGCACACACCCTTGTTTCACTCCGTTGCTTACTGAAAAGTCTTTAGATACTGAACCACTCATTGCCATGTTTGCTTGCATACCTGTATGGAGTGCCTCGATCAGGCTGACAAACTTCTCTGTACAACCATATTTCTTGAGTACCTGCCAAAGTCCTTGTCGTGAAACAGTGTCGAAGGGTTTACTGAAGTCTATGAAGACTACATAAAGCGGCATGTTCTGTTCAATACACTTTTCTTGAACCTGTTTCAAGCAGAAAATCATGTCCATTGTGCTTCTTCCACTTCTAAAGCCGCACTGGGTTTCCGGTAGTACATTCTGCGAGATGTGTTCACTGAGTCTGTTAAGTAGTACACGTGAGAGAATCTTACCAACAGTGGCTAGCAGTGATATACCTCAGTAATTTCCACAATCTTTCCTGTCACCTTTCTTGAACAAAGGCACAATACTTGCATCCTTCCAGTCTTGAGGTACTTTCTGGGCATCCCATATCTCTTGGATGAGCTTGTGCAGGCAGTTGGTCAGCTGAACACCACCAAATTTCCACACTTCTGCTGGAATTCCATCCCTTCCTGGAGCTTTACCGTCCTGTGTTGTCCTGATAGCTGCCATTAGTTCATCAAAATGTGGTGGTTCATCCAGACTTGATACAGCTGGTTGCTGCACTAGAGCTTCTTTAGCCTCTTCAGTGAGATCTCCAGGGTTGTTTAGCAGTTGGTCAAAGTGGTCTGCAAATCTGTCCAGGATCTTGTCTTTCTCCTGCAAAACCGTTTCACCTTCCATAGCCTTTAGTTGGATCAATCCTCTTGGTTTAGGGCCGTAGATTTCTCTCAAACCTGTGAAGAATGTTTTCATGTCCTTCCTGTCTGCTGCAGTTTGAAGTTTCTCCGTTTTTTCATCCCACCAGTTGGACTTCATCTCTCTGGTGTACTTCTGTAGCTCACTCTGAGCCTTTGAGTATTTCATCTTCTTCGACCTTGTGTTACACTGTAGGTTTTCCTGCCTAGCTGTATTCCTCGCTTCTAGTAGTTTCTTCAGGTGTTCATCATGCACATCAAACCAATCTTGATGTTTCCTCTCAGGGTAGCCTAATACATCACTCGCAGTCTGATACACCGTATCCTTCAGTGTTGCCCATTTCTCTTCTGTCATTCTCTGAGTTGTTGCTGTCCCAGTCTTTCAAGTTTTCATCCATTTCCTGTGTAAGTTCTTCCTGCTTCTTTTGGCCTTTTAGTGCACTAGTGTTTAGCTTCCGTGGTGGCTTCGCACCCATCCTGCAGTGCTGTTTTCGTCTGCAAATCCTTAATCTAGATCTCAGCATAACATGATCAGTACCACAGTCGGCGCCTCTCATTGCTCTGGTGTCCAGTACATCCCTTATGTCTCTCTGCCTGACTATGATATAGTCTAATAAGTGCCAGTGCTTGGATCTTGGGCGCATCCATGTCTTCTTGTGTGTGTCCTTGTGCTTAAATAGAGTGTTGGTTATCACAAGGTTGTACTCTGAACATAGTGCAAGTAGAAGTTCTCCATTAGCATTGCACTTGCCTACTCCATGACTGCCTAGCACTCCTTTCCATTTCTCAGTGTCCGAACCAACTCTGGCATTAAAATCTCCAACGAGTATCAGCCTGTCATCAGTCGGTACACACCTGATAGTCTCACATAAATCACTGTAGAACTCTTCCTTCACCTCCTCTGTGTTGGTCATTGTTGGAGCATATACACTGATGAGTGTGGCATACATCTTCCGCTGTAGTGGGAGTCTTATAGTCATTATCCTGTCGTTGATTGGCACCGGTTTCTCATCAAGCATTGCTGCTATCTCCTTTCTAACTGCAAAGCCCACTCCTGCTTCTCTCCTTTCTTGAGTTGATCTCCCACTCCAAAAGAAGATGTGCCCATGTTCTTCCAAGCTGTCATATCCAGGCAATCTTGTTTCACTAAGTGCAGCTATATCTACATTGTACCTGTTCATTTCCAGGGCCACAAGCGCGGTCTGTCTTTTTGGGCGTTGTGATGTTGTTCTGTCCAACAGAGTGCGTACATTCCATTCTGCTACACACAAGGCTGCTGTTTTCCTCTTCTTTTGTCTTCCTGCTCCTAGCTTACTTTTCACTGCCTGTCGGAGTGTGAACAGATCAGCGCGGACCTTGTAAGCCTGGGCGACATCCGAGCCAGTATGAGTTGCTTTCTGATTGACCATTTCATGAGACTGCTTGCAAAGTATTTGAGTACTGCTAGCTTTTGCTGGACTAGCAGCACTTTCTTGGCAGATAAAGGTATTATCAGTGGCAAGGACAAGCCAAGACAAACTGACTCTAGTATCTGTTGCAGTGACTGACCAGATGATAGGTTTGTTTATCTCTGCTCTTTGTGTAGTGCATGTCACAATGCACTGACTGGCACAGTCCACCACAGACCTTGCGACAGATGTGTTTATCTGCCAGGATGTCCAGTCTCACCCTGTGTAACTGGGAATGGTCCACCACAGACGTGTGGCAGATATTGTTTTTAGTTCTGCCAGGATGCCCTGTTTCACCGTCCACGCCCTCGGAAGGGCGGGGATGCTGGTTGAGTCGCCGACGGCCCGACCCATGAGACAGGTAGCACCAGTTTTTATGGTTATCCGGTAGCAAGCAAGCCAATGCCTGACCTGACACAAATATATATATATATATATATATATATATATATATACTGTATATATATATATATATATATATATATATACAGTGGTGTGAAAAAGCGTTTGCCCCCTTTCTGATTTCTCATTTTTTTGTATGTTTGTCACACTTAAATATTTCAGATCATCAAACAAATTTAAATATTAGACAAAGATAACACAAGTAAACACAAAATGCAGTTTTTAATTGATGGTGTTTATTATTAAGGGTAAAATAAAATCCAAACCTACATGGCCCTGTGTGAAAAGTGATTGCCCCCCTGTTAAAACATCAATTAACTGTGGTTTATCACATCTTTGGAAAGCTGAGTTCAATTTTGTAGCCATTTCTAAAGCTTTGGGACTCCAGTGAACCACAGTGAAAGCCATTATCCACAAATGGCAAAAACATGGAACAGTGGTGAACCTTCCCAGGAGTGGCTGGCCGACCAAAATTACCCCAAGAGCACAGCCACGACTCATCCAAGAGGTCACAAAAGACCCCACAACATCATCCAAAGAACTGCAGGCCTCACTTGCCTCAGTTAAGGTCAGTGTTCATGACTCCACTATAAGAAAGAGACTGGTCAAAAATGGCCTACATGGCAGAGTTCCAAGACGAAAACCACTGCTGCGCGAAAAGAACATAAAGGCTCGTCTCAGTTTTGCCAGAAAACATCTTGATGATCCCCAAGACTTTTGGGAAAATACTGTGTGGACTGACGAGACAAAAGTTGAACTTTTTGGAAGGTATGTGTCCCTTTACATCTGGCGTAAAAGTAACACAGCATTTTAGAAAAGGAACATCATACCAAAAGTAAAATGTGGTGGTGGTAGTGTGATGGTCTGGGGCTGTTTTGCTGCCTCAGGACCTAGCAGACTTACTGTGGTAAATGGAACTATGAATTCTGCTGTCTACCAAAAAATCCTGAAGGAGAATGTCCGTCCATCTGTTCATGACCTCAAGCTGAAGCACACTTGGGTTCTGCAGCAGGACAATGATCCAAAACAAACCAGCATGTCCACCTCTGAATGGCTTAAGAAAAACAAAATGAAGACTTTGGAGTGGCCTAGTCAAAGTCCTGACCTGAATCTGATTGAAATGATGTGGCATGAGCTTAAAGAGGCGGTTCATGTTCTAAAACCCTCCAATGTGGCTGAATTACAACAATTCTGCAAAGATGAGTGGGCCAAAATTCCTCCACAGCGCTGTAAAAGACTCACTGCCAGTTATCGCAAACGCTTGACTGCAGTTGTTGCTGCTAAGGGTGGCCCAACCAGTTATTAGGTTTAGGGGGCAATCACTTTTTCACACAGGGTCATGTAGGTTTGGATTTTTTTTTTCCCCTTAATCATAAACACCTTCATTTAAAAACTGCATTTTGTGTTTACTTGTGTTATCTTTGTCTGATATTTAAATTTGTTTGATGATCTGAAACATTTAAGTGTCACGAGGCGAGCCGGCTTGGCTTTCCCCGGCTCGGCCTTGATCTCTCTGTGGGTTTGGTTTCACTGTTTATGTGTGGTTTGTGTATTTCTGTATATATTCCTTTACCATAGCCACTGCCTGACCAGCAGCTGTTAGTCAGCATCTGTGATCTATTTTTTCCCACGCTGCTGACAGTCTGCCGGTCCAACCATGCCCCCTCGCTCTCCTTAGTTTCATCAGCTGTTCCCAGTCCCGGTAATTATCTTTCCTGCACCTCGCCCAGGTGTTCCCACTTTGTGTGGCCAGCGGCGTTTGTATTTTAGCGGCTCTTCGCTAGACAAACACCGCTGGGTCATTGTACGAGTCACTCTCGTTCTCCATGGTGTGACCGTCACGTCAGGAAGGACACTTGGATTATGCTCGCTGAGAGAATCGGACTTTTTGGACTGTTCCTACTCGTGAGTAAACTGTTTGCGTTTCTTCGTGCAGTTGCTGCTATGCGGGACCAGAAGTGTTTACCCCTTTGCAGTAATTCTGCTACGCTTCTGGTGGCGTTTCTCCCCGCAGCATAACTGCTACGCTTAAGCTGTTGCCCTGTTTGCGTTCCCCCGAGTAGTTGAACTCCCCGTAGTCTTCCCCACTCTCCGAGTGCATTCATATTGTATTGTGACCAACTTGTTTGTCTGTATTTGTGAACAGCGTTTGTCAATAAATGTGTGTGGTGAACTCCTTCATTTAAATCCTTCCATCCTTCTCGTCCTCTGTGCGCTATGGTAAAGTGCACAGGGAGTTTATGACATGTAAGTGTGACAAACATACAAAAAAATGAGAAATCGGGAAGGGGGCAAACACTTTTTCATACCACTCTGTGTGTGTGTGTGTGTGTGTGTGTGTGTGTGTGTGTGTGTGTGTGTGTGTTACAGTTGTGCTCAAACGTTTACATACCCTGGCGGAATTTGTGAATTTTTTGGCTATTTTTCAGAAAATATGAATGATAACGCAAACACTTTTCTTTCACACATAGTTAGTGGTTGTGTGAAGCCATTTATTATCAAACAATTGTGTGTGTGTGTGTGTGTGTGTGTGTGTGTGTTTTTTTTAATCAGAATGCCAACAGAAGCTACCCAAATGACCCTGACCAAAAGTTTAGATACCCTGGAAGTTTTGGTCTGATAACATACACACAAGTTGACACACACGGGTTTAAGTGGCTACTAAAGGTAATAACCATCCTCACCTGTGATATGTTTACTTGTAATTAGTGTGTGTATAAAAAGTCAGTGAGTTTCTGGGCTCCTGACAGACCCCTGAATGTTTCATCCAGTGCTGCACTGATGTTGCTGGATTCCAAGCCATGGGGAAAGCAAAAGAATTATCAAAGAACCTGCGGGAGAAGATAGCTGAACTTTAAAAAACAGGAAAAAGATATCAAAAGATATCCAAAGAATTGAGAATGCCATTCAGCAGTGTTCAAACTCTCATTAAGAAGTGGAAAGTGAGGGATTCTGTTGAAACCAAGGCACAGTCAAGTAGACCAACAAAAATTTCAGCTACATCTGCCAGGAAAATTGTTCGGGATGCAAAGAAAAATCCTCAAATAACTTCAGCTGACATACAGGACTCTGAAGAAAAGTGGTGTGGCTGTTTCAAGATGCACAATAAGAAAAATTCAAGAAAAATGGGCTGCATGGTCGAGTCGCCAGAAGAAAGCCATTACTATGCCAGTACCACAAAGCAGCCCACTTCCAATACGCCGAACAGTACAGAGACAAGCCTCAAAACTTCTGGAACAAATTTATTTGGAGTGATGGGACCAAAATTGAACTTTTTAGCCACAACCATAAATGCTACATTTGGAGAGGATTCAACAAGGCCTATGATGAAAAGTACACCATCCCTACTGTGAGACATGGAGGTGGATTGTGTCAGAGAAGCATTTGCTCCTCCGGGGCAAAGAAGGAGAGGACCCACTTGCCAGGCGAATCTGGTAAACTGGGATTTATTAACAAACAGAAAATAACACTGCGAGAGGGCAGAAGCGAAACGAATTAATAATCCAAACAGTGTGGAGAAACAAATAATAATTCCAAGCAGTGTGGTGCAAATACATGGAGTTAGCAAAACGACGCAGCAAACAGCACAGACTGAAAAAGCACATATATAGACAGAGGGATAATCACAGCAATACAGCACAGGTGGGGGTAGCAATCAGGACAAACGGCTGACACATGAGGAAAACAACTGACTGGACGGGCGGGGCTGCACAAACAGAGGGGTTACACACCAAACATGATAAATGAGTCAAAAAGGAACATAAAGCGTGGACAGGGGCTGCAGACCTGTCCAGAAACTGCAGTACCCCCCATTAGCTCCCAGATGACCCTAGGGTAACACCCACAAGAGAGACAAAAAGAAAACCCAAAAAACCCTCACAGGGTGGGTGGTGGGGGAAAAGGCCAGGTGGGCCGAAATAAACTCCCTCCCCCAGCAAAGTCCAACACAACGGGTCAGGTGGTCATCCACAGTCCCAGGACCACTGGACCAGAGAGGCAGGCGGGTCAGGGGGCCTACCCAAATCCATGGGTCCCCAAACTGGGGTACATGATGGGTCCATTGGCCTTCCAAAGTCCAGTGGCCACAGGAAGGGTGAACACGGGGTGTCAGGCAGCCTACCAAAGACCATGGGCCACCAGAGAGTAGAAAATACACAAGCTCCATGCTCAGAAAATAACACACAATCCTTTTGCACTGAAAATAACCCACGAGCCCTCAACTCTGGGAAAAACACAGAATCTTCTTGCTCAAAAGAAAACAACATAGAAGTTTTAAACTCAGATGACGTAGAACCCCCACACTCAGAAAATAACATGGAACCTTTAAACTCAGATGATAATAATAGAGGCTCTGAACCCAGGATCCAACATGGGAGCCTTCAGCTCTGGAGGTAATAACATTCGAGTCCCTTGCTCAAAAACTGACAACTGAGGCACGCTGACCTCTGGATGAGATGGTTGGGATGTATTGACCTCTGGGTGAGACGACTGGGGTGCACTGACCTCTGGATGAGACAGCTGGGGAGTGCTGACCTCTGGATCAGATGACTGAAGCGCGCTGACCTCATGTGCTAATGGTTTGGGCACACTGATTCCTGAATGAGAAGGCTGTGGCGCGCTGACCTCAGGCTGAGATGACAGGAGCACATCCGGTACAGATGCCCAGGAATCCTCCTCAGATGCCGCCAGATACAGATAATAAGAAAACAAAGAAAATGACTTGCCTTAACCCCTGCTCCTCCACTGGCGAGGACCCCATTGCTGCCAATGTTGGAATGGCAACATCAACAGCCTCAGCAGGGGCATGCATGTGAGGCAAAACAGTCACTGCTGGAGCGTGCACGTGAGGCAAAACAGTCACTGCAGGATCGAGTACCTCGGGGTCAGCTGGAGCTGTGGCATGCACCTCAAATGGAGAAGGAAAAACACAGGTGGGTGACATATCAATATTAGAAAAAATGGCAGCAGAGACAGGCGGCGGAGGCTCAACAGTAGTTGGTGACTGCCACTGTGAACCCCCGCCTTGTAGCAGGCAAGACCCCCCCCCCCAGTAGGTGTAACAGAAGGAAAAGGTACATGCCTGACCTGCTCTGCTGCTTCAGGGGCCACCCTTGGCGATCCCAACGAGGAAACAGCTGCCGCCGAGGGCACCACTGTAGAAGGTGGTGGAGCTGGCACCGCAGGCGTAATGACAGGCGAAGCAGCTGCAGTGGAAACTTCAGGCGAAGCTGCATGCTTATTCTCAGGCTGAGCAGCAGGCTTAATGAAAGGTGAAGTTGGTTTGTATGCCATGGAGAGAGGTGGAACAGGAGTGGAGCATGGAGACGTGTGGGAAAGAGCCAAAGAACATCTCACAGATGGCACCGGGTCCCGTAATGCCGAAACCAGGGGACGCTCTGTCATCTGCACAGATTTCGGCATAGATGGAGCCCCCATCTTCAGCCCGTAGAGTGGCGGTGGGGCTGGCAGGGCTGGCATCGGAACTGGAGTGGACACCGGAGGATGGCAAGGAGAGGAGGATACCGGAGGCCGGGGATGCTTCTTTGTCGGCACACACCGCGACAACCCAGGTGCATTCCTCACCATCTCACAGTACATATGCAGGAGGTTAGTGACTGAAAGTAACAGCCTGCCCAGCTCGGGGTAGCTCTGCAGTCTGGGGAATGCCTTTATTATCTCAGCTGTGAAGTCCAAGAATGTCAGGGCTGCCTCAGGCGAATGGAAGGTGTGGACGTTTGAAGTAAGATCCTCAATGGTTTGAGCAGCCCACACCTCATCCGAGTCCAAAACTTGAATAGTCCGTACCTGCTGAGTTCTGTTCAGGTTGGGTCTAGCTGTAGTCCTCAGGTTCAGCAGGTGACTAGGTGGGGGGTCTGGCAGTGATGATAGCAGGGGAAGATTGAGATTCTGCACCCGAGGGTGGAAACGCAGGCATGGTCTGACCTCCACCAGATTGGTGACTCCTCCCCAGCAATGCAGCTCATCTTCCTGGGAAGAGCAGCTCTGAGCTATGGCTGATAAATCCTCAATTGTTGATGAGCTACGACGGGTGGAGCAACAGGCTGACGAGCACACCATGACCCCTGAAGACGCACCGCTTCATCTGCAGCAACCTGGAAGAGAAGGAGGAGGAGAAAACGTGTCAAGTGCAGAAACCCAAAAACACATACAGCTTACTAATTTGATCTATTCTGCTCGAGGCAATATACCCTAATGAGCCAGCGTTGAATCACTGAAGAGTGCTTCCTTATAAATGCTGGCTCAGCAGGTGCATCAGATGAGATGATTAGGAGAGCGGAGGAAACAGGATGGTGGGGGTGAGCACTCGCTAGGACATGACAGCCCCCCCCCCAAAGAACACCTCCTGGCGGTCCACCAGGCTTCTCCAGGTAGGCTCAATGGTAGGCCCAGACCATACCTTTGTCATGGAATGTTGACCTGGGGACCAATGACCGATGCTCCGGACCGTAACCCTCCCAGTGGACCAGGTATTGGAATCCCCAGCCCCGGCAGCGGACATCCAGGATTTTTTGAACGGTGTACGTGATATGGTCATCGATGATTCGGGGAGGAGGAGTCGGCTTTGGGGGGGGGGGACAGGGGGCTGGAGGAGAGGGGCTTGACCTTGGAGATGTGGAATGTTGGATGCGCGTGGAGCACTGGTGGATGCTGGAGCCGGACAGCAGAGTCGCCCACGTTACTGGTGACAGGGAAGGGGTCCACGAACTGGGGGGTGAGCTTATGAGCTTCAGCCTTCAGCGGAACCTGATCCGCAGACACCCAGACCTGCTGTCCAATCTTGTAGTCCGGCGCTGGAACCCTTTTACGGTCAGCATAGTGCCAATTGCGCTCCGTGGAACAAAGGAGCACCGCTCAGGTAGACCTCCAGGCCCGGCGACAACAACAAAAATGGGCCCCCACGGACGGCACCGCAACCTGTCTCTTCGTCATGGATGGGGGTGGGTGGGTGGGTTGTAGCCCACGGAGGCTTCAAATGGCGACAACCCCGTGGCTGAAGAGACAGTAGAATTCAATGAGTACTCCACCCAGTTCAGATGGGAACTCCATGATCCAGGGTCATCGGCTGCCACGCAACGAAGGGCGGCCTCCAGGGACTGGTTGGCATGCTCACCCTGCCCATTGCTTTGCGGGTGATAACCGTAGGTGAGGCTGACGGTGGTGCCAAGGCAGTGACAGAATGACTTCCAGACACGTGAGATGAACTGTGGACTCTGGTCAGACACAGTGTCCATAGGGATGCCGTGCAGTCTGATGACGTGATGGGAGAGTAATTTGGCCATCTTGGAGGCGGATGGCAGCTTGGGGAGAGGAACCAGATGAACGGCCTTGGAAAACCTGTCCACAATAGTCAAGATGACGGTGTTGCCATGGGAGGGAGGAAGACCAGTGACAAAGTCCATGGCTATGTGGGACCAGGGCCGGCTGGGATGGGAAGGGGGTGAAGAAGACCAGTGGGGGGGGGGGGGGGATTTGTTACAGGCACAAGTTTAGCAGGCCTTCACGTACTCCTGCACGTCCCACCGCAGCGTGGACCACCAGAACGCTCGCCTGATAATATCCACAGTGCACACCACACCAGGGTGGCAGGCGAGACGTCTGGCATGCCCCCACTGAATAACTTCGCTGCGGAGGGTGGCAGGGACGTAAAGGCGGTTAGGGGGACAACCCGCTGGTTTGGGCTCTGAGGACTGGGCCTGGCGGACTCTCTTCTCGATCTCCCAGGTAAGTGTTCCCAGGATGCACAAAGGCAGAAGAATGGGCTGGGAGCGGGAAGGGGGGTCAGCCGGGTCCTGGCTGAACTGTCTGGAGAGAGCGTCAGGCTTAATATTAGGGGAGCCGGGCCTATAGGTAACAGTGAAATTGAAAAATAGGGCCCAGCGAGCCTGCCTAGAATTCAGCTGGTGAGCCGACCACAGATACCCGAGGTTCTTGTGGTCGGTCCACATGACTACAGGATGGACAGCTCCCTCCAGCCAATGTCTCCATTCTTCAAAAGCTAATTTTATAGCCAACAGCTCTCGATCTTCGACGTCATAATTCCTCTCAACTGGGGTGAGCTGCCGAGAGAAATACGCGCACGGGTGGAGCTTCAAGTCCGAGGCAGAGTGCTGGGACAAAATTGCGCCCACCCCAGTTTCTGAAGCATCCACCTCCAAGGTAAATTGGAGCTGGAGGGCGACCTGAGCTAAGATGGGTTTGTCGGAGAACAAGCCCTTTAATTTCACAAAGGCCTGTTCCACTGCCTTGGTCCATAAAAATGGTACCTTAACAGAGGTCAGCTTAGTTAAAGGCTGTACTATCCCACTATAGTTCCAAATGAACCTGCAATAGAAATTCGCAAACCACAAGAAGCGTTGCAGCTCCTTGCGGGAGTGGGGTGTTGGCCAATCAAGCACAGCCTTTACCTGTCATAACTCTGGCTCTCACGAGCCAGGAAAGGAGATACGAGGGCGACCAGTGAGTTAGCGTAGTTTATTAACAAAGCACACACAACACAAAATAGCGAACAGAAAAGTAAAGAGCCACGTGGGGCTAAAACACACACAGAACTAAGGGAAACATACCACCCAGGGAGAAAGGCTAGAGAGGCGGCGAGGGAAGAATACACGCCGAGTCACAACACTTACTTTGGGTGAAGCGCCGAGGTAACGGCGGACTGAAGCTAGACGTAGGAGCTAACAGTCGTGGGAACACAAGGAACGTCTTCCCATAGCGAGGTCGCAGCGACGAGTAACTCTCGGCTGCTCGCTTAAATGGGGGAGATGATTTGGGAATAGGAGACAGCTGTCCCAGCGCAGCTGAACTAGACAGCTGGCAATCAGCTGGGCGCTGTCAAAGAGCGGGCCATGGAAGACCCGGCACGGACTACCCCGGAGCAGGAGCAAACTGGACAACCTGAACGCAGAGAAAAGATAGTTCAGGTCGTGACAGTACTCCTCCCCCGAGCCGCGCCTCCTGGAGCGGCCTAAACCCCCCCCCCCCCCCCCCCCCCCCCGAGGGAAGACCAGGGAGGGCGGTGGGGGCCAGATCTGGGAGAAAGGGAGGGACCAGAAAAAGGAGGCAGGGGAAAAAAAAACAAAACCTAGATACAGTATAGGGTCAGATACCATAATAATCTCAACCCCCCCCCAAAAAAAACCATCACCCCCCTCCCCTGCAGAGGCCAGACGGTCTGTGCAGGTGACCACAGGAGGTGGGGAGAAACGACAAGAACCAAAATGCAGAAACATAGCGACACAGTCATGGAAAAAGTTCACAATAACTTAGGGTGAGGACAATAAAAAAAAAAAAAACTCATGTCCCCAAGGCCAAAAACTACAAAACTCTGAAAAAATAGACTTACACAAGTAAACCCCGACCAAAACAGAATATACAAAGGATGCAAACCGGGCATAAGATCCAAAAATAGAGCCTGGAACTGCAAGTTGGCATGAAGATAAAAATACAAAAGGAACAACTCCTCAAACACGTATTAGCACAAAAGTGTCACTAAACAGTCTGGAGGAGGATATAAATACAGGAAAACAAGACTACTCGGAATGAGGCCAGGCAATGTGAAGCAAATGCTACTTAAGGAGAAATTAGAATAGGATCATACTGGGATTATAAAACAAAGAAAATAGTCCAAGGAAATTTTAACTGGGATAACCCCACAATAAGGACTCTAGGGCAGAGAGTTCTTTGATGTCCTGAAAAGTATTAAATTAGGGAGGACAATCAAACGCAAGGCAACAAACAGTCAGTCAGTTCTTCCAGGACGTCAGCAGGTGGAGCGGGGCAGGCGATGACAGCTTGTCCGGCGGGCGGCCCGAACACCACCAGGCCAGGAACCACAACACCAGTTCGGGTGGCCTACCCGAGTCCCAGGCTAGGAGACACAGTTTCTCCGGAGGCCGACCCAGATCACCGAACCAGCCAGATGGCTTCCCAGGCGGTCGTCCCGTGACCTCAGACCACGGAGAGCTGAGGGAGAAGTCTTGGTGCAGCTTCCTCCCTGAGGGAAAAGGCAGGAGGAAACTGACCCAGGTGAGAAAAACCCCCACAGTAGTAGGGGGAGAAGAGATGGAGGCCAGGGGCAAAGTTAGCCTGCCATCTAATGGCAACAAGGGTAGGGGGAAACTGGCCCGGGTGAGAGGAACCCCAACAGCGGCAGGAGGAGAAATGATGGAGGCAAGGGACGAAGTCAGCCTGACGTCAGGCGAGCACAGTCCTCCAGCTCCCACACTAACCGTTACCCGGACCGGCGCAGCACCCCCGGTGGACCCCGATCGGGCCGGCGCAGCACCCCCGGTGGACCCCGATCGGGCCGGCGCAGCACCCCCGGTGGACCCCAGCTGGACCGAGACAGCACTCCCGGTGGACTCCAGCTGGACCGGCGAAACACTCCCAGTGGACTCCAGCTGGACCGAGACAGCACTCCCGGGCGCAGCATCTGAGGCGAACACCGTGCAGGGAACCGGAACCTCCGAGATGGCACCCAGAGCAGGTTCGTCTCCGGTGACCCTGGGGAGAGGCTCAGAGGGACAAAAGGAACCGGGATCAGGATCACCGGCAGCGGCAGAGCCTGGCGGAACAGGCTCGAGCGCAGCAGACGGCTGCACCCCGCCCCCCCCCCCCCGAGAGACAGGCAAAAATGCTCCAGAATAGAGAAGAGAAAAACAAAATAGAGCACTTGCCTGATCTCGGGTTCTACCGCCATCCAGGACTTCGATGCTCCGGGCTCAGCGTGCAGGACTCCGTCCTCCGGCTCCAACTCGACTGCGAATGGCTCCGCAGCCGGCATGATGGTTTCCACAGTCAAACGACCTCCAAACGCCGAAGACCGCGTCGACAGCCCACCTGGCGTGGGGGCAGGAGATCTGGACTCTGCTGGGCCGAACCATTCCTCCGTGGAGACCCGGGACGCTTAATCGTCGGCGCTGGCTCCAACAGGCAGTTCGACCTTCTCCTCTGCCCATAACGTGGCTGCGGGGCTGGGGCAAAACCCTCCAGGGCCGCAGGCCGCCTCCTCCTCGCGCAGCGGTGTACACCTGGCACAGGGGCACACTCAAGGGGAAGAGACACAGAGGACGCAGGTTCATATTCAGTTTTTGCAGCGGGAGGAGAGAGCTCAGGGGACTGTGAACCCTGAACTCCTCCCCCAGGAATCAAACAAGGCAATTCACTCATAATGGGAGGAGAATGAAAGGACACTTGCCTGATTCCCGGAGGGCCGGTGGAACCCGCTACAAGGGACTCGAGTCTCTCTTCTCCCAACCGGATAGAAGTGGGGAACCCCCCGGACAGATGAGGCGGTGCTACCCGCACCGGATCGGAACCTGGAACACCTGGAGATGAATTTGCGCTTCTCCCAGCGGCCGGAGTGAATGACGAAGAGGGGGGTGAAACAGCTGAGGAGAGCTGGGGGCCCAAAGCTGACGGGACAGCGGGAAGAGCGGGCCCAGGAGCGGGAGCAGCTGATTCACTTCTTCGGCGAGACACGGGAGCAACAGCAGGCTGGGAGGCGGAATTCGTGTGGTTTCCTGGAGCGGGATCCGGACGGGACTCTCGCTGAGATGAGTGGGGAATTTGGGAGCGACGTCTTCTGAACGTGAGGTCGGGAAAACGCCGCTCCTGTGCGATGAGCGAAGCCAACAGGTCAGCGTATTCCGGATAATCGTTCAGCTCCGGGTTCTTCTCGACCAGCCTGACCGCTGCAATCACGTTCTTCATGGCTACGGGGGGAACGGCGGCAGAAGAAGCGGCTGCCACTCGATCCGCAATGCGCATCGCTGTCATTCTCATCTTCTCCGGGGGAAACCCGGTTGACGTCACTCTATCCTGGGGATCACCCCTGGGTGAGGCGAACTCCTGGACTGGATCGGCGGCAGGAGCGGGATTCCGAAGCGAGGAGCGAAGGCGTTCTGTCCTCGGCTTCCTGCCGGAGTTCTCCTCCAGCCTACGGAGCCTCTCCCAGGCCACAGAGATGTCTGCCCTCCTTGCCTTAACCTCGGGGAGAAGGAAGTAGCGAGAAAAGCAGTTAAGCATACCCTCGGCGAGCTCCAGGCGCCAGCGTATCTCGCTGGGGGCATCGTAGAGGTCCGTGGTGAATAACGTTCCGTCCACAAGGTCCAGAGTCTCCGAGAGATCGTGGCCTGGGTGCCGCATGAGTCTCTTGGAAGGAGACATGATACTGGCTCGCCCGTACCCAGAGGAAGAGGAAAAAAGGCGTCGAGTCCTTACAGCCAACTCACGGTCGCGGCCGTCTCACTAGGGCTGCGACCTACTGTCATAACTCTGGCTCTCACGAGCCAGGAAAGGAGATACGAGGGCGACCAGTGAGTTAGCGTAGTTTATTAACAAAGCACACACAACACAAAATAACGAACAGAAAAGTAAAGAGCCACGTGGGGCTAAAACACACACAGAACTAAGGGAAACATACCACCCAGGGAGAAAGGCTAGAGAGGCGGTGAGGGAAGAATACACGCCGAGTCACAACACTTACTTTGGGTGAAGCGCCGAGGTAACGGCGGACTGAAGCTAGACGTAGGAGCTAACAGTCGTGGGAACACAAGGAACGTCTTCCCATAGCGAGGTCGCAGCGACGAGTAACTCTCGGCTGCTCGCTTAAATGGGGGAGATGATTTGGGAATAGGAGACAGCTGTCCCAGCGCAGCTGAACTAGACAGCTGGCAATCAGCTGGGCGCTGTCAAAGAGCGGGCCATGGAAGACCCGGCACGGACTACCCCGGAGCAGGAGCGAACTGGACAACCTGAACGCAGAGAAAAGATAGTTCAGGTCGTGACATTACCTTGGCCGGCTTGGCTCTCAGCTCCCCCTCCGCTACAGTAAAGCCAAGGAAAGAAGATAAATTAGTGGAAAACTCACACTTCTCTGCCTTGACAAACAGTTGGTTCTCTAAGAGCTGCTGTAACACAGCTCTAACATGAGTTTGGTGCTCCTCGGGCATGCGAGAAAAAATCAGGATGTTGTCAAGATAGACGAAAACAAACCGATTTAACATGTCATGGAGGACGTCATTAATCAGACGTTGGAAAACAGCAGGGGCGTTGGTTAACCCAAAAGTCATAACTAGGTATTCAGATTGCCCCAGGTGTGTCTTAAATGCTGTTTTCCATTCGTCCCTCTCACATATTCTGACTAGATGGTAAGCGTTGCGTAAGTCGAGTTTAGAGAATATGCGCGAGCGCTGCAGGAGCTCAAAAGCGGAGTTCATCAGGGGCAGAGGGTATTTATCTTTGACAGTGAGAGAATTAAGCTCACGGTAGTCAATGCAAGGACACAGAGACCTGTCCTTCTTTCCCACAAAAAAAAAACCTCGCCCCGAGGGGAGTCAAGGATGGCCAAATGAGGCCAGCGTTCAGAGAGTCCTTAATGTACCTCTCCATCGCCTCCCTCTCAGGTCCAGAAATATTATAGAGCCTGCTGGACGGCAACCTCATGCCCAGAAGGTGGTCGATGGCACAGTCATACGAGCGATGCGGGGGAAGCGCCAACACTCGTGACTTGCTATAGACCTCCCCAAGGTTGTGATAGGCCTCGGGCATGAGGCTGAGGTTCGGCGGCTCGACCTGAGGTGAGGAGATGGAGAGGGACAGCCAACACTTGGCTGAACTTAGACATGTCGCCAAACAATTAGGGCTCCAGGAGGTGATGGTATTTTGTGCCCAACTGAGAATAGGATTATGCCTCCAGAGCCACGGATACCCTAGAACCACCGCATGAGAGGCACGTGGAAACACATAAAAAGTGAGCCTCTCCCGGTGGTTACTGGACAGAAGGACGGATAGCTGCACTGTGCAATGAGTAACAGACGCCACCGTCTGGCCAGAAAGGGTATGCACAGGGTGAGGAGCCGGTAATTTAACTGTCGGAATCCTCATCTCCTGAACAAATTGGGAGGAGATGAAATTACCCTCTGGCCTGGAATCAATAAGGGCTGAGACTCTCCTCTCGACCCCCGGCAACCGAGGGGGGTCGAGAAGAGGGCTGAAATAGAAAAATTACCGGGGGAATGAGAATGAGTCCTGCCCGCCAGACCCCCCGCGGCCACTGATGGGCCACGTCTTTTGGGCCGTAGGTTGCATGTGTCCTACTTGTGCTTCAGTGAACCACTGTAGGCACACGCCCTGATCTGCCACCGCTGCTCAACCTCTGCCCACAGAAGGTGAGCAGAGCTGAGCTCCATGGCTTCGGTGGCGGACTCAGACTCACCTAGATCAGCAGCTGCTGGGAGCATGTGTGTGGTGAACGGGTGAGAGGAGGCGCCGCGCTCCCTGGCGCGCTCGCGGTACTGGTTATCCAACCCGACCGCCTGATCAATGAGACTATCCAAGGTGGCGGGAACGGTGTGAACCGCCAGGTCGTCACTGAGACGAGGATTTAAGCCGTGGAGGAACGCGCTGCATAGAGCAACCTCGTTCCACCCCATATCCACTGCTTCGACTCGGAACTCCACCGAGAAGTCGGCCACTGACCGGCTGCCCTGGTGGAGCGACAACAGGCGACTCATGATATTCCCTTCACTCTCAGTACAGTCAAATGTGCGGGAAAAATCGGTCACAAATTGGTCAAACGTTGGTGGCGCGTCCCTTCAGCTATCAATTACAGACCGTGCCCAGCTAAGAGCTCGGCCCCGAAGCAGAAGGGTAAACAGATGAATTTTAGAGATGTCATCCGGGAGTTCCCCTTTCACCTGCTCAAAATAAAGCCGAATGTGACAAAGGAAATCTTTACTTTTCCCCACCTTCCCCGCGTACGGGGCGGGAGTGGGAATTCAAAGTGTTCGGCGGATGGTGGAAGAAGTCGGAAGAGCAGGTGGGGGTGGAGCAGACGTGCAGCCCATATGATCCGAAATTACACTCAGCTGTTGCGTAATGGTCTGCAGCAGCTGAGTGTGTTCAGCCACCTGCCTCTCTGTAACTTCGAAGCGGTGGAGCGTGGTGTGCTCTGTAGCTGTGGCACCTGCTAGGCTGTGACCCTGGCTGGCTCGTTCTGTCATATTGACTGGACAGTCAACCTAAATGCAAGGTGCAACACCAAGAGAAACACACACAAAAGAACGTTTGACCCTTTATTAAATTTCAAAAGACACAAACTTGAAGAAAACCAGTCACTCACCAAAGGAGCAGCAAACCTGCAGAGAGTGAGACTAGAGCTGATTAGCAGAGAAATGGAGGAGGATGTGGACATCCAAATAATACCACCTACGTGGGAGGAAGAGAGAGACTGGCTCAGAACCCAGCGAAGGAGAGGAACCAGCAGGTTGGAACTGCTAGGAAGGGGAATGAGGAGCGGAGTCTTACCGGGGGGAGATGATGAGCTGCGACGGGTGGAGCAACAAGCTGGCAAGTGCACTGTGACCCTTGAAGATGCACTGCTTCGTCTGCAGCAACCTGGAAGAGAAGGAGGAGGAGAAAACGTGTCAGGTACGGAAACCCCAAAACACATACAGCTTACTGATTTGATCTATGGGATGGTCACACTTTTTCAGTGCTGAGACAAAGTCACTGATTTTGCCATTAAAAGTGGCTGGCCTGCAGCGATCGGCGCTCGTGGCGAACACACACGGGCTGAATTGCCACCTCCGTTGGATTGCCCTTTAATCGCCTTTCTCCAGCGACCAGCATTTCTTTGTGGTTCACTGATGCGCCTTCCTGAAGCGATTGCTAAGCTAACACTAGTTAGCTTAATGCTACCTGAAGCGATTGCTAAGCTAACACTAGTTAGCTTAATGCTGGTGCCAGTCTCTAAATAACTAACCTACAGCGATCGGATATACCTCCGGTGGATTACCCCTTTGATCGCTTTTATCCGGCCACTGTGAGTAAACTGACCAGCGATTCCAGCACTTCCTTGTGATTCACTGATGTGCCCTACCTGAAGCGATTGCTAAGCTAACGCCAGTTAGCTTAATGCTGGCGCCAGCCATTCCACCTAACACCAGCCTGAATCAAAGCCCAGCTGCGAGGCCCAGCGGAGATACTACCAGGCAGGCGGCTATTTGTTGACGGGGCTCAGCAGAGTTTTCACCCAGGCAGACGGCGGTAGGCGGCGGTGCCCAGCGGAGGACTTACCGTGACTGCAGCGGCGGTGTGCGACGAGACTACCCGAAGCGATTGCTAAGCTAACGCTAGTTAGCTTAATGCTGGCGCCAGTCATTCCACCTTACACCAGCCTGAATCGAAGCCCAGCTGCGAGGCCCAGCGGAGATACTACCAGGCAAGCGGCTATTTGTTGACGGGGCTCAGCAGAGATTTCACCCAGGCAGACGACGGTAGGTGGCGGTGCCTAGCGGAGGACTTACCGTGACCTCAGCGGAGCTCGGTGGCAGCGGCGGTGTGCGACGAGACTCGGTTGGAGGAGCAGGACGGGAGACCAGTTACGGCGGCTATGAGCAACGAGACCAGCAACGGAAGGGGCTAGTTGGCTAGCTGAGGCCCAGCTGGATTCGAGGACGATCGGATCAGATTCTGGCGATATAAGCAGAATTTATTTTACTATCCACAGATTTTCTTTTTCCTTCTTTCCAAGAAAGACTGAAGATGGCTGCCACCGGATTAAAAAGTGGGCTGATGGGCACCACTAATAAGCCTTCTCTACTTATCTACTTCCTCTTCATTTTGTCTTTGTGTGTCTGGACCTGCAACAAGAAGGATTTTCCGACAAACTCAACCAAAGGTGAAGTTAAAAAGTTTTATCTGTATGGATTTGGGCTTGGACATCTCACCCTACACTCTATGTGGTCTTTAAAAGCCCTGAGCAAAAACTTCCAAATTAAGGCAAACATGGCTGTTAAGCAAAAATCACAATATGGCAGAGGATATACAATTAAAGTTCTGTTAGTTCTGCTACTTCTGGCAGGAGATATTCACCTTAACCCTGGACCTGCCACTATTAAACAGCAGACCACTGGGTTAGCACAAAACCGAGCTGTACAAAAGCAAAAACAACATTTATTTTTCCAAACTGTTAATCATGCACGAGTTCTTTGGGACACCAAGGCTAAACCAAAGGGGATCCTCGGTGGTCATTTAAACATACGGAGCATAATCCCCAAAAGAGATGAGATTTCGGTGTTGCTGTTGGACTCAAATCTGGACTACCTTTGTCTCTCAGAAAGCTGGCTACACAGGAACATAGACACTAATATGATCGATATTGTGGGCTACCAGTGTTTTAGAAAAGACAGGCAGGTAGGGAGGGGAGGAGGTGTTTTAATTTACATCAAAGAGAAATATAAATGTCAACTGGTTGATTTGAATACTTCACTTGAATGTTTAGCTGTTAATGTATGTCTCTCTCCGGTAATGAATTTCAACATTGCAGTAGTGTACAACCCACCGTCACACAACTCTTCCTTTTATAATGAATTAAGTGATCTGGTTAAACAACTTGAGAAGAACAGAGAAACAATAATTCATGGTGACTTTAATATCAACTGGTCTGATAAAAAAGACAAACAAAAACTGAAAAGCCTCATGACTAAATTTAATTACCAGCAAATCATCAAAGGACCCACCAGGATAACCAAGCAATCCAGAACACTTATTGACATGGTATTTACTAATAAACCAGAACGAATAACCAGAACCTATAATCTTGTAACTGGTCTCTCAGATCATAACATGGTTCTTGCTGTCAGGAAACTTACTAAAAAGCGACTACAGTATTTTGGGGGAGTCGATATTGACAAATCAAATTTTATTATCCCCAAATCAAAAAATGAGGAGTTTGAACATTACTTAGAGAATCAAAATTGGGAGCAGCTCATGTCAACATGTGAAGTAGATGATTGTTGTAATTTTATAACTGCAACAATCACAAAGTCTATAGAAAAATTTTCAAAGCAAATTAAAAGTAGACAACAGAAGATTAGCCTACCATGGTTAAATAATGAAATAAGAAAACTTATGAAGAGACGAGACTATGCACTGAAAACATCACTAACCTCCAAACTACAAAATGATCACCTTGTGTACAAAAGTTTAAGAAATAAAGTGGTACATGAGCTGCGAAAATCAAAAATATCTTATTACAATAAACTGATAGATCATGCAAAGGGTAACAACAGTTCCCTATGGAGGCATTTAAATAACTTAACTAATAAAAAAAACGATCAGAAGGGGGTAAAGGAACTTAGAATCAATGGCAAGACCGTCAGTGACAAGGCTACTTTGGCAAATGAATTTAATTCACACTTTGTGGGCTCTGTGGAAGACTTAACAAAAATTTTTGTGCTGCCAAATGTGCTCAACAACACAAATTCCATACTTCCAACAGATACTTTTCACATCAATGCGGTAAATGAGAAGTTAATTGCTGGTATTGTTAAAACACTGTCAAACTCAAAAACTAATGATATCTACAATATGAGCACCTCCTTTCTCAAAATGCACAGCAAAATATTAATCAAACCACTGACCCATCTCATTAATCTCTCCATTAGGTCTAGTACATTTCCATCTGGCTGGAAAAAAGCTGTCGTCATACCAGTTCATAAATCAGGCAGTAAAGACGATATATGCAATTACCGCCCAATCTCTATCTTACCAGTCCTATCTAAGGTTCTTGAAAAAGTTGTAGCTACACAGCTGATAGACTACTTACAAGACAGTCAACTTCTTCATCCACATCAATTTGGTTTTAGACCAGGATACTCAACAGAAACAGCAAATTGTTGCCTTATTGAAAACGTCAAACAGTCCTTGGACAGGACTAATGTGGTAGAAGCTGTTTTTCTAGATCTCAAAAAGGCTTTCGATACTGTAAACCACAGTTTGCTTTTATCCAAAATGGTATCTTTTAACTTCTCCCAAATACATTAGAATGGTTTGCATCTTATCTCCAGAATAGAGAACAGTGTGTAAAAGTTCACCAGGATAAATCCTCATTTTTAAACAACCGCATGGGTATCCCACAAGGGTCCATTCTTGGTCCTTTACTTTTCAGCATTTTTATTAATGACTTGCCGTTACACTGCTCAGCTGCAACATGCCAACTTTATGCAGATGATGCAGTTATTTACACAGCTGCCAAGACTCCAGCACAGGCTGCAGATGTACTGTCTACAAGTATGGTTGATGTCCAAGAGTGGCTCCTCAAGAACCATCTATTGCTGAACCTTCAGAAAACAGTCTCAATGTGCTTTTCAATCAAAAAATGTAACCTGCAACATTTTAAAGTTAATATACATGATCATGACATCAGTTTAGCTACAGAATTCAAATACCTTGGCATTGTACTAGATCCTCAACTCAAATTTAATCTTCATATAAAGAAAATTTCAAAAACAGTAAAAAAAAATCTGAACTGCTTTAAATTAATTAGATATTACATACCTTACGAAGCAGCTGCACTGTATATGCATTCTATGGTTTTTTATCATATATCATACTGTTTGACAGTCTGGGCTCAAGCAGCCCCTTCCACAATAAGACATATAGGTTCATTATATAATCAAACCCTAAAAATCTTGGACAAAAAGCCCATTAGGTGGCATCACTGTAATGTTTTAAAAAAATACAACCTATTGAGTTTTGAGAGCTTCATTGACCTCTGTCTTCTGAAATTAACGTTCAAATGTTTCCATAAATCAGCACCCGAGCCACTTGCTGGTTTCGTCCAAAGACAGGACAGCAGCAGAGCCACCAGGAGTTCTGTTAACAATAACTGTAAAATATTCCACCGCAGAACCACATTTGGACAAACAGCTTTCTCTATAAAGGGCAGTCACATCTGGAACACAATGCCAAATGAAATTAAAATAATAACGGACTTTAAAACATTCACTAAAAATGTTAAAAACTGGCTGAAAAATAAACAAGAATGTACTCATGTATGAATTAATTGTCTGCAAAGTGAGAGTGAATGAAGGGAAGGAATAAATGTGTTTGTTTATAGTGAGTGACGGAGGGAGGAAGGCCTGAAATAGGCAAATGTGAGTTATGTTATATGTGTTAAATGTGAGTCAGGCTGTTATATTTGTGTATTTATAATATTTATAATATTTATGTTAAGTATGAGTCAGGCTGTTATATTTGTGTATTTATAATATTTATAATATTTATAACTGTGTATTTATAATTTTTCTGCATTGATGTATGTGGTTATTGTGTATATTTTTTTTTTTTTCCCATCTTTACTTGATTCTTTTTTCTAAAGCCCATCCAGGGACAAGAGTTGCAAATTAGCTAATAGCTATACACTCTATGTGCAACACATCAGATTGATTGTCTTTGATTAATTGTCTATGTTTATTGCACTGTCCCTGTCAAATAAACTAATCTACTACTACTATTCTGCTCGAGGCAGTATACCCAAACGAGCCAGCGTTGAATCACTGAAGTGCGCTTCCTTGTAAACGCTGGCTCAGCAGGTGCGTCAAATGAGATGATTAGGAGAGCAGAGGAAATGAGATGGCAGGGGCGAGCGCTCGCCAGGATATGACAGGGACTGCACAAAGATAAATGAGTCACAAAGGAAAATAAAGCGTGGACAGGGGCTGCAGACCTGTCCAGAACCACTACAAATTGCTGATGTTTTGAGGATGTGTGAGTTACAAAGGCACAGGGAACTTCAGAATTGGTGGCAAGATGAATGCAGCAAGTTATCAGAAAGTACTGGGAGAAAATTTGCACTCGTTATCCTCGAAGCTGCGCATGGGGCACACTTGGATATTCCAACATGACAATACTCCAAAACACAAGGCCAAGTCAACCTGTTGTTGGCTACAGCAGAAAAACGTGAAGGTTCTGGAGTGGCCATCTCAGTCTCCTGGCCTCAATATCATTGAGCAACTTTGGGGAAATCTCGAACGTGCAGTTCATGAAAGACAGCCCAAGCATTTACAGGAGCTGGAGGCTTTTTGCCAAGAAGAATGGACAGCTTCACCGTCTGAGAAAATAAAGTGCCTCATCCACAACTACCACAAAAACTTCAAGCTGTCATTGATGTTAAAGGTGGCAATAGGGCTGTCACGGTAGAGGAATTTCCCCTGCGGTGACAGTGGATTGCTCAACACCGCAATATGTGATATTATTACCTCCGCCAGGCCGAAAAGGCCAGGAGGAGGTTATGTTTTTGCCAGGGTTTGTGTGTTTGTCTGTCTGTCTGTCTGGCAACCTGTCTAACCAATCTGCATCCGTCAGTGGAGGAGATGGACACACCAACACTTCAGTTTATTACCTCCGCCAAGGAGGCAATGCTTTTACAACCGTAAAACGGGGCTATAAGGGACGGCGGGGTAATATGGGACACTTTTCTAAATGTAATTCTGCTTTTTTAATTTTGCTTCCGCCTAGATTTGATGAAGGATTCATGGATATTTCACAATAACAACACAACTCAGCGTCCTGCTCAAAATAAAAAAAAGCAGAATTACATTTAAAACATTTCCCAGAAAAGTGTCCCTTATCAACCCGCCGTCCCTTATAGCCCCGTTTTACACTACTGAACCACTAATCCTATCACTATCACATTGATTGTCATTCATTAATTGTCTGTTTATTGCACTGTCCATGTCAAATAAACAAATAATCATTGTGAATCCAATTGCTAGTCATATCTTTTCATGCTCAGAGAATCTGAAAACGTACACACAAACACTGTATGGGGGGAACTGTGCCGCTTGGCGGAGGTCTGCGCTCTCCGAGTGCTTTTCTAGTTGCAGATGTTTTTAGGACCCTGTTGTCTCTTAATTTAAACAGGGTTCATAACTTATGTGGCAAACGATGGAAGCTGTGAGGAACTTTCTGCAGCTCCCCTCTCAACTTTATGTGCATGTGTGAGAATTGCATGGAGCTCCGGTCTTTCTAGACATGAACTGCTGATTCTGTTAAAAAAAACCCGATCATTTTCATAAAGCAGTGGTGGTAACTCCAGTATTTCGACTACGGGGTGCTTGTACTGGAGACTGCAGCAACAGTCAGCTTATTTAAACAGGACAGCCTCCGTACAGGACCCTGCATGGCTCTTGTCTCTGTGATTTTTTGGATTTTTGCCGTTGTCCGAAAAATCATGGACAAACAAGTAATGCACTATGCAGTAGTTGTTTCGCTGTCGGAGCTTAATTGTCAGGCTCATAAACACTCCGGTCAGAAGGAAAGAACATGCTTTGTGCCCTTTCAGTGCTCACTGTCACGGCTGTATTTAGCAAGGAGTCCAAACGCTTCCACCAATACCTGCCTGCTGGAGTCTGTCTAGAGAGAGAGTGCCCCACACGGTGCTGTTGCCATCAGTACCGGATGCAAGCATGCTGTTGGCAATAAAAATACACTTAATATTTAACAATTTATTTAATAATCAATAGGGGCACATAAGTGAACAAGATTTAGCCACACACAAAAAAAGTGAACACCACGGTTGTTGCAATTGCTCGTTATCCTCCGCAGTAGACTTGTCCATAGTGCGGTATTATATACAGTAATTGCGGTTATCGCAACAGCCCTAGGTGGCAATACACGGCATTAAGAACTAGGGTATGTAAACTTTTGATTAGGGTCATTTGGGTAGTTTCTGTTGTCATTATGATTTAAAAAGAGCAAACACAATTGTTTGATAATAAATGGCTTCACCCAACCACTAACTATGAGTGAAAGAAAAGATTTTGTATTATCATTCATTTTCTCTGAAAAATGGAGAAGCCCCTCTACAGAGAGCCCCTCTCGCTGGAGCTTGGCCTACTCTGGAGTTGCCTCGGGCGAGAGGCGACAAGCAGGGGTGGGTATTCTTGTATCCCCCCACCTTGCTGCCTCTATGTTGGAGTTTTTTCCAGTGGACAAAAGGTTGTTTCCCTACACCTTCGGGTTGGGAAACGGGTCCTGACCATCATTTGTGCCTATGCACCAAATGATGGTTCAGAGTACCCACCCTTTTTGGAGTCTCTGACTGGGGTGCTGGAGAGTGCACCTCTTGGAGACCCCATTGTCCTACTGGGGGACTTCAATGTGCATGTGGGCAACGACAGTGAAACCTGGAGGTAGGTGATAGGGAGGAACGGCCTGCTGGATCTGAACCCGAGTGGTGTTCAGTTATTGGGCTTCTTTGCTAACCGCAGTTTGTCCATAACAAACACCATGTTCAAGCATAAGGGTGTCCATATGTGCACCTGGCACCAGGACACCCTAGGTTGCAGGTCGATGATCCTGGTTATCATCCAGGATGTCTTCAGCTTCCATCTCCGGAAGAACTTCAACCACATTCCAAGGGAGTCTGGAGACATAGAGTCTGAATGGGCCATGTTCTCCACCTCCATTGTTGAAGCGGCTGCCCAGAGCTGTGGCCGCAAGGTTGTTGGGGCATCTCTTGGTGGCAACCCCCGAACCAAGTGGTGGACACCAGTGATGAGGGGGGCCAATAAGCTGAAGAAGGACTCCTATCAAGCTTGTTTGGTTTGTGGGACTCCCGAAGCAGCTGAGGTGTACTGGCAGGCCAAGCCGAGTGCAGCTGAGGTGGTTGCTGAAGCAAAAACTTGGGTATGGGAGGAGTTCGTTGAGGCCATGGAACAAGACTTTCAGGCAGCCTCGAAGAGATTCTGGCAAACTGTCCGGCGACTCAGAAGGGGTAAGCAGCAACCTGTCCACACTGTGTATGGTGCGGATGGGGCATTGCTGACTTCGACTGGGGATATCGTCGGGCGGTGGAAGGAATACTTCGAGGATCTCCTCAATCCCACTGACACACCTTCCACAGAGGAAGCAGGGCTTGTGGACGAGTGGGACGACTCGCCTATTACAGAGGCTGATGTCGCCAAGGTGGTTAAAAATCTCTTTGGTGGCCAGGCCTTGGGGGTGGACGAGATTCGCCCTGAGTACCTCAAGGCCTTGGATGTTGTAGGGCTGTCATGGTTGACACGCCTCTGCAACATTGCGTGGAGGTCGGGGGCAGTGCCTTCGGCAGGGCAAACCGGGGGGGTGGTTCCTCTTTTCAAAAAAGAGGACCAGAGGGTGTGCTCCAGCTTTAGAGGGATCACACTTCTCAGCCTCCCTGGGAAGGTCTCTGCCAAGGTACTGGAGAGGAGAGTCCGGCCGTTGGTTGAACCTTGGATTCAGGAGGAGCAATGTGGTTTTCATCCTGGCTGTGGGGCATCGGACCAGCTCTTTTCCCTCTCGAGAATCCTCGAGGGTTCATGGGAGTTTGCCCAACCAGTTTACATGTGTTTTGTGGACTTGGAGAAGGCATTCGACTGTGTCCCTTGTGGTTTTAATGTGGGGGTTGCTTCGGGAGTATGGGGTATCGGGCTTGTTGTTACAAGCTATTCAGTCTCTGTACAGCCATTGTGGGGGTTTGGTTCATATTGCCAACACTCGGTCGGATTCATTCCCAGTGAGAGTTGGACTCCGCCAGGGCTGCCCTTTGCCACCGATCCTGTTCATAATTTTTATGGACAGGATTTCTAGGTGCAGCCAGGGAACAGGGGGTGTCATACTCGGTGACCACAGGATCTTATCTCTGTTGTTTGCAAGTGATGTTGTCCTGCTGGCTTCATCCAGCAATGACCTACAGGTCTTACTGGAACAGTTTGCCACTGAGTGTGAAATGGCTGGGATGAGAATCAGTACCTCCATGTCCGAGTCCATGGTCCTCAGCCAGAAAAAGGTGGATTGCCCTTTCTGGGTTGGGAACAAGCTCCTGCCCCAAGTGGAGGAGTTTAAGTATCTCAGGGTTTTATTCACGAGTGAGGGGAGAATGGAGCGAGAGATTGACAGATGGATCAGAGCAGCATCTGCAGTGATGCAGACGTACCGGTCTGTTGTGGTGAAGAGGGAGCTAAGCTTCAAGGCAAAGCTGTCAATTTACCAGTCAATCTACATTCCTGACTTCCGGTTATGGCGGCCACGAAGGAAGACGTGTTTCACACTGCTCTGCTCCTAAAAATAAAAAGTAGGCTAAAACTCTCTCAACTGGAACAAAAACCTATCCCAGCGTTTAGGCACGGATATGGTAAAGACTAAGGCTGGGAAATTAGGCAGAGGAAAAAGTGATTCGTCAAAACAATCCAAACTAACAGACTTCCACGCTCGTGACGAAGCAGAAAAATCTCCAAAGACAATGGCGGAGGAGGGAGCTAGCGGCGGAGCGGTGACTGCTGAGGAGGGGACGAGTGCGGTACTTGCTGCCATCAGCTCCATGAGAGCAGACTTTTCGTCTAAATTTGATGGGATTATAGCAGCGATAGAAGGACTGAGAAAAGAAATAAGCGACTGTATGGAGCGAGTATCGCAGGCAGAGCTCCAAATCTCAAGCGCTGAAGATGACATCACCAGCCTACAATCAAAGGTGCAAACATTGGAATTAAAAAATAAACGTCTGGAAGATAATGTCCTGGACTTAGAATCCCGTTCGCGACGGAATAATTTGAGGCTGGTGAGCCTCCCGGAGGGAGCGGAGGGACGGGACACATGTTCCTTTTTGGAAAAGTGGATTCCAGAAGCGCTGAACAACGCGGATCTGCAGTCATCGGTCGTCTTAGAGAGCGCTCACTGAATCGGCCCACCGAGAGATAATAAGACACCACCGAGGACGCTGATTATGAAGTTCCTCAGCTACAGAGACAAGATGACGTCACCAACGCGGCGCGAGCTAAAGGAGAAATTAAATACCAGGATCAACAGGTGCGGTTCTACCCAGATTTGGCCACAGGAATTCAACAATTAAGGAGGCAGTTCGACCCCGCCCGCAAAGAGCTGCGCAACCTCGGGATTCGTCACGGAGTGATTCATCCGGCAAGACTGCTGGTCACATATAAGGGCAGAACACACATCTTTAAGACCCCTCAAGAGGCGCAGGAGCTCATTAAGCAGATCCAGGAGGAAACTGGTGGGAGCTAAACATGGACATGATAAAGGTAGAACATTTAAGCATTTGTACAGGCATCTGGTTGATCTGAAACATATAACATGTCAACAAAATACAGATTGTATTATATTAAAAAAAAAAAAAGCTATGATGTACAAAGTTGCTATAAAACTTTGAAGTTATGTTGGAAAAACTACAGAAGAGAGTTAATGTCATTAAAAAAGTAGTAGAGTCGGGGTGATTGAGAGGCGAAAGAGAGAGCGGTTTGACTGAGACGGAATTTTTTTTTTTTTTTTTTTGATTTTGGGGGGATTACCACGAATGTGGGGAAAGGGAATTTGTTTTTGTGTAGTTTGTAGGATGAATGTTCAACCATCCATGTTTTTGCTTCTCTGTATGAGCATGTTTATATTGCAAGGTAATCTCAAACTCCTTATTGATCATAGATCAAAGCGTTAATCTTAATTTAACTTCATGGAATTGCAGAGGTCTACAAAATTTAAAAAAAAATTAAACAAGTTATGAATAAAATAAAAAACATAGATTCAAAAATTGTGTTTTTACAAGAAACTCATCTAATAGAGGAGGATGTAAAAAGAATTAGGAGAAGATGGCAGGGAAATGTGTTCACCTCATCATTTTCATCCCGAGCCAGGGGAGTTATGACTCTCATACATAAAACAGTCCAATTTCAAGTGAAGAATGTAATTGGAGACAAATTAGGAAGATATCTAATCATCCAAGGATCTTTGTTATTAGAAAATATAAATCTGGTTGTGGGGCACATATGTTGGTTTCATACACTCCACAGATATTTCACTGTATGTTTATTGTGTGCTTCACGTCTCATGGAACAAAAGGACTGAGCCTCCGAGAGGTAACAGCAGAGTGTGAGATTGGGCCTTTTGTTCCAAGGAGATGACCTTGAGAGATTTCCTGACCACAGGAGAGTAGGAGGTGGATGGTGTGAAGATCGGAGGAAGTCACATTGTGACTGGGATTAAGTACCATGTGACTGTATGTTTGATTAAACACCATGTGACTGTAGGTTTGATGTCCCGGGTATAAAAGGGACAGATGTGAGAAAATTCATCCTCTTTTCCTGCTTTGAGATTGTTGGAGTATGTGATCTGTGAATAAAGCTGAACCTGAGGAATAACTCAGTCTCATCCTTGTGCACATTCTCCACATGGTGAACTTATACGGTCCCAATATAGATGATCAAAACTTCTTTGTTAATTTATTTCTTACTTTATCATCACTTACAGGGCAACATATAATAGCAGGGGATTTTAATTGTACATTGAATCCCAGTATAGATAGATCAGCAGGACTGCACTGTACGCACAATGGATGCAGGATGACCATTAATCATTTTATGAAAGAATTGAGATTGCTAAATATATGGAGAGAAATGAAACCACAAGTCAAAGCCTATTCTTGATATTCTAATACCTATAAGACATTCTCACGTATAGACTATTTTTTGATCTCCACAAAATTAAGGTCCAAGATTCAAAACTGTTTCTATGATAACATCGTGATCTCTGATCATGCACCCTGCTGTCTAATATATGTAGATAAGAAATTGACAAAGGATCCAGGTAGGTGGCATTTTCAGCATAAATGTCTTCAGGATGAGGAATTTGTTAAGTACATAGAAAAACAGATAGATGAGTTCTTTGATTATCAATACTACACAAACATCAGCATGTATAAAGTGGGAAGCCTTCAAAGCTTTTATAAGGGGGCATATTATTAGTTACACAGGTTCAAAATCTAAGAAGACTCGAGAGGAGAGAGTCCAATTGGAATGTAAAATAAAAATTCTTCAAGAAAAAGTGTATGCAGGAAATAACCCAAAGTTAGCGAACGAATTACTGATTCTGAGAGCTGAATATGACAAAAAAATCAGCGAATAGAGCTGCCTCGAGTCTTCTAAGATTGAAGCAAACTTTTTATGAATAAGGTGAAAAATCAGGAAAATTATTGGCATGGCAGATTAAACAATTAGAATTTAAAACACCAATTACCAGTATTATAAGTAACGGACAGGCAGTTGTAGATCCTTTAGAAATTAATAGTGCCTTTAGATATTATTATGAAAAACTATATGATACAAAAAATGAAACTGACTTAACAAAACTAAATGGGTTTTTGGATGGATTATCTATGCCATGTATTCCAAATGAAAACAGGGAGATACTGGAGTCTAAAATTAGTCAAGAAGAAGTTGGGCTAGCCATTGATAATATGAAATCAGGAAAAAGAGCAGGACCAGATGGTCTTCCAGTTGACCTCTATAAAAAATTTAAGAATAAATTAATAAAACCACTTTTGGAAATGGTCTTAGAAGCATTTCAAAATAGTAATTTACCACCATACATGAATAATGCCTTAATTATACTGTTGCCAAAACCAGATAAACCCTCTAATAAATGTGAAAACATGAGACCAATAAGCCTATTAAATGCTGACCTTAAGATAATCTGTAAAATTTTAGCAAGACGACTACAAGAAATATTACCAAACATTATTAACCGAGATCAATCGACATTCCTACCCTCACCTATGGTCACGAGCTTTGGATAATGACTGAAAGAATGAGATCGCGGATACAAGTGGCTGAAATGAGCTTTCTTCGTAGGATTGCTGGACTCACCCTCAGAGATAGGGTGAGGAGCTCAGTCATCCGGGAGAGGCTCAGCGTAGAACCGCTGCTTCTCCACATTGAAAGGAGCCAGTTGAGGTGGTATGGGCATCTGATCAGGATGCCTCCTGGACGCCTCTCACTTGAGGTGTTTCGGGCACGTCCCTCTGGGAGGAGACCCCGAGGCAGACCCAGGACTCGGTGGAGAGACTATGTCTCCCAGCTGGTCTGGGAATGCCTTGGTATCCTCTTTGAAGAGCTGGAGCAGGTGGCTGGGGAGAGGGAAGTCTGGGTTTCTCTGCCTTCACGACCCGGACCTCCGGAAAAGCAGTAGAAGATTGATGGATGGATTCTCTGAAAAATGGCCAGAAAAATCACAAATTCCACCATGGTATGTAAACTTATGAGCACAACTGTCACCTCACTATTTCCTTCAAGCTTATAGGTTCCTTTTTACTCATATGCAGTGTTGGGCAAGTTACTAAAAATTAGTAATTAGTAACTAATTATAGTTACTAGTTACTTCTTTTCAAAAGTTATTGTTACTTTACCAGTTACAGCATGATTAAAGTAATTAGTTACTTAGAAAAGTAACTTTCACATTACTTTTAAATGCATACTTAAATCATCTTGCACATGCCGCAAGACAATTTCATGGATTACATTCTGGAATGTGTTACTGTTGAGATTGACCAAGATAAAACAAAAAAATCTAATTGTAAGTTGTATATATAGAATGCTGGGAACTTGCGTTGAGACATTCAGAGATAAGTTAGTCGAGCTGTACAATAATAAAATTAATAAGAAAATGGTTGTAATCTGTGGAGATTTGATTTGATTTACTAAATCCATTCCAACAAAATGTAATTACAGAGTTCATGAATTCTATGTACAGCATGAGTCTATGTCCCACAATAACATATCCCAGTAGAATCACAGTCCACACTGCTACACTTATTGGCAACCTGTTTGTTAATATTATTGATAGAAAATAGAAAGTGGATTATTGATAAATGACATAAGTGACCATCTGCCAGTCTTTGCACTTATCCATGGCCACACGGGGGCCAATACAGAAAAAACTTGATACAAATCACAAAATGCAATCAGTTCTTTTAAGGAAGACCTCCTGAAGCAAGACTGGACAAAAGTCTATGTATCAGATGTAAATGAAGCCTATGATACATTCATGAACATTGTAATAGATAGATAGATGTACTTTATTGATCCCAAACTGGGAAACCACTCTTTATGAAAAAAATTGTCCTTTAGTAAAAAGAAAGCTTAAACAGAAATTTGTCAACAAGCCATGGTTAACCAAAGGATTACAAAAAGCGTGTAAAAAGAAAAATTCACTATATAAAGCTTTTCTAAAGAAAAGGACAAAAGAGGCAGAGCAGCGGTATAAAACATACAAAAATAAGTTAATATATATAATGAGATGTAGTAAAAGGGACTATTACAGTAAAGAACTGGAGAAAAACAGAGATAACACTAAAAATACATGGACAATACTTAACAATATTCTTGGAAATAAAAGCAGAAATACAAGCTACCCAATCAATCTTTAAAAAAAAACAAAAAACGACAGAGTGTGAATGCAGTCTCACCTGCAGATAAATTTAATACATTTTTTGTTAACATTGGTCCTAATTTGGCTCGAGAAATACCCATTACGGCACCTATAGGTGATACAATAAGCAAAAGCATTGCTATAAAATACTCCATCTTCATAAAGAACACAGATGAGAGAGAGGTCATTGAAATTGTTGAATCGTTTAAAAGTAAAACATCTACGGATTGTAATGGTATTGACATGCTTTTAGTCAAAACTATCATTGAATGTTTAGTGAAGCCACTGACATATATCTGCAACCTGTCTCTCCAAACAGATATATTTCCCAATGCAATGAAAATAGCCAAAGTAATTCCGATATACAGGACGGGTGACAGAGGGGAATTTTCAAACTATAGGCCTATTTCACTATTGCCGCAATTTTCAAAGATACTCAAAAAAATATTCTGAGAGAATTGACAACCTTATAATGAAGAATAATTTATTATGTGAGCAGCAATATGGGTTCAGACACAAGAGGACAACTGCATTTGCTCTAATGGAATTTATAGAAAAAATATCAACTGCTGTAGAAAATAAAGAGTATTCAGTTGGGATATTCCTGGATCTTAAAAAAGCATTTGATACAGTGGATCATAAATTATTGTTAAAGAAACTACAAAATTATGGCATTAGCGGGGTAGCACTGTCCTGGTTATGTAGTTACTTAAAGAACAGATATCAGTATGTATGTGTTGGTAGCAAAAACTCGCAGTTACTGAAGGTTACTTGTGGAGTCCCATAGGGTTCAGTTTTGGGACCATTGTTATTCAATATATATATAAATGATATATGTAAAGTTTCAGAAAAAATGGATTTAATATTGTTTGCAGATGACACTAATTTATTATGCAGTGGAAGCAATTTGGAACAACTTTTGGATACACTCGAAAAGGAATTAGGAAAGTTTAAACTGTGGTTTGATTCAAGCAAATTAACGCTCAGTTTAAGTAAGACAAAATTTATAATTTTTAACAACCATCACAACAACACAGTATCTAAACTCAGTGTAAATGGTGTATAGGTTGAAAGGGTATCCAAAATTAAATTTGTTGGAGTAATAATTGATGATAAATTGTGTTGGAAGTCACATATTAATTATATTAAAGGTAAAATATCCAAATCAATCGCAATACCACATCGAGTGAAATATTTGCTGAATCATCCCACACTATATACTTTGTGTCATTCATTAATTCTCCCATACATGACATATTGTACTGAAGTATGGGGAAATACATATAAAACAAACATATATCCAGTCTTTATGCTTCAGAAGAGAGCTATTAGAATAATAAACAAAGCTGCTTACCGGGAACCAACAAACCCACTTTTTCTTAAATTAAAAGCTCTCAAGTTGAAAGATCTGGTTGATTTTAAAACTGCAGTAATAATGTTTAAAGTGAACAATCTATCACTGCCCGCAATATCCAAAAGTTGTTCCAAATAAGGGAGAAACAATATCATTTCAGAGGAACATGTATATTTCAAAAATCTTCAGTGAGAACTACCACCAAGCAACAGTGTGTCTCAGTGCAAGGAGTCAGACTGTGGAATGCTTTTGGACCTGAATTAAAATCATGTACAACGCTTGGACAATTTAAACAAAAACTAAAGGAAGAAATACTCCAAGCATGTATACAAAACAACATGCAAAATCACATAAGGATTATCATATCCAGTCTGTGTTGTGCTGTTGCTTAGTTTTGTTTTCTCATGTTTTGTCTTAGCTTTGTTTTGTTTTGTAATCACTTTTATTATTTTTTTTTTTTTTTTAATTCTTAGATGGAACATGGGTGGGCAATATAAGCTGCGGCTTCAGCCATCACCCATTTCGGATAACTTATGTTGAATTGTATAATCCGAGGAGTTGTTGTTTAGTTTGACCTTGTTAGATTTTTTCCCCTTGATATATTGTTCTGTTTCCTTTCTTTTAATCTTTTAATCTAATCTATCAGAAATAAAGATTCATTCATTCATACATTATGTGCTCATTATTATTAACCCCTTGCACTCTGGTCAATTTCCCTAAAAACGCCAAAAAATAACGTACCCAAAGTAAATCAAAAGCTGTTCTTCAGCCCTTTGCAGCATCTTCATGGGGTTGGTCTCATTTAAAATAAAACACTTGGAATTTTTTGGCAAAACAGTCATAATCTCTCTAAATGCTCCGGCCACTGAGTAACAGTCATCTAAACATACTGAACTTGAAGAAAATAAATTTCGCCTGGGTGTTTTTTTGGATACAAATGCTTGCAAATAACACACAGCTGTCAGGTCCGGGCTGGAAAATGCAACAGAAATGTAGAACCAAGTGTTATCCAGCTGAGGTCAAAATTTTGTAACAATACCTCAAAAAATTAATATATTACACAGCTTTCTTCACAGGTTGTTCCCAGCCGTTTTTGAACTATGCCAAATTGTGCCAAATGGCACAGTTTGGAAAAACGTCTGTAACTTTTGAATGATTCAATATAGAAGCTTGATGTTGGGCTCTAATGAAAGGTGACACTCAGGGCTGTGTGTGTGTGTGGGGGGGGGGGGTTGTTTATTCATTCATTCATGAATGAATGAACAAACAAGCCCCCACACACAAAGAAGCATGCCACATAAAAAATGTGTGGCTTTTTTTACAAGAAAAAATAACCTACAGTGCACTAAAAATTATACTAAAATATCTGTAATGTAGAAGATAACAACTCCCACCCCACCCCCCGCTACAGAGGACGGACATCGCCCGGTGCACCGCGGTCACGGTGCGCCGCGGTCTACTACGCACAGTTGTAATTTACCGATCGGTCAGAAGTCATTTTTGATTACAATTTTCAGGGATAAAGAATAATTTAGCTTATAACACTTACCTGTCCACAGCAGCAGTGTCGCTGGCGAACTTCTCTTCCTCATTGTCAGACGAACATGACGCTGGTCCGCTTGTTACGGACTCGTGGTTCTGGTCATGCTACCCGGTCAAACCATAATTCCATTATTGCGGTTTTGCGCTTCCGTGATTGCAGTTTTGGCGAACGATTTTTCAAAACAAATAAGGACAGTAGTAAGAAAAAAAGACTGGCGAACGCGTGTGTGTCACCCAGCGGCTAAAACAAAACAGATTTTGCAAGGGAGGCACGCTTTCAAACTACTGTGCTTCAATTGGCTCGCTGTATTCGCAGCCGCTGGTAGGCGGGTCCCTCTTGCTAGGTTTTCAGTCATTGGTTCTTCAAGGTTTCAGAAACCCAAATCAAGGCTCTTATTAGTCGAATGAGAGGTCAATCACATTTAAACCAATCAAAGCACTCCTTTGGCTTTCTGTTTGCGGCTGTGTCTGTAGTGGAAGAACAGAAATGCAGCTTTTTTTTTTTCAGTGCCTCCTAGGACGCACACTGTGCGTCCTAGGACGCCCTCGTGTGCCCTAGGATGCAGAGACATGTCCGCCCGCGGTACACCGAAGTGCAAGAGGTTAATGGAAGGTTCAGACAGAACTTCTCAGTTTTTTATGTTGGTGTAGCTGAACATGGTGTCAGTGTGTGGGACATAAAACTGTCCATGTTTATCTTAGCTTTATGATTATGAATTAATGCCATGTGCAGTGATCCAAAGAAAACGTTCATTAGCCACAGTCCAAATGTCTGCTGTGACAGAGACATGATCCAGGCAGTCCCTCAAATGTGTTTTGGATATCAAAATCCATTTTTGAATAATCTTTATCCAGGTAGCAGGTAAATGCATTTTAACTTCAGTGGATCACAGTCCAGCTGTCTGAAGGAAAATGACTGTTGATATCATGTCTTCAGTCTTTAACAACATAGTATCTGACAGTCATTCAGTTTAATTCTGCACCCTGGACCTTGCAGTCTGATTGATACCTCACATTGCACCCTGCGCCTGATAGTCCTGAATTGTACAGCGAGTACAATTCATGTATCTATATGGGTCATCATCTGTTCATCTACTATGTATATAAATTATTTAGGCAGTTTTACTTTCCATGGATAATCCTTTTGTCTATTATGCTGTGTGTGTTTCTGTCATTTTGGTCATCTACTGTCATGCACGGTGGCGCAGTGGTTAGCACCGCGGCAGCACAGTTTTACCCTCGGCCAGGGGATCGCGGGGATCATGAGATCGTGGGTTCGATCCCTGCCCCCGGCCAACAGTGATCTGTGTGGAGTTTGCATGTTCTCCCCGTGTTTGCATGGGTTTACTCCGGGATTTCTCCGGTTTCCTCCCACATGCCAAAACATGCAGGTTAGGGAGTTAAGGGGCGCTTGCGCACACAGCGACCAGCAGCTGGTGGCTTGTCACCAGACTGCAGAACAAATCTACCTACGGGTACAAAATAAGTCCAAAAAAAAAAAAATGCTGCTGTTACACTGTAATTTCCCAGTTTGGGATCAATAAAGTATATCTTGTCTGTCTGATTCTTGCTGGGTCACAAACTGTCCAGATGCATACCTCCATTTGAAATATAGCCATGGGTGTTCAGATAGCGTAGGTCCACATCACGGTGTTAGCTGTTAGCATAGCTAGCCATTCCTTAGCACTAGCTTTGTCATAACTGGTTGCTTTCTAATCAAGTGCTTCTGAAGATTGCAGTAGGACTCGATCAGCACTTAACTTGCAACTCACCAATATGCTTTTGTCCTTGACCACGAGAAAGGAACAGTATTCTGTGTTGTGCTCTTATGCACGCTGTTGGGTGCGTCAGTCAAACGTGACTAACTGTTTTCCAGCCACATGACTGGTTCAGTGCGGTGTATTCTCATTTTCATTGGCTTTTTGTGTTGTCCGTCAAAACACATAACGAATGAGTTCTATCAACATTCTATCGACCATGTTTTATGTCTGTAACGAGGAAAAGTTATTTCGTGATAATTATCGTTACCGTTTTATCGCCCAGCCCTACATATCGTAATAGCTGACAGCTGGCCTAGGATCAATAACAATCAGAGTAAGAAGACGGAAGCTGTCATATCTGTTTGTCCTTCCTCTCTGATGATGAGTTTTTGAAGTACAGTTATGTGAAAAAATTAGGACACCCTGCATAAGCCTGTGTGGGTTTTTTTTTGACATATTTGGACATATAAACTACAAAACTACAAAATGATCACCTTGTGTACAAAAGTTTAAGAAATAAAGTGGTACATGAGCTGCGAAAATCAAAAATATCTTATTACAATAAACTGATAGATCATGCAAAGGGTAACAACAGTTCCCTATGGAGGCATTTAAATAACTTAACTAATAAAAAAAACGATCAGAAGGGGGTAAAGGAACTTAGAATCAATGGCAAGACCGTCAGTGACAAGGCTACTTTGGCAAATGAATTTAATTCACACTTTGTGGGCTCTGTGGAAGACTTAACAAAAATTTTTGTGCTGCCAAATGTGCTCAACAACACAAATTCCATACTTCCAACAGATACTTTTCACATCAATGAGGTAAATGAGAAGTTAATTGCTGGTATTGTTAAAACACTGTCAAACTCAAAAACTAATGATATCTACAATATGAGCACCTCCTTTCTCAAAATGCACAGCAAAATATTAATCAAACCACTGACCCATCTCATTAATCTCTCCATTAGGTCTAGTACATTTCCATCTGGCTGGAAAAAAGCTGTCGTCATACCAGTTCATAAATCAGGCAGTAAAGACGATATATGCAATTACCGCCCAATCTCTATCTTACCAGTCCTATCTAAGGTTCTTGAAAAAGTTGTAGCTACACAGCTGATAGACTACTTACAAGACAGTCAACTTCTTCATCCACATCAATTTGGTTTTAGACCAGGATACTCAACAGAAACAGCAAATTGTTGCCTTATTGAAAACGTCAAACAGTCCTTGGACAGGGGTAATGTGGTAGGAGCTGTTTTTCTAGATCTCAAAAAGGCTTTCGATACTGTAAACCACAGTTTGCTTTTATCCAAAATGGTATCTTTTAACTTCTCCCCAAATACATTAGAATGGTTTGCATCTTATCTCCAGAATAGAGAACAGTGTGTAAAAGTTCACCAGGATAAATCCTCATTTTTAAACAACCGCATGGGTATCCCACAAGGGTCCATTCTTGGTCCTTTACTTTTCAGCATTTTTATTAATGACTTGCCGTTACACTGCTCAGCTGCAACATGCCAACTTTATGCAGATGATGCAGTTATTTACACAGCTGCCAAGACTCCAGCACAGGCTGCAGATGTACTTTCTACAAGTATGGTTGATGTCCAAGAGTGGCTCCTCAAGAACCATCTATTGCTGAACCTTCAGAAAACAGTCTCAATGTGCTTTTCAATCAAAAAATGTAACCTGCAACATTTTAAAGTTAATATACATGATCATGACATCAGTTTAGCTACAGAATTCAAATACCTTGGCATTGTACTAGATCCTCAACTCAAATTTAATCTTCATATAAAGAAAATTTCAAAAACAGTAAAAAAAAATCTGAACTGCTTTAAATTAATTAGATATTACATACCTTACGAAGCAGCTGCACTGTATATGCATTCTATGGTTTTTTCTAATATATCATACTGTTTGACAGTCTGGGCTCAAGCAGCCCCTTCCACAATAAGACATATAGGTTCATTATATAATCAAACCCTAAAAATCTTGGACAAAAAGCCCATTAGGTGGCATCACTGTAATGTTTTAAAAAAATACAACCTATTGAGTTTTGAGAGCTTCATTGACCTCTGTCTTCTGAAATTAAGATAAGATAAGATAAGCCTTTATTAGTCCCACAATGGGGAAATTCCAGGATTGCAACAGCACAGGGATAGCAACACTCAGAGCAACAATCAGAAGGCAAGAAAAAAAAAACAAGCAAGCAAGAGCAGCTAATAAACATATGTACGTATTACTATAAAATATATATATATACACACACACACAGACACACAGTGCAGAGCATTGTAGCTGGATGGAATAAATATATGAATATATGAACACACAGTGCAGAGCATTGTAGCTAGATGGAATAAATATGTAAATATATAAACACCCACAGTACGGAGCATTGCAGCTAGGTGGAATAAATATGCAAGTATATAAACACACACAGTGCGGAGCAATGTAGCTAGATGGAATAACATGTAGATATATAAATATATAAACACCCACAGTACGGAGCATTGCAGCTAGACGGAACAAATATGCAAATATATAAACACACACAGTGCAGAGCATTGCCGCTAGATGGAATGAAACAGCATAACCGTCTACCCAGCTATCCTGCATGGTATGATTATGTGCCCATACACACTCTCACCCTCCATAGCGACCGGCATGCTCCTAGTTGTATGCCGGAGAGGACCACTGTGTAAGTCTATTGCATCTTCTGCATTCAAAAAACTATTAGTTTGTTACGTCTTTTTTGCTATCTCTGCGAGCAGCCCTGCTTAGGTTGTACAGTCTGACAGCCGTTGGTAGGAAGGACCTACGAAACCTCTCGGTTGTGCACCTGGGATGATGTAGTCTGCTGCTAAATGAGCTCCTCAGTGCATTCAGTATGTCCTGCATAGGGTGGAACTCGGACTCCAGCAGAGATGACAGTTTAGCCACCGTCCTTCTCTCTCCTATCTCCTCCATCGGATCAAGGCGCTGCCCCAGGACAGAGCTAGCTTTCTTAATCAGTTTGTTCAGTCTCTTCCTATCGGCTGCAGTAATGCCACTGCCCCAGCAGACCACTCCAAAAGTGATGGCTGATGCCACCACCGTGTCATAGAATGACTTCAGCAGCGCCCCTTGTACACCAAAAGACCTGAGTCTCCTCAGCAGGAACAGCCTGCGCTGTCCCTTCTTGTAGAGTGCATCAGTATTGTGTGACCAGTCTAGTTTATTGTTCAGATGAATACCCAGGTACTTATAGGATGTCACCATCTCGATGTCTGTTCCCTGTATATTTACTGGTACTGTGAGGGGCTGCCCATGCCTGCGGCAGTCCACCACCAGCTCCTTAGTTTTCCTCGCGTTGATCTGGAGGCAGTTCCGATGGCACCAGTCCACGAAGTCCTGGATAAGCCCTCTGTACTCAGCTTCATCTCCATTGGAGATGAGGCCAACGATCGCAGAGTCATCAGAGAACTTCTGTAGATGGCAGTGTGTTGTGTTGTGTGAGAAGTCCGCAGTATAAAGAGTGAACAGGAAGGGAGCCAGCACCGTTCCCTGGGGGGCCCCCGTGCTACTGATGATCGTGTCGGACACACAGTCCCGGGTTCTCACAAACTGAGGCCGGTTCGTGAGGTAGTCCAGGATCCATGATGACAGGTGCTGGTCCACCCCTGCGCGCAGCAGCTTGTCCTTCAGGATCATCGGTTGGATGGTGTTGAAAGCACTGGAGAAGTCAAAGAACATGATCCTCACCATATTCCCGGGCTTCTCCAGGTGGGACAGAGAACGGTGAAGGAGGAAGATCACCGCATCCTCCACCCCAATGCCATGCTGGTAGGCGAACTGGAGTGGATCCATCGCTGGTTCCACCAGGGGGCGGAGGTGAGCAAGGAGCAGTCTCTCCAGGGTCTTCATCAAGTGGGACGTCAAGGCCACCGGTCTGTAGCTGTTCAGGTCTTTGGGGTGGGAAGTTTTTGGTACAGGTACCACACAAGATGTTTTCCACAGCTGTGGTACCCTCCCCAGTTTCAGGCTCATGTTGAAGATATACGTCACAATCCCACACAGCTGGTCTGCACAGGACTTGAGGAGCTTTGCGCTGATGCCGTCCGGTCCCGGCGCCTTCCTCGCCTTGATCTTCCTCAGCTCCGTCCTCACCTGGGTCCTGGTCAGGGTCAGGATGGGGGGCTGTGTGTTGGGAGTGGGGGGGTGTTGGTAGAGTGGGGAGTGGGCAGCAGGACTTGATTTCTTTAGAGGCAGCAGTGGTTGTTGTGCAGTCAGGGGGGAGGGCGGTTGGTCAAATCTATTGAAAAACAGATTCAGGTTGTTCGCCCACTCCCTGCCCCCTGTGGCCTGGGGGGAGGTATTCTGGAGCCCCGAGATGGTTTTGAGGTTTCTCCAGACCCCGCTGATGTCGCTCTGTTGCAGCTTGTCCTCCATCTTCTTCCTGAAGCTGTCCTTGCCTTCTCTGATCTTTCTCCTCAGCTCCCTCTGTACGGACTTCAGCATCTCCCTGTTCCCTGACCTGAAGATCCTCTTCTTCTCTCTCAGAAGTGTTTTAATCTCAGGGTTGATCCAGGGTTTGTTGTTTGAGTGACGCCGTATGGTCTTGGTGGGAACGGATTTGTCCACACAGAAGCTGAGGTAGCCCGTGAAGGTGTGAATGAGGCCATCGATGTCCTCACCATGTGGATCGCAGAGCTGCTTCCAGGCGGTGGCTTCAAAACAGCCCTTTAGGGTGTCCATTGTCTCCTCAGACCATAACTCCACAGTGTGCATGGCCGGAGGTTGTCTGTGCACTAGGGGTTTGTACACCGGCCGGAGATGAACCAAGTTGTGATCCGATCTCCCGAGTGGGGGTAGTTGTGATGAGGTGTACGCCTCCTTAGTGTTTGCGTAGAATAAATCCAGTGTTTTATTGTCTCTAGTGTGGCATGTGACATACTGGGTGAACGTGGGTAGAATGGGAGACAGTGAAACATGGTTGAAATCGCCTGAGATGAGGAGAAGAGCATCTGGGTGTTCTGTCTGCAGCCTGCTGGTTACTGAATGGATGACGTCACGTGCTGTCCCAGCGTTCGCCGTCGGATTTGCATAAACAACAATGCAGATCACGTGTGAGTGTTCTCTCGGGAGATATGTAGGCCTCATGCTAACAGCTAGCAACTCAATGTCTTTGCTGCAGTGTCGTTGTTTAACAGTGATATGTCCCGGTCTGCACCAGTTGTTGTTAACATACATGATCACTCCACCGCCCCTAGCCTTGCCACTGTCTGGTGTTCGGTCAGCTCGTATCATGTGAAAACCCTCCAGCTCAATGTTAGCATCTGCTGCTAGTTCAGTTAGCCACGTCTCAGTAAACAAAAGGAGAGAGCACTCCCGGTATGTGCTATCATAACGGGAGATAGCCGCTAGCTCATCTAACTTTCCCAGTATCGACCGTACATTTCCCATGACAACAGATGGAAGGGAGGGTCTGTACCTTATATTTTTTGTCCTCCGCCTTACTCCAGCCCGGCAGCCGCGGCGTTTTCGCCTCAGTTCTCTCGGTATGTCGAGTATTTCCAATGGGACCGGGTGGCGGTTGAATGCTAGCAGCTGTTCTCTGCTGTATCGTATCCTGCTATAGACAGTGGCTCCGTCCACCGGCTCAGGAGACATTTAGGACGATCTGTGTGTCCGTGATATAAGTGGGGTGAAAAAAAAAAGACGGATCAAAAGAGAGAGGAAGGGAAAAAGACTCGGAATCGAGCCGCTGTTGCAAAAGGCAGCCGACTCGTGTGGCGCCCCTAGTGTACAAAGGGGCGCCACACGAATTATTTGAATTAACGTTCAAATGTTTCCATAAATCAGCACCCGAGCCACTTGCTGGTTTCGTCCAAAGACAGGACAGCAGCAGAGCCACCAGGAGTTCTGTTAACAATAACTGTAAAATATTCCACCGCAGAACCACATTTGGACAAACAGCTTTCTCTATAAAGGGCAGTCACATCTGGAACACAATGCCAAATGAAATTAAAATAATAACGGACTTTAAAACATTCACTAAAAATGTTAAAAACTGGCTGAAAAATAAACAAGAATGTACTCATGTATGAATTAATTGTCTGCAAAGTGAGAGTGAATGAAGGGAAGGAATAAATGTGTTTGTTTATAGTGAGTGACGGAGGGAGGAAGGCCTGAAATGGGCAAGTGTGAGTTATATGTGTTGAATGTGAGTCGGGCTGTTATATTTGTGTATTTATAATGTTTATAATATTTATGTTAAATGTGAGTCAGGCTGTTATATTTGTGTATTTATAATATTTATAATATTTATAATTGTGTATTTATGGTTTTTCTGCATTGATGTATGTGGTTATTGTGTATTTTTTTTTTTTCCCATCTTTACTTGATTCTTTTTTCTAAAGCCCATCCAGGGACAAGAGTTGCAAATTAGCTAATAGCTATACACTCTATGTGCAACACATCAGATTGATTGTCTTTGATTAATTGTCTATGTTTATTGCACTGTCCCTGTCAAATAAACTAATCTACTACTACTACTATATATGGATATTTAATATCAATGTTAAAATACTGGGAGATTCATGCAATACAACTAAACAATTAAAAATTAATTAAAGACTTTTTTTCAAATTTTCTGTAAAATGTAATTCTAAACAAATAGTGAGGAATAAAATAGGACACCCCCCATCTTTTTTAGGACACCCCCACATTCATTCCCACTTAAAATGGCTAAAATAAAATTGGTAAATGGCATTCATTTATATAGTGCTTTTATTCTCATCTCTTGATGACCAAAGCACTTTACAGATCCTGCTATCCACCCATTCATACACACATTCACACACTGATGGTGATAAATGTTAAAAAATGCAAATAAAAACAAAAACAAGGTTAGACATTGATATGTGAACATTTCTTAATAAAGAACAGAATATTTAATGGGATATCCTAATTTTTTCACGATTGTATGTTCAGATTCCTTTTTAGTGTCAGTCTGTTATTATCTGTTCCTGTCATGAATGCCCCGTGGGGCAGAGCGGGACAGACTCACGTGCTGGACTGTTGGTGACATTTATTAACAAAAGAGAATAAAAGTCCCAAAACTGTAAGACATACAAAAATGCAAATCAGGGAAAAACTTACACATACCGTTCCAGAGCCAGAATCGCTCTGCGAACGCCGGAATTGACCATAGATGAGGTTCACAGACTATAGGCAAGCAGTCCATGAAGGAATAACAATGCAGACACAATTAGAGACAAGACAGCAGTCCTTAAATACATGAAAGTAGATGAGACGCAGGTGTGAGAGCTGAGCTGGCAGAAGAGCTGATGCGTAACTGCTCCCAGCTGATAGGAAAGCAGACTGGGAGCAGTAAGTGGGAGACTAGCAGGTGCAGTCACTCACAGCTGGGAACTGGAAAACAAACTGTGAGTGAATGGTGGGTGTGTCTGGGAGAGAAGGAAAGAGGCTCGTGTCACACAACCAACATAACAAACTGATAAGAAAAGAATAGACAGAAAAGTACTCAAAACTACAAAGGGAGTCTGAGCTCTGGCTCAGACTCATGACAGTTCCCTCAGTTATCTGTTGCAACTTCCTGTATGGGAAAATGTGGAGGTTTCTGTCATGACACATGAATAGCAAAATGAATATAGAGTAGAAAAACATCTTTTTTTTTTCCAAATATCAGTACTTGATGTCTGTGAATACTGAATCTGAATTACTTGTACTCAAACTTATAACACTGCATCCTTAGTTAACAGTAAACCGATATTATCAGTCAGTTACAATCAAGGGTGAACAAAACCTATATGTTAATTTCCCATTAAAACACATTATGTAGAATTTATAGGTACATATGTACAGTAGTTATGAAAGAGTGACTAATGCCTTAAAGTTGAGACAGGTGAAACTTCTAATGAAAATGTGAAAACTTGTGTGTCTTAGAAGGACAAGCCACTTCAAAGTGATTGTATGTTGTTTTGAGCAATCATTTTTACCTCTGCCAAGGAGGTTATGTTTTCAGGGTGGTTTGTTTGTTTGTTAGCACGATTATGCAAAAACTACTCTATGGATTTTGATAAAATTTTCACCAGAGGTAGACCTTGGGCCAATGATGAACCCATTAAATTTTGGTGATAATCTGAGAGTGCGTACCTCTAACAAGGACCTTGTTTGTATTTGTGCAGCAGGATTACACAAAAAACTACTGAATGGATTTGGATGAAATTTTCACCAGAGGATGGTCCTTGGGCTAGAGAGGAACTCATTACATTTTGGTGAAGAATGCATACCTCCACCAAGGCTCTTATCTTCTCACAGTGTGTTAAGGATTAATTGACTTTTGATTAATTGTCAATGAGAATTTAGTCGACTAAATTAAATTAGTTGTCAATTAATTGAAAACTCAGCAGACCTTTTCAATGGGAGCTTTTCTATGAAATGTAGTGGTTTCGCCGTCCAACTGGGGGTGCACACGGTGACCCACTGCTGTATTTCAACCAAAAAAGCAGAAAAAGACGCTAAGTTCTTTCGGGTTACGTCGAAGAGCCACAACAAGTTCCAGTGGCACATTCCAATGTCCACCCGTCAAATCAACAGGGCAGAGAAACGGACTGCAGCAGGCTACACGAGTGCAAAAACATATCCCCACTGCCTCCCTTCACCCTGCCGCTAGACAGAAAATCAGACTGGACTCAAGTTGCCACTGAGGTAACAGACAACAGAGGAGCCCAGATCTTACTGGGTTTACCTGGATTGCCGGGGTACTGTGATAATGTTAAACATACAACAGGTGAAGCAGCTCACAACTTATTTTCCTGTTAAAATGTCTACCAGTGCATCTCAGTAAATTAGAACGTGAAAGTTTTTTTAATATAACTAAAAAAAGATCAATTTTATGATATTGGTAATAGTTTTTAAAATAATAAAAAAAATCATGACATTTGTAATTTATTGAGCAATGTCACGTTCTGAGTGCGGAGGGATTCCTTCGGGCTCAGGCTGTCTGCCTTTTTTCATATTTGTACTGTGTTACCATTTTTGAGTTAATTTTTATTCTGTATTGTTTCTCAATATGATTTATTTTCCCGTCTACATTCATTAGAGTCTGTTTATTGTATTTTTGAGTTTGCCCATCTCCATTTGTTGTCATATCATTATGTGTGTATTCTGTTATGTTTTCTCTCTCTCTCGGGGTTGACAGCTGTCAGAAGCTGTGGTTTTCCCTCAGTTCAACCCGGACTGAAGAAGAAACGTTCCTGGGAGCGGAGGGCTCGTCACTCCTGCCCCAAGTCCGTGTCATCATCCTTCCCACCAGACAGCCCTCGAGGCTCCTGGAGAGACGGAGCCTGACCCTGGAACAGCAGCTGACTCCATCACCCCCCAGGAATTCAGGCAAGTTCTCATTCACTCTCTCACTCTCTCAACTGAAACCACTTGCCTAGTTCCTGGTGGTGAGACTCAGGCATTACAGTCCACTGGGTCCTCACCATCAGCTGTTGTAGCCACTTTTTCACCTCCTTCTCCTGTCTCTCCAAAATGTCCACTGGCCTGAGAGGGAATTGCCAGATGACAGAAGGGTCAGTGGATTCTGGGACCCTTGGTTCAGCGCCACCACCATGCCCAGCGAGGGACAGGAGTGCCAGCTGTGTCCCAAAGCTGGTGTCGACGAATGAGCGCCCCCTGGTTTCGGCATCACAGGATCCAGCACCGTCGGTGAGGCGTTCTCTGGCTCCTCTTCTCAGGGCTGGGTGACCCTGACCCTGTTTCTCCGCTTGTTTTGTCTGAGCTTTCCCCCAGGGTCACCGAGGTACTGTTAGATCTGCCAGATGTCTCCGTGGGTCCAGGTTCGACACCCGAAATCATCGCAGGTCCAGCTCCTCCCACTGAGGTTGTTGCAGACGCTCTGTCCCAGCCTGGGACCTCCATGGGTGCTGCTCCCCCTCCGACTGAGGTCCTCAAGGGTGCTGCTTCCTTTTCTGCGGAGGTCATCATGGGTGCCCCGTTCCAGCCCGGGGCCTCTGCGGGTGCAGCCTTGGCCCAGTCTGGGTCCACCAAGGGTGCAGCCGTGGCCCAGTCCGGTTCCACCAAGGGTGCAGCCGTGACCCAGTCCGGGTCCACTGAGGGTGCAGCTGTGGCCCAGTCCGGGCCCACTGAGGGTGCAGCTGTGGCCCAGTCCGGGCCTACCGCGAGTGCAGTGTTGCTCCAGCCTGAAGCCACCGCGGGTGCTGCATTGCTCCAGCCCGGAGCCACCACGGGTGCTCATTGCTCCAGCCCGGAGCCACCACGGGTGCAGCTCCGCTCCTGCCCGGAGCCACTGCGGGTGCAACCTTGCTCCAGTCCAGAGCCACCGAGTGTGCAACTACGTCGCAGTCCGGGACCTCCGAGGGTGCTACTACGTCCCAGTCCGGGATCTCCGAGGGTGCTACTACGTCCCAGTCCGGGACCTCCGAGGGTGCCGCTGGACAGTCGCTGGGCGTCATGGCCCTTGCTCCCTTGCCAGACGCCGTCATGGTCCCTCCTCTTTTCCCAGATGCTGTTGTGGTCCCTCTTTCATTGGACATTTTCTTGGTTCCTCCAACTCCTCCATCGTGCCCACTACTTACCCTTACCGTCGGACAGCCGCCTCCTGGACCACCTCTCCTGTTCAGGTGGTTAAAAAACTTGGGCAGACCACCCGACAGGCAGTGCCGCGGAGTTGGGTTGCCCACGTTCTCTGGGAGGCCACCCGACCCGCTCCATTTTACCATCTGGCGGGCCTGGGACTCTGGTCGCCTGCCTGAACTGTTCAGCCCCTCGGTCCAGGGGGCTCAGGGGAGTTGAGGGTTTTTTCTGGTGTGGGTCCTGAGCAGGATTTTGTTTTTGATGTTTTCCTTCAACCTGGGCCTTGCTGGGATGCTTCCTGAGAGCCTTTCTTGTTTCTTATGGTTTGGTTCTGTCCCTCTGTGCCTGGGTCCCCCTCCTCTCCCCCTGGGTGGAGTTGTTTTCTTGATGGGTTGGGATTTCTGTGTGTGGGGGGGGGGGTTCTTTTCTTTTGTTATTACCATGGAGTGTCTAGTGTCCACCCCTTGAGGGAGGGGCTCTGTCACGTTCTGTGTGCGGAGGGATTCCCCCAATCCCAGGTTGTCTGCCTTTTTTCATATGTACTGTGTTACCATTTTTGAGTTATCGCTTATCCTGTATTGTTTCTCAGTATGATTTATTTTCCCGTCTACGTTCATTATAGTCTGTTTATTGTATTTTTGAGTTTGCCCATCTCCATTTGTTGTCATATCATTATGTGTGTAATCTGTTATGTTTTTTCTCTCTCGGGGTTGACAGCTGTCAGTGGCTTTCTGGAGTTTGTCTCTGCGTGGGCATGGACCTGTCAGCTGCCAGCCCTGATTGCTCCTTTCTCCCTCATCATTCCCAGCTGGTCTAGATTGTTTCTTTGTTTACTCCTGCCCGCTCAAGTTTACCACACCTGTTGTCACTTATTTTAGTTTGTTCTTAGCCTTATTTAAGGGGCTGTGCACCATTGTTGGGTACAGCACCCTACTATCTTTTCTTTATGTTGTCCTTTGTAATTCTCCTAGTGTGCGCTCCACGACTAGTGTTCCCAGGTGAAGCGTCTCCCCTCGCCTTAGCCTCTGCTATTTTGGCTTCACCTGTTTCTCTTTTTTTTCCAGTTTTTGGTTTAAACTTGTTTGTGCACCTGTGCCTTATTCTCTATTCAAATCTGCAAACTCATGGCCGGCGTTTGGAGTCTTATTTCTGTCCTAATGAGGGAGTTCATGACAAGATGTACCAGCACATAGTACACACTATACAGTGCAAAATTTGTTAAGCTACAAAAAATGCCGTTCTTCCGGGAAAGATGGTGTCGTGAGCGGCTGTGCAGTTAAGAGCTCGTATCATTCTTTATATTCAAACGCCACTTAGAACACGTAACTCGAGTCACATATATAAAACATTTTAGAAAGGAGTGGCAGAAATATACGCAGAGGCTGCAAAAGCACTAAGAAGTCACTTACAGAACAACTTAAAGCAGAGGGAGCCACCGAGCACAGCAAAAGTGATTCTGAAGACACCACAGAGGTGAAAATGGACCACGACCACACCGAGGCCCTACAGGCAGGGCTAACCAGCATTAGCAAAGATATGAAAGAGCTGCAACAAAATCTTCATGAGGAATTGACACATTTTAAAGACGAAATAAAGAAGGAAGTGATACAAGAAATTGCATCCCTCAGACAAGATATGGACCATAAATTCACAGAATGCAACAAAGAAGTACAGGACCAAAAGGCGAGTATAGCTGAGGCCCAGGGTCGCATATCTGAGCTGGAAGAGTGGAACGCGGAGGCTAATGAGATGCTGCTAAAGATGCTAAAGCAGACAAGCTACATGCAAGATAAAATGGTAGACCTAGAAGCGAGGTCTTGGAGAAATAACGTTTGCATCTTTGGCCTACTGGAAGAAACTGAGGAAGCTCTGTGAAGAACTACCTGGAACAGTTATTAAAAAGAGAGCTGGAGATCTCCGGGGATTTCAGTCTGCAGATCCAATGTGCTAACAGAACCCCACCACAGGAACCGAGGGCAATAGTGGTTAATTTTCAGACATTCGAAATCACAGACATGGTGCTAAAAAAGCGTGGCAGGACTTCCGGTCTGGACACCATGGTGATAGCAGCTTAACACTGAAGCTCCCAGACCCGATCCAGGAAAATACCTTGAAAATCAGATTTAACGGATTTTTGGAAGAGTGAAAATCAAAAGACAAAGTCATCATGCCTAAAGGAAAACAGAAGAAATTGACATTTACCAGGCCAGGACACGCAGCGGCCGGAGAATCTGATCCGGATGATATCCATTCAGAAGACGAGGACCTGAATGAAGCTAGCAACAAGGTTAGCTTAAAAATGGTACTTAAAGAATGAAGACGATTTCGCCGAGAGTGTTGGGCCGAATTTCGTGAAATCAAAGACGAAATAAAAAGGACGAACAGCAGAATGGACCAGGCCAAGGACCGAATCATGGAAGCAGAGGAAAGAATAAAAGGGCTGGAAGATACCGTGCTGGAACTACACAAACAACAGTCAAGACTGGAGGCTAAGCTAACCGACCAAGAAGGAAGACTAAGAAGAGACAACATAAGAATTCATGGTCTGAAAGAAGGAGTCGAGGACGGTTTCACCACAATGGCGGCATGCGTGGAATCCTTACTGAGAGAGAAGTTGGATATTCCCCAAACCACCGACTTGAAGATGGAAAGGGCGCACCGTACATTAGCCCCTAGGCTGGCGGCGGAAGCGCCACCAAGATCGGTGGTGGTGAAGTTCTCCAACTCCAGAATAAAAGAAGAGGTTGTAAGACTGGCTTGGCAGAAAAAAGGATTTATGCACCAAGAGAGAAAAGTTTTCGTGGAACACGATTATGCCGTGGAGGTCCTTAAAAAGCGTCGGGAATACAACAATGCTAAAAAGGTACTACAAGAGAAGAAACTGTGCTTTCAGACTCCATTTCCGGCGAAGCTGCGGGTTTTTTACGGGGAAAAGAAGTGTCTCTACAACTCGGCGGAAGAAGCAACCACGGATATGGCGAGAAGAGGACTCCCGGTAACGGTGTATAAATCCGCAGCAGACCCGATCGAAAGAATCAAGGCTCAATCATGGTCCACACAGAGACCCTCAAAATCCACGGGCCAGCAGCGGGAAACCCAGCGCCAGAGCTATAAGGAAAAACTGGCCGTTTACAGGAGGGAGTAACGATATTTTTAGTCAATCTGCGCATCCAACCCTCCTCCTACAAGGTAACAAACATTAAAGGAGATGCAGAATCAGCAAGTGGTAAAACATTTCATGGAACAGACATAATATTAGAAACAAATAAGTCTTTTAAAAAAAAAAAAGACTTGTTAAAATAGAAATGTGACAATGAACCACATGATCTCTCCACACTAACAAATACTGTATTAACGTGATTGTTTGTTGTGATGGTGGTGGGAGGTTGCGCACAATTTCATAGGGTATAGGCATAAAAAAAAAATCATTACAAGTTCGGATTGGGATCTGAAATTCATGTTAAAAACATGGGACAACTTACAGGGGTAAGAGAGGGCCCTCAGCACGTAAAGGAATCTGAGGAATTTCCCTCAGAGCCAACACACCATCAAGGCTCTTCTAAGGTCACTAAAAAGACCTCAGCTCAGGAAGATCTTTTGTTAGTTTTTTGTTTTAAAGTTTTATATACTATGTTCTTAATGTTTTTTATGTTCTTAATGTTCTTTCAGTTTCTGAGTAGGATAAAAGAGGGCCACCACACTGTTATACTAAATAAGACAGCACAATGGAGAAACAGGGTGTAACCAAAATAATCTCATATAATGTAAAAGGGATCCTGAATCCAGTTAAAAGATCCAAGATTCTAGGCAAAATGAAAAAAGACAAAGCAGGAATAATATTTTTACAGGAAACCCACCTAACAGACGTGGAGCACACTAAACTCAATAGACAAGGGTTTAAAATGATCTCTTCATCTTCATATAAGTCAGGGAGGAGGAGGGGAGTAGCGACATTGATCTCAACCAAAATTATATTTGAAAAAAAATCAGAACACAAAGATAAAGAAGGGAGATTCAGTATGGTACTTGGGCGGATAGAGGGAGAAGATATCACCCTGCTGAATGTATATGCACCTCCAGGGGCTAACTGGAAATTTTATAAAAATGTATTTGACCGAATGATAACTAAAGCCCAAGGTTTAGTGATATGTGGTGGAGACTTCAATCTAAGACTGAATCCATACTGGGATGCATCAGGTAATTCTCCATATCAAAATAACACTCAAAGCAGAGAAACTCGGATGCTACTAAAAGAAATGGGAATCTGTGACGTGTGGAGGGAATTCAGCCCCAGTGTAAAAGATTATACATTTTACTCAGCACCACATTCATCATACTCAAGGATTGACTATTTTTTTTTATGTTTAATAGAGACATTGGAAGAGTAAAAACATGTAAAATAGGACTGATGGATCTCTCTGACCACAGTCCGATCTATATGGACTTAAGTATCCAAAAATACACAAATAATACATTTTCTTGGAGGTTAAATTCAAATGTGCTGAAAGGACCACTGAAAGATGAATTGGAATCAGATATTCTCAGATATTTGGAAGAAAATGATAATGGAGAAGTACCCCCTTTAATACTGTGGGACGCATGCAAAGCTGTAATAAGGGGAAAGATTATCGCAAAACTGGCAATCCAAAAGAAACTGAGACAAGAAAAACTAATCACATTAGAGTCAGAACTTAAGAACCTAGAAAAAGAGCACAAAGACAACACTCATTCTAATGACTTGCTCAAAATTAAGGAAATTAAAAAACAAATAAATGAGATCTACACAATAGAAATCCAGAAGAAACTTACATTTCTGAAACAAAAATACTATGAAACAGGCAGCAAATCGGCAAAATTACTAGCCTATAAATTGAGGAAACAACAAACGGAGAGAGCAATCTACAAAATCAGAGACCCAGTATCAAAGGAAATAAAATTTAGAATTCAGGATATTCTTAAAAGCTTCGAGAACTACTACAAGAACTTGTACTCCCTCAAAAAACATAAAAACACATCCGAAGCATTCCTAATCACATTAACCACTTGCGCTCCGTTGTTCCGTGGGCGGGCAAGTCTCTGCATCCCAGGGCGCACGAGGGCGCACGAGAGCGCACTCGTGCGCGCTCGGACGCATGACGCATGATGGTGGTGATGTAGGTGGTGTGGCCTCCAAGCGCCACTGAAAAAAAACCCTGCAGACACAGCCGCGAACAGATTAGTTAATCTGATTGACCTCTCATTCGACTAATAAGAGCCTTGAATTGGGTTTCTGAAACCTTGAAGAGCCAATGAATGAAAACCTAGGAAGGAGGACCCGCCTACTGTGAATGCAGGAGCCAATTGAAGCACAGAAATTTGGGCTGGGTGAAGAGAGATTTACTGTTGCAGCAGATGAAAAAAAGGATGCTGGACGAATCTGCTACAGACCCCGCAGCATGGAGACCACCCACAAGTGGGACCTGCACTCATTCCAGCAGAATAGACGTTTAGGATTCTCTTCCGTCATCATAGACCGATGGAGGCCGACGACAAAGGTTGTAAATTATTCACCAAAACCGCAATATTGGAATTATGTTTTGATCGGGATCCACGAGCGGAGCAGCGTCGCGTTCGTCTGACAATGGGGAAGAGAAGTTCGCCAGGATTCTGCTACTGTGAAGAGGTAAGGTGTTATAAGCTAAATTATTATTTCTCCCTGAAAACTGTAATCCAAAAATGACTTTTGACCGATCGGTAAATTACAACTGTACGGCGCACTTCGTACTTCGTGCGCCGCGATAAACGGTTCATTTGCCGTGTTCGGACCGTGAACGCCCCCCCCCCCCCCCCCGCTGCAGAAGAGGAGCGGGGGGGGGGCGTTCACGGTCCGAACGCCCCCCGGTCCGCGGGGGGAAGCATATGAGTCTATTCCGTCATGTAGCGATGGCCGTCTTCTGTAGCGAGGGGAGGGACAACCCCCCCCCACACACACACAGTAGCGGGGGGGGGGAGCCGCTGTGAAAACATGCAAGGAGTGTAATCCGTCATGTAGCGAGGGCCGAACTCCGTCTTTTGTAGCGGGGGGGGGGGTTGTCACACACACACACAGACACAGCCCTGAATGTGACCTTTCATTAGAGCCTAAAATGAAGATTCTACATTGAATTATTCAAAAGTTACAGATGTTTTACCAAACTGTGCCATTTGGCACAATTTGGCACAGTTCCAAAAAGCCTGGGAACTACCTGAGAACAAAGCTGTGTAAAATATTCATTTTTTGTGGTATTGTTACCAAATTTGGATCTCAGCTTGATAACACTTGGTTCTACATTTCTGTTGCATTTTCCAGCCGGACCGGACAGCTGTGTGTTATTTGCAAGCATTTGTATCCAAAAAAACACCCTGTCCAAATTTATTTTCTTCAAGTTCAGTATGTTTAGATGACTGTAACTCAGTGGCCGGAGCACGTAGAGAGATTATGTTTTTTTTGCCAAAAAATTCAAAGTGTTTTCTTTTAAATGAGACCAACCCCATGAAGATGCTGCAAAGGGTTGAATAACAGCTTTCGATTTACTTTGGGCACGTTATTTTTTTTGGCATTTTTAGGAAAATTGCCCGGAGTGCAAAGGGTTAAACCTTCCCCAACTTACTGAGTCACAAAATAAAACACTACTGTCAGAAATACAACCTAAAGAATTAGAAAAAGCAATTATGAAACTTAAAGCTAACAAATCCCCAGGAGCAGATGGCTATACAGCAGAATGGTACAAAACCTTTAAACAGCAACTATCTCCTCTCCTCCTGAAAACATTTAACTATGTCCTCCACACAGGGGAAATCCCCCCCTTCTGGAGAGAAGGGGTCATTGCTGTCATACCGAAACCTGAAAAGGATAAACTAGACTGCTCCAACTACAGACCAATCCATCCATCCATCCATCCATCTTCTACCGCTTTTCCAGAGGTCCGGGTCGCGGAGGCAGCAGTTCAAGCAGAGAAGCCCAGACTTCCCTCTCCCCAGCCACCTGCTCCAGCTCTTCAGAGGGGATACCAAGGCGTTCCCAGACCAGCTGGGAGACATAGTCTCTCCACCGAGTCCTGGGTCTGCCCCGGGGTCTCCTCCCAGTGGGACGTGCCTGAAACACCTCAAGTGGGAGGCGTCCAGGAGGCATCCTAATCAGATGCCCATACCACCTCAACTGACTCCTTTCAATGTGGAGGAGCAGCGGTTCTACTCTGAGCCTCTCCCGGATGACTGAGCTCCTCACCCTATCTCTGAGGGTGAGTCCAGCAATCCTACGGAGAAAGCTCATTTCAGCCGCTTGTATCCGCGATCTCGTTCTTTCGGTCATTACCCAAAGCTCGTGACCATAGGTGAGAGTAGGAACGTAGATTGACTGATAAATCGACAGCTTTGCCTTAGAACTCAGCTCCCTCTTCACCACAACAGACCGGTACAACGTCTGCATCACTGCAGATGCTGCTCCAATCCGTCTGTCGATCTCTCGCTCCATTCTCCCCTCACTCGTGAACAAGACCCCAAGATACTTAAACTCCTCCACTTGGGGCAGGAGCTTGTCCCCAACCCGGAGAGGACAATCCACCTTTTTCCGGCTGAGGACCATGGACTCGGACTTGGAGGTGCTGATTCTCATCCCAGCCGCTTCACACTCAGCGGCAAACCGTCCCAGCAAGAGCTGTAGGTCATTGCTGGATGAAGCCAACAGGACAACATCATCTGCAAACAACAGAGATGAGATCCTGTGGTCACCAAACATGACACCCTCCATTCCCTGGCTGCGCCTAGAAATCCTGTCCATAAAAATTATGAACAGGATCGGTGACAAAGGGCAGCCCTGGCGGAATGACTCCGACCGAGTGTTGGCAATACGAACCAAACTCTCACAACGGTCGTACAGAGACCAAATAGCTCGTAACAACAAGCCCGATACCCCATACTCCCGAAGCACCCCCCACAAAAATCCACGAGGGACGCGGTCAAATGCCTTCTCCAAGTCCACAAAACACATGTAAACTGGTTGGGCAAACTCCCACGAACCCTCAAGAATTCTCGAGAGGGTAAAGAGCTGGTCCGATGTGCCACGGCCAGGACGAAAACCACATTGCTCCTCCTGAATCCGAGGTTCGACCAACGGCCGAACTCTCCTCTCCAGTACCTTGGCATAGACCTTCCCAGGGAGGCTGAGGAGTGTGATCCCTCTAAAGTTGGAGCACACCCTCCGGTCCCCTTTTTTAAAGAGAGGAACCACCACCCCGGTTTGCCATGCCAAAGGCACTGCCCCCGACCTCCACGCAATGTTGCAGAGGCGTGTCAACCATGACAACCCAACAACATCCAGGGCCTTGAGGTACTCGGGGCGAATCTTGTCCACCCCTGGGGCCCGGCCACCAAGGAGATTTTTAACCACCTTGGCTACCTCAGCCCCTGTGATAGGCGAGTCGTCCCCCTCATCCCCAAACCCTGCTTCCTCTGTGGAAGGTGTATCAGTGGGATTGAGGAGATCCTCGAAGTATTCCTTCCACCGTCCGACGATGTCCCCAGTCGAAGTCAACAGTGTCCCATCCGCACCATACACAGTGTGGACGGGGAGCTGCTTTCCCCTCCTGAGCCGCCGGACAGTTTGCCAGAATCTCTTTGAGGCCGACCGAAAGTCTTGTTCCATGGCCTCACCGAACTCCTCCCATACCCGGGTTTTTGCTTCAGCAACCACCCGAACTGCACTCCGCTTGGCCTGCCGGTACACCTCAGCTGCTTCGGGAGTCCCACAAGCCAACCAAGCTTGATAGGACTCCTTCTTCAGCTTAATGGCCCCCCTCACCACTGGTGTCCACCACTTGGTTCGGGGGTTGCCACCATGAGATGCACCGACCACCTTGCGGCCGCAGCTCTGGGCCGCCGCTTCAACAACAGAGGTGGAGAACATGGCCCATTCAGACTCCATGTCTCCAGACTCCCTCGGAATGTGGTTGAAGTTCTTCCAGAGGTGGGAGTTGAAGACCTCCCGGACAGGGGCCTCAGCCAGACGCTCCCAGCACACCCTCACTATACGTTTGGGTCTACCAGGTCTGAATGGCTTCCTCCCCTGCCATCGGATCCAACTCACCACCAGGTGGTGATCAGTTGACAGCTCTGCACCTCTCTTTACTTGGGTGTCCAAGACATACGGTCGCAGGTCTGATGACACAATAACAAAATCGATCATCGACCTGCGACCTAGGGTGTCCTGCTGCCAGGTGCACATATGGACACCCTTATGCTTGAACATGGTGTTCGTTATGGACAGACTGTGGTTAGCACAGAAGTCCAATAACTGAACACCACTCGGGTTCAGATCGGGCAGGCCGTTCCTCCCAATCACCCCCCTCCAGGTTTCACTGTCGTTGCCCACGTGCGCATAGAAGTCCCCCAGTAGGACAATGGAGTCTCCAAGAGAGCACCCTCCAGCACCCCAGTCACAGACTCCAAAAAGGGTGGGTACTCTGAAACATCATTTGGTGGATAGGCACAAATGATGGTCAGGACCTGTTTCCCAACCCGAAGGCGCAGGGAAGCAACCCTTTCGTCCACCGGGGAAAACTCCAATATAGAGGCAGCAAGGTGGGGCGATACAAGAATACCCACCCCTGCTCGTCGCCTCTCGCCCGGGGCAACTCCAGAAAAGGCCAAGCTCCAGCCCCTCTCCAGGAGACTGGTTCCGGAACCGGAGCTGTGTGTTGAGGTGAGGCCGACTATATCTAGCCGGTATCTCTCAACCTCGTACACCAGCTCAGGCTCCTTCCCCACCAGAGAGGTGACATTCCACGTACCAAAAGCCAGTTTAGAAAGCTTGGGATCAGTCCGCCAAGGTCTCCGCCTTTGACCGCCACCTGATCCACATAGCACCGGACCCCCATGATCCCTCCTGCAGGTGGTGAGCCCACTGGAGGGCGGACCCATGTAACTCCTTCGGGCTGAGCCCTGCTGGGTCCCATGGGTGGAAACCCGGCCACCAGACGCTAGCCTTCGAGCCCCTCCCCCAATACAACTACAGACCAATCAGTGTGTTAAATCAGGACTATAAGCTTTTTACCACTATCCTTGCCAAAAGGTTAGAAAATATACTGACAGACTTAATTCATTTAGACCAAACAGGTTTTATAAGACAAAGACAGACACAAGACAACATTAGACGCACTTTACACATAATTCATCATATAAAAAAATATAACTTAAATGCAGCCATATTAGGAGTAGATGCTGAAAAAGCATTTGATTCGGTTGACTGGTCTTTCCTATATAGAATCTTATCCAGTTTCAATTTTCATAACAACTTCATTAGAACTATCCAGGCATTATATAAAAAACCAACAGCTAAAATAAGGATTAACGGTAAATTATCATCATCTTTTGAACTGGAAAGAGGATGTCGTCAGGGCTGCCCCTTGTCTCCACTGCTCTTTGCAATCTTCATAGAACCTCTGAGCCAATGGATAAGACAGAATCAAAAAATTCAAGGTATTACACTTGGTCAGAAGGAACATAAAATAGCACTCTTTGCTGATGACATTTTAATATACCTGGGGCAGCCGGACACCTCTTTTCCACAACTAATCTCAGTTTTTTCAGAGTATGGAGATTTATCGGGGTACGAATTAAACATGCATAAAACCCAAGTTTTAACATTCAACTATGACCCAAATCAATATTTACTAAGCAAACTCAAAACTAACTGGGAGATGGAATCTATGAAATATCTGGGGGTCAATATCCCGAAACAACTCAACAAAATTATAACACTAAACTATGATCCACTGATTGCAAAAATAAAATCTGATCTAGCAAGATGGAATATGATACCATTCTTGGGTACCGCACAAAGAATTGAAGCAGTCAAAATGAATATACTTCCACGTCTTCTGTACCTTTTCCAAACAATACCGATAGAACCTCCCAAAAAAACATGGCAAGAACTGGACAGAAGGATCTCAGGATTCATATGGCAGGGCAAGAGACCTAGAATCAGATATAGAACCCTACAGCTAAACAAAGACAAAGGTGGGCTCGTGCTGCCAAATATCAGGGACTATTTTAAAGCCGCACAAATTAAAACTTTAGTAGAGATATGTAACTCAGTCTACACTGCACAATGGAAGGAGATGGAATGCCAAATAACAAGTGACATCCCCCTACAGGCGATAATAGGGAACAATGCCTTACCTAAACTTTTGAATAACACTAACCCGTGGATAGAGTCCCCGCTAAAAATTTGGTTTAAGATAGTCAGAGAGAATCAAACTAAAGAACCCTATCGATTACTCCAATGGATTGCCTATGATCAAGACTTTACTCCTAATAAAACAGACACTAGATTTAAAAAGTGGAAAGAGAACAGACTGATAAAATATTACGACTTTTTTAAAGGGCAAATTTTAAGAAGTTTTGAAGATTTGAAAAAACAAGGTCTAATAAATTAAGACCTTTACAGGTTCTTTCAGCTTAGACACCACATAAACAAAATACTTAAAAAGGAGGATTTGGAAAGGGCCCAGCCAGGTGTTCTGAAGGTCTTCTTCATGGCTTATATAGGGATCCCAGGGATCAGATACATCTCTAAAATATACCAAGGTCTTCAAGACTTAAAAGGAGACAACACATCATATATAAAAGAGAGATGGGAAAAAGAGGGGAATTTCACTTTACAACTGGAAATATGGGAAAAGCTAAATAAACAACAATGGAAAAGTACCTCATCCCTGCAGTGGAGAGAATTTGGATGGAAAAATTTGGTAAGATTTTTCAGAACACCTGCACAAAACAAATTTACTTGTAAGGGGTTGAATTGTTGGCGCTTGTGTGGTGAAGAGACTGCAAATCATTTTCATGTGTTTTGGTCATGCCCAGTTATCCACCAATATTGGACCAATGTACAGACAATATTGGGGAAAATATTCAAAATAACAGTCCCCTTTTCTTTTGTAACTTTGAATTTGGGTTTACTACCGGAATCACTGGAAAGTCGAGAAGAAAAATACTTATTCACTGTTTTAATATTGGCAAGTAAAAAAGCTCTAACTAAAAAATGGATGTTGAAGGATTGTCCTACATCTGAAGATTGGATTAACGTGATTCAGGACATTTACTCGATGGAAAAGTTGACATTCGCACTGAGACAGGACATGGATGGGTTCTTGAACTTTTGGCAACCCTGGAACGCATATGTGTCTTCCATTAGATCTAATCTTTGACAAACACCACTTCAATAATGGCACCTCTCTTTGTTCCAACACTATTCAGATGCTCTTTTATTCATTTATTTTTTTATTTTTTGTTCTTTTGTTTTGTTTTTGCTTTTTGTTTTTTCTTGTTTTGTTTGTTTGTTCTTTCTTTAATTTCTCTTTTTCTTTCACTTAAAAAAAGGGTGTTGTAATAATTATTCTTCCAATGTTGTCAAAAAACAATAAAAAAGGGAACATGTGATGAAAATGTAAACAATGCAATGCTGTAATGACATGTATACCCTTTACAAAAACTTAAATAAAAAAAAAGCGTGGCAGAAGAAAATTAAAGTGGGTGATGCACACATTCAGTTTGACCATGATTACCCTGCTGAAATTGTACAGAAACACAGAGCATATCGTGACATAAAGAAGATGCTAAAAGACAGGACCATACGCTTCCAAACCCTGTACACGAAAATATGAATTCATTGGAGTGATGGAGTAAAGAGTTACAGCGATGCTGGGGAAGCTGCACAGGACGTAAGAGCAAGGGGATTCCAGCTGGACATGCTGAATAACACAGACGGCAACAGTGAAGGAGGGAACCGCAGAGCGTTGGGATGGCAACGAGTGAGAGGCAGAGAGATGAAGAGAGGCGGTGGGACAGCTGTGTCCCTGAGCCGGGATACAGCGCACCGAGTGAGGGAGAAACTGCGTGAGTTTCAAAGGAAATAGCAACGAGGAAGACGGAGAACTTCAGGGATTAAGTAACGAACTACAATGGTAAGACTCGTGTGTAAAAGTTGGAGACGAAGAGTCGAAATCTCCAAATGGGATAAAACAACAGCGTTCTCACCCACTGATATATAGACTCAGCTCAACTCATAAAAACAAGGGAATACATTTTCTTATGACTATATAATAGGAGTTTTGTAATACTGTATGGCCTTATGCTTATGGGTGACATAACGCACGGCTCAGGAGACGCACACACAGGCTCAGAGTAGTTCAAATAGTTTATTAACAACAGGCGTGAATGAGTGCGTGTCTGTGGGATGTCAATGTGTTGGCGGTGGCGTCTGCTTCAGGCACAGAGGCAGGTGACCGTACAGCCGAGCAACCCTATGGGAAAAAGCACAGGGAGAGGGTGACGGGCATACACCAACACAGAGGAGATTATGGCGAGAGAGGAACTTACTTGGACGGGCAGGATAGCTGGCACAGCAAGGGGCGAGACCCGGGAGACAGCCACCTGGAGAGCTCGGTGCAGCAGCGAGGAATAGGCATTGGGAGGACGTCGTCCGCCGCCGGGAAATCCACCTGTGCACAGGGGAGCAGACTGGAGAGAAAGAAGGTAAGGGCTTCTTACCCAAATGTTTGCTGAAGATTTTGGAAGTGACTCACAACGGTGAGGGACGAAGTTTGACGGCTTCAGGCCGAGGCTCCGGGCGAGGCGGCCTTTATCCCTCGCCGCTGATGATGATCAGGTGCGTGAGCAGGTGGCGCCGCTGATGAATGGCGCGGCGTGACAGTACTCCCCCCTCTAGCAGCGCCTCCTGGCGATGGCTTATCCGGGTGCGCTCGGTGGAAGTCCGCGATGAGCGATGGGTCCAACACAAACGACGGGGGCACCCACTGTCGATGCTCGGGCCCATAGCCCTCCCAGTCCACCAAGTATTGCAACCCACGACCTCGGCGCCGGGAGTCCAGGATGGAGGAGACGGACCAGGCCGGATGGCCACCAATCATCCGGGGCGCGGGTTGCGCTGCAGGAGGAGGGCAAAGGGGGTCGGTGACTGCCAGCTTCACCTTTGACACATGGAAGGTGGGATGGATGCGGAGGGAGGGGGGAATAGCCACGCGCACAGCCACCGGGTTGACGATCCGGGTGATGGGATAGGGACCCATGAAGCGCTGTGCCAGCTTTCTCCTCTCGCCTTTTAGGGTGACGTCCTGGGTGGAAACGTAGACATGTTGCCCAACTCTGTACGCCGGGGCAGGTCTTCTATGCCGGTCCGCCACAGTTCTATTGCGCTCCGCTGTGCGTAAAAGCGCATTACGCGCGGCAGTCCAGATGGAGCGGAACTGCCTGAGATGTGCTTTAACTGAGGGGACAGTTACCTCACTCTCCTGCTCCGGAAACAGCGGGGGGTCGTAACCCAGGGACGCCTTGAAGGGGGACATCCCTGTAGCAGAAGAGCGAGCGGTATTGTGAGCATACTCAACCCAGGCGAGATGGTTGCTCCAGGACGTTGGTTTGGATGAGGTCACACAGCGGAGCGCAGCCTCCAGCTCCTGATTGGTCCGCTCACACTGCCCGTTGGATTGGGGGTGATGGCCGGAGGAGAGGCTCACCTTGGCTCTGATGGCGTTACAGAACGACCTCCAAACCTCGGATGAAAATTGGGGGCCCCGGTCCGAGACCACGTCCACCGGAATCCCGTGCAGCCTGACCACGTGTTGGACGAGGAGATCCGCCATCTCCAGGGCAGTAGGGAGACCTCGCAGGGGGACGAAGTGCGCCGCCTTGGAGAAACGGTCCACGATGGTCAGGATGGTGTCAAAGGAGTTGGAAACGGGGAGTCCGGTGACGAAATCCAACGCGATGTGCAACCAGGGCCTGCCAGGAACGGGCAGGGGCTGGAGCAGACCCGCTGGAGGGGCATTTCCCGACTTGCAGGTGGCACAGATTGGGCAAGCCCGGGCGTAGCGGGCTGCATCCCTCCGCAGGCCTGGCCACCAAAAGGACCGTTGGAGGAGGTTGATCATCCGGGAGGTGCCGGGATGACAGGTGAGCCGGGAGGTGTGGAGCCAGTGGATGACCTCTCCTCGGACCGCAGATGGAACGAACAGTCTTCCTTCCGGTCCGCCGCCAGGATCAGGTTCCACCTACTGCGCCTTCCGGATCTTGCTCCTGATGTCCCAAGAGATGGCACCCACGACGCACGACCTGGGCAGGATGGTGTGGGGCGTCTCCTCAGCCTCCACGGGGGTAAACTGCCTAGAGAGGGCGTCAGGCAGGCCGTTCTTGGAGCCTGGCCTGAAGGTGATGGTAAAATGGAACCTGGCGAAGAACAAAGACCAGCGCGCCTGGCGGGCGTTCAGGCGCTTGGCAGATCGTAAATATTCTAAGTTCTTGTGGTCCGTCAGGACCACGAACGGCAGGTCCGCCCCCTGTAGCCAGTGGCGCCACTCCTGTAAGGCGAGTTTGATGGCCAGGAGCTCTCTGTCCCCCACATCGTAGTTCCTCTCCGCCGGGGACAAGCGCCGGGAGAAGAAGGCACACGGTCGTTTGGCGCCATCGTCCGGTGACCGCTGGGATAAAACTGCTCCCACTCCCGTGTCCGAGGCATCCACCTCCACGATGCACTGTAGCGCGGGGTCGACCTGGCGAAGAACCCGGGAGGAGGAGAATTCCGCCTTCAGCGCCTTAAAGGCAGCAGCGACCTCTTCTGTCCACTGGAAAGGGACCTTCGGGGAAGTGAGGCGGGTCAGCGGTCCGACGATCGAGCTGAAGTTGGGCACAAAGCGGCGGTAGAAATTGGCGAAGCCAACAAATTGTTGCACCTGCTTCCGGGATGCGGGAGTAGGCCACTCCACCACCGCCTTCACCTTCTCTGGGTCTGGGAGCACCTGGTCTTGAGAGATGATGAATCCCAGGAAGGATGTGGTCCTAGCGTAGAATTCGCACTTTTCAGCCTTCACGTAGAGCCGATTCTCCAGCAGTCTTTGGAGGACCCGCCTCACATGGACCTGGTGCTCGTCCCTGGACCTGGAGAAGATTAGGATGTCGTCCAAGTAGACGAACACGAAGAGGCCGATGAAATCCCGAAGGACATCGTTAATGAGGCGCTGAAAGACGGCAGGAGCGTTGGTCAACCCGAACGGCATGACTAGGTACTCAAAGTGGCCGTTCGGGGTACGGAAGGCTGTCTTCCATTCATCTCCCTCCCGGATCCTGACGAGGTGGTAAGCGCTGCGTAGATCCAGCTTGGTAAACCAGGTCGCCCCCTGGAGGGAGTGGAAGGCAGTGTCCATGAGGGGCAGGGTGTAACGGTCCCTCTCAGTGATGTCGTTGAGCGCACGGTAGTCTATGCAGGGGCGGAGGGACCCGTCCTTTTTCCCGACGAAGAAAAACCCTGCCCCCACGGGTGACGACGATGGGCGAATTATCCCAGCGCTCAGAGATTCCCTCAGGTAGGTGTTCATTGTCTCCTTCTCCGGCGCAGACAGGCTGTAGAGCCGACCAGAAGGTAAGGGGGGCCCCCTGGCGGAGGTTGATGGCACAGTCATAGGGCCGATGAGGGGGAAGAGACATAGCTTTCGCCTTGCTAAACACCATACCCAGGTCGTGAAATTCCGGAGGCACCAGAGACAGGTCCGGAGGTGCTGCGTCCGCCACAGGGGAGGAAGCGGAAGGGGAGCAGGCAGCGGACTGAAGGCAGGTGCCCATACAAAACGTACTCCATGCCGATACCCCAGCTGACTTCCAGTCCAGGACAGGGTTGTGGAGGCGTAGCCAGGGATACCCCAGGATGACGGGCGACACAGAGTTGGGCAGGACGTAAAAAACCATCTCCTCCCGGTGGTTCCCTGAGATGATGACTGGGACGGGGACGGTCTGATGTGAAACTCTCCCAAGGGAGGCACGAGAGAGATTGACCAGGGAGATGGGGTTTCTTAGTGCCTGACAGCGGATGCCCAATCGGGTTGCCAGGCTTTGTGAAATGAAGCTGCCTTCTGCGCCCGAATCCACCAGTGCGTGGGTGAGATGCCCAGTGGGGTTGTGGCAGAAACGGATGGGCAGCTTCAATTGGGTGAGGGGATTTTGCCGATTGACGTCCGCGAGGCCCCCTACAGTGACTCGCGGACCCCGTCGTTTGGCTTCTGTGGACAAAGCTCCACCGTGTGCTGACTGTCTCCGCAATACATGCAGAGACCCAACTCACGGCGGCGTTGTCTCTCTGCCGGGGAGAGCTTTGTCCAGCCTGTCACCATCGGCTCCGACTCCTCGGGGCGCGATGGTGGCGGCGTCGCCAGGGGGCGAGCTTGGGGCAGGCGCAGCGAGGCTCCCCGAGGGCGAGAAGTAGACGACTTCCGTCCTGAGGAGCGCTCGCGCAGCCTGTTGTCCAAGCTAATTGCTAGTGAGGTTAGCTCCGCTAGCGTTCCGGGAACATCCCGTCTAGCCAGTTCATCCCTCAGATCGTCATTGAGGCTGCGGAGGAACAGGCCACAGAGGGAACGTTCGTCCCAGCCCAATTCCTCCGCTGCTACCCGGTAGTCGATAGCATAGTCCGCGGCCGACCGGCTTCCCTGCTGGAGAGCGAGAAGCCGATCGACCTGGACCGTCTCGGTTCGAGAATGGTCGAACACCTCCAGGAAGCGCCTCACGAACTCGGCATAGGTGAGGGTGGCATAACTGGGTCTCGCCATTATAGCGTAGGCCCAGGTTAAAGCGCGCCCCTCCAGGAGGTTACCTATGTAACCAATTCGGCTGTGATCTGAGGGAAAATCTCCGGGCACACGGTCGAACACAGACTCACACTGCATCACAAACCCCCGCGCTCCGCCGAGCTTTCCGCTAAAGCGAGCGGGGGTTGGAATTGGTGTGAGACGGGCCGGTGCCACCGGAGCTGGCTGAACGGCCGCAGGAACAGCAGGAGCTGCGCCACCCTGGGAAGCCGGGGGGAATGGCTGCTGGGGGTCCAGGCGGTCCAATCGGTTAGTTATTGCAATTAATTGATTTAGGATCACCTGTTGTTGATAAGTGATTTGATCCACTCGAACCTCGAGAGTGGTAAGACGGTGTGCGAGCCCGCCGTCTGCCGAGCCGCTCTGCTGAAGCCGTACTGACATAACGCACGGCTCAGGAGACGCACACACAGGCTCAGAGTAGTTCAAATAGTTTATTAACAACAGGCGTGAATGAGTGCGTGTCTGTGGGATGTCAATGTGTTGGTGGTGGCGTCTGCTTCAGGCACAGAGGCAGGTGACCGTACAGCCGAGCAACCCTAAGGGAAAAAGCACAGGGAGAGGGTGACGGGCATACACCAACACAGAGGAGATTATGGCGAGAGAGGAACTTACTTGGACGGGCAGGATAGCTGGCACAGCAAGGGGCGAGACCCGGGAGACAGCCACCTGGAGAGCTCGGTGCAGCAGCGAGGAATAGGCGTTGGGAGGACGTCGTCCGCCGCCGGGAAATCCACCTGTGCACAGGGGAGCAGACTGGAGAGAAAGAAGGTAAGGGCTTCTTACCCAAATATTTGCTGAAGATTTTGGAAGTGGCTCACAACGGTGAGGGACGAAGTCTGACGGCTTCAGGCCGAGGCTCCGGGCGAGGCGGCCTTTATCCCTCGCCGCTGATGATGATCAGGTGCGTGAGCAGGTGGCGCCGCTGATGAATGGCGCGGCGTGACAATGGGTTTTTTTTAATTCATAATAGACTGAGAGTTCATGTGTAAATGTTGGACTTAATTAGACTGAGGGGGAATCCATCAGTAGAATGGTTTTCTCAGTCTAGGGATGGACCCTTATTGAAGAAGAGGATTTCTTATCCACCTACCAACAGGGGCACGGGGGGAAATCGAGAGACCCCCAGGTGGAAATTACTTATGGTTTATGTTTTTATTGTGATGTTCAAATGTATGTATAGTTCTGGTTCAAACTACTCGGGGAAGCATATGAAAACATGGTTTAAGTGTTACAATAAAAAATAGTCTTAAGATTATATTGCTAAATGTAAATGGTCTAAATACACCTGTAAAGAGAGCAAAAGTCCTAACAAAAGTGAAGAAGGAAAAGGTGGAAATTACATTTCTGCAAGAGACTCACTTATCCCAAAAAGAGCATGAAAAATTTAAAAGATTAGGATTTAGAAACTAATTTTACAGCTCAAGCAAACAGGGGCATAAAAGAGGAGTCTTGATATTAATCTCAAATACGACTAAGTTTGAATTTGGAAAAGAAATCAGGGATAAAGAGGGATGATATATACTGGTGAAAGAGAAGCTGAAAAATGAACCTGTCACTGGTAAATGTCTATGTTCCTCCTGAAAGTGATAAACATTTTTTCAAAACTCTCTTTGATAACATTGCAACAGAAACAGAGGGAATTCTAATTTGTGGAGGTGATTTTAACATAATTATGAATCATAGCCTGGATACAACAAGTTTAAAGAGAAATAAAAAACAGCTGACAAAATTTTTTAAACTGCAACTAGAAGAGATGGGTATGATTGACATTTGGAGGAGTCTCAATCCATATGAAAAAGATTATACTCATTACTCGGCCAACCACAAGGTCCGCTCGAGGATAGATCACTTCTTTATAAATATAGGTGATAGGTACAGGGTAGATGAATGTAAAATAGGAGGAGCTGATATTTCAGATCACAATGCTGTATATTTAAAGATTCGGTTAAATGCCTGAAAGAGACAAACGTGTTGGAGACTCAATGTGGGAATACTGAACAACAAAGAATTGGTAGAGGTTATAAAAAAGAAATCAAACAATATATCAAAGAAAACAATAACAGGGAAGTGGATCCAACCATACTATGGGATGCTTTGAAGGTGGTTATTCGAGGAAAACTAATAGCAAAAATGGCATTATTGAAAAGAGCAAGATTGGAAACCTATAATAAATACTTATAAGAAATATAAGTTAAGGGAATGTGAGAAGAAATATCAAGACACAAACAATCAGGAAGTATTTCAACAAATCAAGGATACCAAAAAGAAAATAGATGATATACTACTGAATGAAACTGAGAAAAGAAACTTATTCTTAAGACAGAATTATTATGAAACAGGCTCGAGAGCTACAAAATTATTAGCAAAATGAATAAGAAAACAACAGGCGATAAATACAATACGCAAAATTAAAGACCCACTAACAAAGGAGATAATTGATGATCCAGAAGCGATAGAAAGAATATTCTATCAGTACTATAAAAAATTATATACGCAGCCACCTGCTGCAGAGGAGGATGAAATGAGATCCTTTTTAAATGAGTTGGATTTACCAGCAATTGGCACCTCATAAAATGATAGATTAAAAGCCAAAATTACAGAAGAAGAGGTAGAAGAAGCAATAAATTCATTAAAAAATAATAAATCTCCAGGGAGTGATGGATATCCAGCAGAATGGTACAAACTGTTTAAAGAAGAACTAATTGCACTGCTCCAGACATCCTTTAGTTGGACACTCTCAAAAAATAAAATCCCACCAACATGGTCAGAAGCAATAATAACAGTCATTCCCAAAATGGATAAAGATAAGAACGAGTGCCACAACTATAGACCAATCTCAATGTTAAACATAGATTATAAGCTACAGATGTGGACAAAATTGTTGGTACCCCTCTGTTAATGAAAGAAAAACCCACAATGGTCACAGAAATAACTTGAATCTGACAAAAGTGGCAATAAATAAAAATTCTATGAAAATTAACCAATGAAAATCAGACAATGCTTTTGAATTGTGGTTCAACAGAATTATTTTAAAAAACAAACTCATGAAACAGGCCTAGACAAAAGTGATGGTACCCTTAATTTAATATTTTGTTGCACAACCTTTTGAGGCAATCACTGCAATCAAACGATTTCTCTAACTGTCAATGAGACTTCTGCACCTCTCAGCAGGTATTTTGGCCCACTCTTCATGAGCAACCTACTCCAATTGTCTCAGGTTTGAAGGGTGCCTTCTCCAGACGGCATGTTTGAACTCCTTCCACAGATGTTCAGTAGGATTTAGATCAGGGCTCATAGAAGGCCACTTTAGAATAGTCCAATGTTTCGCTCTTAGCTATTCTTGGGTGTTTTTAGCTGTGTGTTTTGGGTCATTATCCTGTTACAAGACCCATAACCTGTGACTGAGACCAAGCTGTCTGACACTGGGCAGCACATTTCTCTGTAGAATACCTTGATAGTCTTGAGATTTCATTGTACCCTGCACAGATTCAAGACACCCTGTGCCAGATGCAGCAAAGCAGCCCCAGAACATAACAGAACCTCCTCCATGTTTCACAGTAGGGACAGTGTTCATTTCTTGGTATGCTTCATTCTTGCGTCTGTGAACATCGAGCTGTTGTGCCTTGCCATAAAGTTCCAGTTTTGTCCCGTCTGTCCATAGGACATTCTCCCAGAAGCTTTGTGGCTTGTCAACATGCAGTTTGGCAAATTCCAGTCTGGCTTTTTTATGATTTGTTTTCAACAGTGGTGTCCTCCTTGGTCGTCTCCCATGAAGTCCACTTTGGCTCAAACAACGATGGATGGTGCGATCTGACACTGATGTACTTTGACCTTGGAGTTCACCTTGAATGTGTTTAGAGGTTTTTCTGGGCACTTTTGTTACCATTCGTATTATCCGTCTCCTCCTGCGGCCACATCCAGGGAGGTTGGCTACAGTCCCGTGGATCTTAAATTTCTGAATAATATGTGCAACTGTAGTCACAGGAACATCAAGCTGCTTGGAGATGGTCTTATAGCCTTTACCTTTAACATGCTTGTCTATAGTTTTCTTTCTAATCTCCTGAGACAACTCTCTCCTTTGCTTCCTCTGGTCCATGTTTAATGTGGTACACACCATGTCAACAAACAGCACAGTGACTACTTGTCACCCTTTAAGTAGGCCGACTGACTGATTACAAGTTTGTAGACACCTGTGATGTTAATTAGAGGACACATCTTGGTTGAACATGTCCCTATGGTCACATTATTATCCCTGATCCAAGATGGCGCCTCCCTGATCCAAGATGGCGCCCACAGTGGTCGCCATGGTGCTTCGCTGCACTTTTTTTTGTTTGTTTTTGTTCGTCAGTTGTGTGTCTGCCTGCTCTTACACCCGTGAAGAGCTACTAAATATCAGGACTTTCACTCCCACGGACCTACTCCCAGTTTTTTTGGCTCCTGCTGCCGATCTGGTTCACTTTTTAGCCCAAAAAGTGAGATGGCGAAAGAGAGGAAGACGAGCGGGCGCCCTCATGCGGCTTCGCAGGAGAGGCACGCGCACGGCTTTGCCTGGGATTTTTCTGTCCAACGTCAATTCTCTTTATAACAAGGTAGATGAACTGAGACTGCTGATGCAATTTAAGGACCTCTCCACCTCGTGTGCCCTCTGCTTCACTGGGACCTGGCTCAAGGAAAAAACACCGGACAGCGCGCTCCTCCTCGAGGGATTTTAGCTGTTTCGTGCAGACCGTGACACGGGGCTCTCCAGCAAGACCACAGGCGGAGGAGTCCGCTTCTACATCAACAGCAGCTGGTGCTCCGATGTAACTGTGATCTCCAAACACTGTTCTCCTGCTCTGGAATATTTATTCATCAACTGCAAGCCATTTTATTCCCCGCGTGACTTTGCTTCATTCATCTTGGCCGCTGTTTACGTCCCGCCCGACGCGGACGTGCGCGAGGCTCAGCGCGCACTCACGGATCACATTCAGCAAGCGGAGCGGACTTTCCCGGACTCTCTGATTATTGTGGTTGGCGACTTTAACCAGAGCAACCTGAGCCACGAACTCCCCCGGTACAAACAGTTTATTAAATGCCCCACCAGAGGAGAGAACACGCTGGATCACTGTTACACTACAGTTAAGGACGCGTATCGCGCTGTTCCCCGCTCTGCGCTCAGACTATCTGATCACGTGATGGTCCACCTGATTCCCACATACAGACAGAGACTGAAGCTCACAAAACCTGTTGTGAGCACTACGAGGAAATGGACCAGTGAAGCTGTGGAGGAGCTGAGCACGTGCTTGGAAATAACTGACTGGGTCATGTTTAAAGGAGCCACGCATGATCTGGATGAGTACACGGACACTGTGACCTCATATATCCACTTTTGTGAGGAGAGCATTCTTCCATCGCGCACCAGGGTGAGTTACTCCAACGACAAGCCCTGGTTCACAGCTAAGCTCAGACAGATCAGGAAGGAGAAGGAAGCAGCGTTGAAAAGTGGAGACCGGGACTGCTACAGGGAGGTCAAATACCGGTTTAGCAGAGAGCTGAGGAGAGCTAAATCTGTGTATTCTGAGAGATTCCAGCAACAGTTCACTGCTAACAACTCTGCTTCTGTGTGGAGAGGACTGAGGCAAATCACCAACTATTTATCCTTTTTTTTTTTTTTTTTTTTTTTTCCCTTTGAAAGACAAAAGTAAAATAGAAAGATGTCTTTACCTTCTTTACATGTTTCAACTGCACTGCAGCCTTCATCAGAAGACTTTTGTCTTTCAAAGGAAAAAAAAAAAGGATAAATAATTGAAAGAAGACAAAATGAACCTGTTTGACGAAATCACCAACTATCGGCCTCAGGCTTCTAAAGGATAGGATGACAAAGCCCTTTGTCAAAGACTGTCCCAACACTATGCCCGTTTTGACACCTCGTCAGCTGTGTCCAACTCCCCCCCTCCCCCCAGCGCCACTGCCTCCATGGTCCCCACTTCATCAAAGGCGCCCCCCCCCTCCTCTCCCCCTGCCCTTGCCATCAGTGAGCAGGACGTGCACAGACAGTTCTCCAGACTGAACCCGCGCAAGGCCCCCGGTCCGGACGGCGTGTCTCCCTCCACCCTGAGACACTGTGCGGAGGAGCTGACTTCTGTCTTCACAGACATTTTTAACACCTCCCTGAAGTCATGCCACGTGCCGGCCTGCCTCAAAACCTCTACCATCGTCCCTGTCCCCAAGAAGCCACGGATCACTGGACTTAACGACTACAGACCTGTAGCGCACACCTCTGTAGTCATGAAGTCCTTTGAGCGCCAGGTCCTGCCCCACCTCAAGACCATCACCACTCTCCTCCTGGACCCGCTGCAGTTTGCCTATAGAGCCAACAGGTCTGTGGACGACGCAGTCAACCTGGCCCTCCACTCCATCCTGCAGCACCTGGACTCCCCGGGAACCTACATCAGGATCCTGTTTGTGGACTTCAGCTCTGCATTCAATACCATCCGCCCCGGTCTGCTCCAGGACAAGCTGTCCCTGCTCAACGTGCCTGACTCCCTCTGCAGGTGGATCACCGACTTCCTGACGGACCGGAGGCAGCATGTGCGGCTGGGAAAGGCTGTCTCAGACTCTGTTAGCATCAGCACCGGATCACCCCAGGGCTGTGTACTTTCCCCCCTGCTCTTCTCCCTGTACACCAACTCCTGTACCTCCAGCCACCAGTCTGTCAAGCTGATCAAGTTTGCAGACGACACCACCCTCGGGCTCATCTCCAACGGCGACGAGTCCGTCTATAGGAGAGAGGTGGCCCAGCTGGCGTCCTGGTGCAGCCACAACAACCTGCAGCTGAACGCTTTGAAGACAGTGGAGATAATCATGGATTTCAGAAAAGTCACAGCCCCTCTGCCCCCCCTTACCCTCACAGACTCTCCCATCACCACTGCGGATTCCTTCCGCTTCCTGGGCACCACCATCACCCGGGACCTCAAGTGGGAGCCGACCATCAGCTCCCTCATCAAAAAGGCCCAGCAGATGATGTTCTTCCTGCGGCAGCTGAGGAAGCTTAAGCTACCCACCAAGATGTTGGTGCAGTTCTACTCGGCCATCATCGAGTCCATCCTCACCACCTCCATCACCGTGTGGTACACAGGAGCCACTGCCAGGGACAGACTAAGACTGCAGCGCGTTGTGCGCGCTGCTGAGAAGGTGATCGGCTGCAAGCTCCCATCCCTTCAGGACTTGTACATCTCCAGGACCCGGAGGCGTGCAGGTCGGATCATAGCCGACCCTTCACACCCTGGACACGCACTGTTTGCCCCCCTCCCCTCAGGCAGAAGACTTCGGTCCATTCAGACTAAAACCTCCCGCTACATGAACAGCTTCCTCCCCTCTGCCATCAGACTGCTGAACACTAAGTGACTTATTAGACTCTAGTGCACTACGTACAGCAGCTCAACCGGACTCATGACAATTATCACTGTTTTCTTTTTGCACTACCGACTGCACTATGTGGAACTCCACAATATCTGCTGCTTGTTAATATATTTAAAAATTGCATAGATTAGTATTACTTATTCATATTCTTCCTTTTATTGCATGCATAGTTTTTTATTTTTTATCTTTAGTGCTACTCCATGTTTAATGTTGCAGCATTGCACCGAGACAAATTCCTAGTTTGTGTACTACATGAACAATGGCAATAAATCTCATTCTGATTCTGATTCTGATTCTGATTATTTTCAATCTTTTCTAGGGGTGTCATCATTTTTGTCCAGGCCTGTTTCATGAGTTTGTTTTTTAAAATAATTCTGTTGAACCACAATTCAAAAGCATTAAATTGTCCTTAGGTATGACTGTGAGAGTGAATGGTTGTCTGTTTCTCTGTGTTGGCCCTGCGATGGACTGGCGATCTGTCCAGGGTGTACCCTGCCTCTCGCCCAAAAAGATGCTGGGATAGGCTCCAGCCCCTCCGCGACCCGAAAAGGATTAAGCGGAAGAAGATGAATGAATGTCTGATTTTCATTGGTTAATTTTCATAGAATTTTTATTTATTACCACTTTTGTCAGATTCAAGTTATTTCTGTGAACATTGTGGGTTTTTCTTTCATTAACAGAGGGGTACCAACAATTTTGTCCACGTCTGTATATACAAAAATAATAGCTAAAAGATTAAACACATTTCTGGCAGAACTAATAGATGAAGATCAAACAGGGTTTATAAGTTTATAAGGGACGTAAAACCCAGGACAATATTAGGAGAACCTTACATATCATAGAACAGGCACAAAAGAAAAAACAAAGTACAGTCTTGATGAGTATGGATGCCGAAAAGGCATTTGATTGTGTGAATTGGAGATATCTATATTTGGTACTAGAGCGGTTGGGATTTAATGAAAAATCAATGCAGGTGATTAAAACACTTTACAAAGAGCCTACGGCCAGAATAAAACTAAATGGAAGCTTGACTAGTAAATTACATCTGCAAAGGTCCACAAGACAAGGATGCTACCTATCACCGGCTCTCTTTGCCATTTACATTGAACCATCAGCCCAAGCGGTTGGACAAAATGAGAAACTTAAAGGTGTCACAATCAAAGGAATAGAACATAAAATTGGACTTTTTGCTGATGATGTAATGATCTTCCTCGAACAACCAAACACAACACTTCCCATAGCGATGAAGCTCCTTGAAACATGACCATTTATCAGGATATAAAATAAATACAATATTTCTAAAACTCAGATACTTACAATTAATTATTTACCCTCAATAACAATTCAGAAATCTTATAAACTTAACTGGAGTAAGAGGTGAATTAAATACTTGGGAGTAACATTAACAAAAGACCTCTCTGAACTATTCAATGTAAATTATGAAAAGGTATATCAAGATATACAGAAAGATATGGAAAGATGGGCAACCCTACTACTGGACTTTAATTCAAAAATTGAAATAGTTAAAATGAATATACTACCCAGATTTCTCTATCTGTTCCAATTGTTGCCAGTAGAGATCCCTCCAGACCAATTTATAAAGTGGGACAAAATAATATCCAGTTTCATTTGGGGAGGTAAACGACCTCGAGTTAGATATCAAACTTTCCAGCTTTCCAAAGACCTAGGCGGAATGGCATTACCAAAATTATAGGAATATTTTTATGCTGCTCAATTAAGACCTTTGTACTGTTGGTGCAATCCAAATTTTGTAGCAAAATGGAAAGTGTGTGGTGAACACTCAATGGACCTGTTGGACCGGTTCTGTGACTCGCATTTCAGGTCAGAACAAAGGCAGGAAGCTTAGCCTTGTTATGCAAGGCTGGAGACTGTGGGGGGTCGATTAAAGGATGCGTGGGAGACAGTGAAAGTGATATCATGGAGGGAAATGCATTGTGACTGTCTTTATTATGCCAGGTGGTGAAATGCATTGTGACTGTCTTTATTATGCAAGGTGGTCTGTGGGACATGTGATCTATGAGGTGTGAAGTCCCTGATATTTAAGGACGAGAGTTACTGTTTCATTCGCTCTCTTTTTTCTGCTGTTGAAATGAGGGAGATGTGAATAAAGCTGACTCTGAGAAAGAACGCTGCCTCGTCGTTTTCACATCTTCCACACTGGTGACCCTGAGATGTATCATGGAAGAAAGAAATTGCCCCCAGCGAAGCGAACGCCACTACAGTCCAGCTACCGGACTTCTGGCAGAACAATCCGCACTCCTGGTTCAACGCAGTTGAGTTGCAGTTCAACCTCCGGGGGATATCGGTAGATGTCACGAAATTCTACCACGTAGTCGCAAAGCTGGACAACAATACGGCCCAGCATGTGGAGAGCGACAAATACGGCGCGTTGAAGGCTGCACTCATCCAGCAATTCACCCCCTTGGCAGAGGAGCGAGCAGAGAGGCTCCTGGCGCTGACGGAGGAGGAAAAGGACATGCCCACGAACCTGATGGAGAAGTTGTTGAGGTTGAAAGACTCTGACGATGATCACTTCATTTTCACCCACCTCTTCCTCAGGACGCTACCGTTAGCAGCGAGAGCGGCTCTGGCCAGTTCGCCACTGTTGGCCCTACGGGACTACCGCGCGCTGGGCCGAGAGGCGCAGCGGATTGTCAACGGCACCAAGCGGCGCGCAGCCACGTCCGCTGCAGCGGAACTCGGCGCGACGACCGCAGACGACAGGAGGCCAGAGACAGCAGTGCCAGACTCACCGACGACGGCGGCGGCAAGAGCCAGTGAGCATGGACCGGACGTCTTTTGTTTCTACCATCGCCGCTTCGCAGAGAGGGCACGCAAGTGTGTACCGCCGTGCCAGTTCGGGCGTTCGGGAAATGCCAAGACCGGGGTTCGGTAGCAGCTGCGGCCCTCGGGGAAGAGAACAAGCTGCTCTACTTGTCGGACGCACTCTCCGGGAGGCAGTTCCTCGTCGACACAGGCTCCCAGTTGAGTTTCATCACTCCTTCCTACGCGGACAGACTGGCGGGTTCCGGAGGTCCCCTGGTGACAGTGGCGAACAGCTCGGAGATTAAGACCTTTGGTGAGAAGACTCTGCTTCTGTCTCTACACAGCCGTGCATATGAGTGGACTTTTGTTGTAGCAACAGTAAATTTCAATATGTTGGGGGCTGATTTTTTGTGCTCACATGGGTTGTTGGTTGATCTCGCTAACAGGCGCCTGGTTAATGCATTTTCTTTTGATTCTGTCCCCTGTGCAGCGCGAGTGGCCCCGCCTACAGCACAAGCCAACGTCACAACAGCAGGCGGTAAGTTCCACACACTGCTCACTCAGTTCCCAGCACTCACGGTCCCCACATTTTTGGCAACAGTCGCTAAGCACGGGGTGGAGCATTTTATTACCACTACCGGACCGCCCGTTTTTGCAAAAGCTCGGCGCTTGGACACAGTTAAGCTGGCCATAGCGCGCGAGGAGTTCGCCAACCTGCAGAGGTTGGGCATTATCTGATGTTCAAAGAGCCCGTGGGCTTCCCCCCTACATATGGTCCCGAAAGCTGACGGATCATGGCGTCCTTGCGGGGATTTTCGCAGGTTAAACAATGCTACAGCGCACGACCGCTACCCAATCCCACATATCCAAGATTTCTCGGTTCATTTGGCAGGGGCGCGCATTTTTTCTAAAATAGACTTGGTCCACGGTTACCACCAAGTCCCAGTGCGCACTGAGGACATACCCAAAACAGCGGTAATGACTCCGTTTGGTTTATTCGAGTTTTTACGCATGCCATTCGGACTTAAAGGGGCTGCTCAGACGTTCCAACGCATGATGGTTCCAACAATATGATGCTTCGCGATCTCCCTTTCGTGTTCGTCTACCTGGACGATATTTTAGTAGCCAGCGTGTCCGAAGACGAACACGAAAAACACCTGGCCACAGTTTTCTGAAGGTTGGGAGATCACAGGTTAATAATCAACCCAGCGAAGTGTCAGTTCGGGGTGGCGCAGATCGATTTTTTAGGACACCGCGTCTCCCCCGAAGGAGCAGTTCCGCTGCCTGACAAAGTGCGCGCTGTGGCAGATTTTCCCCGGCCGCAGACAGTCAGGGCGTTGCAGGAGTTTTTGGGAATGGTGAATTTTTATAACCGTTTTCTCCCCCGCGCGGCGCAGCTCATGCAGCCACTGTATGCCGCGCTCAAAAAAAAGAAACCCGCGGATAAGATCGTGTGGTCCCCGGAGCGGGACCAAGCGTTCTCGGAGGTGAAAGCAGCCTTGGCAAAGGCTGCGTTGTTGGCACACCCAGACCCAACGGCAGGCATAGCGCTCACCACTGACGTGTCAGATGTGGCCATAGGGGCGGTCGTGGAGCAACACGTAGCCGGGGTTTGGCAACCCCTCGCATTTTTCAGCAGGACCTTGCGCGATAGCGAACGTAAATATAGCGCGTTCTACAGGGAGCTGCTCACTCTCCATTTGGCCATCCGCCACTTTCAGTTCTGGCTGGAAGGACGCGCTTTCACCACGTTCGTTGATCACAAACCGCTAACATTCGCGATGGCCAAGGTCTCGGAACCGTGGTCAGGCCGGCAGCAGAGACAGCTGGCCGCGATATCAGAGTTTACCACTGATATTCAGCATGTGGCGGGCAAACTCAATGTAGTGGCAGATTGCCTCTCGCGCGCTGTGGCGGCCCCAGTCAGCGTAGGGTTGGACTATGCAGCCATGGCCGCAGAGCAGGTTAATGACGCGGACATGCGCGCGCTCCAGTCTGGACCAACAGGGTTAAGGCTGGAGAGCAGGGTGCTGCAAGACGGTATGTCCCCCCTAATCTGCGACGTCTCCACTGGACGGCCGCGGCCAGTAGTGGCGCCGCCGCGTTTTTGACTCGGTTCATTCTTTGGCGCACCCTGGAGTGCGCGCGTCGGTCAAAATGGTGGGAGAGTAATTTGTTTGGCCGAGCCTCCGCAAACAGGTCAAAGAGTGGGCAGCAGCCTGCACGGCGTGTCACCGAGCCAAAGTACACAGGCACACGAGAGCTCCTTTGGAACCGTTTCACATTCCGGCCAAGAGGTTCGATCACGTTCATATGGACCTTGTTGGACCCCTCCCGCTGTCACAGGGGTGCACACATCTTCTGACAATGGTGGACCGCACCACGCGCTGGCCTGAAGTGGTCCCGCTGGCATCAACCACGGCCGAGGAAGTGGCGCGCGCATTTTTAACAGCTTGGGTGGCGCGCTTTGGCGTTCCGTCGGACATTACGTCCGACAGAGGCCCTCAATTTGTTTCCGAGCTTTGGTCGACAATGGCCCGCAGCCTGGATGTCACAATTCACCGCACAACCGCGTACAATCCGCAGGCTAACGGGTTATGCGAACGTTTTCATAGGTCATTGAAAGCGGCTCTCAGAGCATCACTGACGGATACAAATTGGGTTGACAAGTTACCGTGGGTGTTATTGGGGTTGCGTTCTGCACCTAAAGAGGATCTAGAAGCCTCCCCAGCGGAGCTCGTGTTTGCGCAGCCACTCCGGCTGCCTGGGGAGTTTCTCCCAGATAACCCTGCGCCAAACGTCTCCCCGTCTCAGCTGTTGCGGAGCAACATAGAATCAAGCACGCTGCCCGGCCCCGCGCACCACAGTTTTCCGCGCGTTTTTGTACCTAAAACTTTGAAGAACGCAGAGTTTGTTTTTGTTAGACACAATGCGCATCGAACCCCGCTGCGACCGCCTTATGACGGACCATTCAGAGTGCTAGAAACAGGGGACAAGCACTTTTTGCTAGATTTTGGGGGTAGGAAAGAGAAAATTGGCATAGACAGACTTAAACCCGCTTTTGTGGTAGCAGAGGAGGAAGTGCTGTTGGCAAAGGCCCCGCGGCGAGGTAGACCACCACGGAGGGTTTCACACAGTAATGTTTCCCAAAGTAATGTTTCCCCAGAACACCCGCAGAGACTGACAAAGGGTTTCTGCCCCCAGATGGCAAATCCCCAGCAGGACAGCGCCGCAGAGACGGTGAACCCCAGCTACAGCAGATTCGGCAGGAGGCTGAAGTCTATCCAGCACGTGGACTGATGTGTATTGATACTATCACGGCATGCAAGGCTGGAGACTGTGGGGGGTCGATTAAAGGATGCGTGGGAGACAGTGGAAGTGATATCATGGAGGGAAATGCATTGTGACTGTCTTTATTATGATCACATGTCTGTGGGACATGCGATCTATGAGGTGTGAAGTCCCTGATATTTAAGGACGAGAGTTACTGTTTCATTCTCTCTTTTTTCTGCTGTTGAAATGATGGAGATGTGAATAAAGCTGACTCTGAGAAAGAACGCTGCCTCGTCATTTTCACATCTTCCACAAGATATAGAAAAAGAAATATAAAATATTCTGATTCAAACTGTGATTGGAGATAAAGACTTATATAAGAAATTCAAACGTGAAATGGATTCAATCAGTGAGCATACATTAGACACATGGTTTAAAATCTTAAAAAGACACAAGATTAAGGAAGACATAAAAATTCTGAATTGGGTAGGATATGATAAAAAATTTTTTAAACCAAATCAGTACGACCAGAGATTTAAAAGATGGACAGAAAAAGGAGCCACAGCTTGGTGTGTTCTAGAAAAGAAAGGAAAGTTGGAGAGTTATCAGAATTTAAAAGAAAAATATGAATTGGCGATCTCTGATTTTTTCAGATATCTCCAACTAAGAGACTACTACACAAAAGTAATCCGGGTGGATCCCTCCAAAGAAGTGAATGAAGTGATAAAAGTCATAATTAAAGCATATAAAGAAAACAAAAAGAAATTTATATCATCAATGTATAAAGCATTAAATCTAAATAATAAACTTACAACCAAGTATATAAAAAAGAAGTGGGAGAAATAAATTGGCATAGAAATCACAGAAGATGAATAGCAAAATATATGCAAGACTCACCACTCATCCACCAGTTCGCAGATTTGGAGGGAATTTGCCTGGAAAAACTTAGTGCGTTACTTTATCACACCAAAGATGAAAAATAAACAACTCAACCAACCTCAGAAATGTTGGAGAGAATGTGGAGAATACGATGTGGATCACACGCATGTTTTTTGGAAGTGTAAGAGAATAACTGTGTTTTGGGAAATGATAAGTGAAATGTTACAGAGGATAATAGGATACAAGATCCTTATGACCTGTAAGATACTTTATCTTTGTGATCTAACAGAGGCAAACATCTTGTGGAGTGATAGATATCTTGTCAAAGTATTGTTAGTAGCGAGTAAAAAAGCCATAACAAGGTATTGGTTGAAGAAAGAACCACCTACAAAGGACCAATATTGAGCTATTATAGAAGACATTTACATAATGGAAAAACTAACACACAAACTATGAATACAAGAAGCAGAATTTGACGAAAAGTGGGAAAAATGGACAATCTACAAATCCCGATATGGCGATAAATAACTGGACTTTAAGGAAATAATGTGGACTATGGGGGGGAACAAGAGCTAATGTTGGACTCGAGCAGTGGATGTTATTGATTTGTTTTGTTTTTTTGTTGATGTTGCTGTTACAGGTTTTTTTCTTCTTTTATATACCGGTACACATTTTTTTTGTGGATGATTTAAGCTGAAAAACTAATAAAAATCTAAGTGACAAAAAAAACTACAAAAAATGCAATTGTCTGTAGTAAAAAAAATGCAAATGGTACAATAAATCATTGAGGAATATAATGTTCATGTTTTATTCAGTATATGAAAAAACAGCAACCATTTATATATTAAAGATAGATTGTATTGTACCTAGGGAAATTCAGATTCTCAGGAAAAATGATGCTTATCAATTAATTGTTAATCAATCGATAAGGTGAATCAATTATCAATTAATGAATTAATTGATAACTTGCATCCCTAGTATGTTAACAAGAATCCTCCAGAACTACTGGATAGACTTTGATGTAATTTTCACCAGAACTGGCTCGTGGCCTACACACAAACCCATTGCATTTTGGAGGTGATCCATAAGGGACGGAAGGAGCCTTGGCTAAGGTATGCTCCCTCTGAGTGCTTTTCTAGTTTTAACCTGTAATGGGAGTCCTTATTTAGGAACCCTCCCAAAATGGGGATTCAAGAATTGATTGTCACAGAAAATGGAAAAGGTTCTTCCACATAAAGGTGCATTTTTCAAATTATTCCTGTGCACCAGAATAGGTTAACAGTTACCTTGAAGAGGTATGCAAATTCTTCTTCTAGATTTATTCTCACGTTCTGGTGGGGTCGCTGTAGCAGAGATTGATATATCTGCCATATCCATCTAGGTTGGAGCTGAGTTTTATGCTGGATGCCCTTCTTGATGCAACCCTGCCGTTTTGCCGGACTTGGGACCGGCACAGGGAGTACACTGGCTTGTGCACCCCCTGTGGCTGGGTAACCAACATTTCTCTCCTCCGTTCCATTTTTGCTGAGCACCAGGCTGGACAGCAGGAAGGTCCATTTTTATATGGTCTTTGGCATGACCCGGCTGGGACTTGAACCCCAGCTTCCCAGTTGTGGGGCGGATGCTGTACCTCTAGGCCACCACTCCGGTTGAAGAGTTACACAGATGTTATACTTATTATTTTATACCACATTGGTTAAACTGTTATGTTGATGCCGTAAAGAATAACTGCACACAGACATTGTATTTTGTTAATTGTACAGCTTTATTATGTTTCTTTAGTATGGACTTCTCAGTAATGAGCAGGTATTCCTTGAACAAGGCCTAGACTACAGCACAGGATACATGTGAGACCTTAGAGAAGAGGGTTCAGAGTCAGTGCACAAATGGAAGTGACCAGGGCCTCAGAGAACTATACCAATGAAATATCTATGACAGGACATGTGGGCTCACTCTGAAACAAATCAACATCAGTTAGCAGAATTAATTGTCAGGTCATTTCCGTGTCTCACCCTTAGATGACTTGTTGCCTTAAAACTCTAGCTACCTTTTACTTAGCCGCCAATGTAGGTTCTTTTTGTGTGTGTGTGTGTGTGTGTGTATTCAGGACAGTTTACTAATATTGTATGAGTTAGAAAGGAACTACAGAAAGTGAAGCAAAGAGGACACAAATATCTTTTATGGGAAAGGGAGGAAAAGAAATCTGTTGTTTATTCCAGTTGATACTAGTTGATGGAGGCTGAGCTATTTCAGCACCCTTTAATCATCCCACAGCATTTTGCCTCTAGGAGGACACCGCGGCATTGGGCTTGTCATCACGTGTAACAGGGATGCTACGCTCGCTGCGGCCAGATTCGCTTCCCCCAGTGACCTTTGGTCCAGTCAGGGTCAGCAGACCATCAGCTGTTAGGTTGCAGGTAATAGCAGATCTGTCGACACTAGAAGGGAGGCGGTAGCGACGATGAAACTCACGAGAGATGTAACCATGGTCGTCCTGAAAAGCAGCAGAGTTGGTGCTGTGAAGGCAGTCCTATTCCAAAGAACAAGCATTTAAACAACCTTCTCAACTTCAGACCAACAATGAAATGGAAGAAAGGCTTTGAATTGGGGTTATTCTTGACTGTTTATGGATGTACAGTATATTGAAAATAATAGAAAAACAGATTCTTTTCAACAGTTAAGTGGATAGGACAGAAGCTATCTTTGTGACATCGCTGTGACCTAATTATTCATTGACTGAGTATAAGCATGGGCTACTCTGAGTACAGAACAGCAATGTATGATGGACCCAGGCTACATTCTGCTCTTTGTTCCCCTTCTCGTTCCTTGTTGTGTATATTAGAGCAAACCCTACTAAGGTCAGGAGGGACAAGAATGAATAGCCAGTATACTACATCATGCATCCTTGTTACTTCAGCAGCCTGTAACTTGTTTTTCCTTTTTTATTGTTTTAAAATAGATTAAGTCTAATGAAAAGATACTCAAGATTTTGTAAGATCTTTAATAGTAAAAGGGGTAGGTTGTATAAGCTATGCTTCTGCTTACACCTTTTCGGTTTTTCTGTTGTTGTTTTTTTTTGTATCTTATGTATTTTTTTATGCATTTTAAGCCTAATAAACCAACTAACTAACAATGCTTTACTTTTGGTTTAAATAAGCATTTTTCTTTCCCTAAAAGAATCTACAAGGTTTCTTTTGTGATCATTCTGTGACCATTTTGCACAGACACACACCAATGGATGCATTTGGAACAATTTGGACTTCAGTATCTCATTATAAGTGAACTAGAATGAGACCTATGATAAATGTCCCCCCTTTCGGTGGATGAATGGTCTGCTCTTATTCCTAAACTACACAGTATTTTATTTTAAATTGTCTTTGTGTTACCTGCTGTTTAATTGGATTTAGTTTGGTGTTCTTTATGCAATGCCCACAAAAGAATTCGTCTCAAAGTGACAGCATTGGCAAGATAGAAAATGGCACTGCATGTGTGTATATATTGATGCCTTAAAGTCCACAAAGAAGATTTGTGTCCTATCAGTTAGTCTACGTGGGTTTTTCATGTGTGTGCCAAACAAGGAAGAGGAACACTACCGGTCTTTCTCCATGTTTCCCCTGTATTTCCACATAGTCGTCAGTGACTTTCACGTTGAGCTCCTCCGGAGAAAAGTGCTTGACATCCAGGTAGACTATGAACTTATCCCTGTCAGATCGCACCTGGGCAAAATACAAGCATAGTGTCAGCTCAGCCATAACATAATATAAGAATAAATACATTTTTCTTGAAAAAAAAAAAAAACTTCTCGGAAGCATCAGTGTACTAAAGAGAAGTGACATTTTAGTGTCAGGATTCTCAACAGACTTATAGATGTGTATCACTGTTCCTTTGTTAACATTCTCTTACAAAAAACTGAATACATATTTCTCAACTTTTTTCCAAAGTTATGTTACCTCAGAGATTCCAGAGTTGGAAGAATCCCAAAAGCTGCGGAACAGCGTCTGTTTGTAATAGGGGCTGATGGTGGAGTTGGCGTAGGGGTAGAGGTCGTAGTCAAACAGGCCTTCTCCAAAAAACTGATCAAAGAGTCGGGCAGGGTAGATGGAGCCCAGGGCACGTCTGAACCAGGGGTGCTGGATGGCAATATCCATAGCTGCTAGAAACAATTTGGCCTAGTTTGGCTTGGTTTGGCTCTTGTTGCCAGATATACCTGCTCAGGTCAGGGTCCAGCCGATGAAGAAACAAAGTCACAGCAAGTAGATGAGAACTGAATGAAAGTGAAAGACAACCAGTGCAGAAAGTTTCTAAAGGACTTTGTTGCCTATTCTGCAGCTACCTCCTCTTTATATACCTGAGAGTCAGAAAGAGAGGCTTTAGCCTCGATCCCTCTGGAATGGCATTATCTCATGCTGGGCTGGGCCCTGTCAGCAGAATCAGATTTGAGGATGGGGGGGGCACCACTGGGTCCAGACCCGGGAGCAATCCACTGCCACCCAAGCCCCAGACACCCATCACTGCCAAAATAAACCATGCTGGGCGGAGAGGAGGGAGGACAAGGGCACCGCAAAGACAAAGAGGTCAGGAAGCCAACTAAAGACACAGAGGGAGTTCACCTGAGTAATAATGCATCAGACAGACACATATCTATTCTGTCGGTCAGTCGGTGACATAATACTGCCACATTGTTCTCGCCATGGAGTTGGACAGAGGGTAGATTTAGAAACAATGCTGCCCCGAGTCAGTGGAACTACAACTTACACAGAGAAATGAGAACATTTTATCTGGGGTGGATGCATTTTGACAGCTAATGTTAATGCAGACCCTTTTTGATTATCCATCATCCTCAGATTTTCCATTACTGAACTTTGCCTGAATTAAATGAAGGACATATTTAAAATTTTCACTTGTTTTGTTGGACACTGATGAATGCAGTGAACACATAGATTTACAAAATACATTCTACAAAGTCTCAGACCAACACCAAGTAAGCACACCAAAGAAATCAGACTTTCCGTAAAAGAGAATATTTACAATTACCAATATGTACTTACTTATTTCTTTATGTCAGATACACAGGTAGAATATGTTGAAGTTGAAGACACACAATGATTGAACCACTTCTTATAGAACATTGAAGGACCAATTGAGGTAGTCCAGGGGCTGGTTCTTGTCCATGTAATCATTCTACATTAAGAGTTGTTTCTGCTATTTGCAAATTTGCATAATGGAACATGTGGGAGTGGTACATGGAAAGAAATAGGAAAATGACATGAGTGAAGCCCCATCTAAATAACATGTTTTATTGAAAACAAAGAAAGAAAAAAACAACATCAAAAAAAATCTCATTCAAACAAATCCACAAAAGCTGTAGAAATTGCTGTAATACACGTCCCAGGCCAGTAGGTGGCAGAATTCCTCCAGGGATATATTTTTTCCTAAATTTAATGACCATCAAGAAGAAGGGAGTTTCAAAAAAAAAAAAAAAAAATGACCATTTGAGTGGGTGAAGAAAACAAATTCTTGTACTGACTGACTGCAAGAAAGTTAGATGAATCATAGTCTATCTTATAATTTTTTTAATAAGAGAAAACCAAGTAATCCACCAAATGTTGTAAACAGTGACAATGAGAAAGCTTATATTAAATTCTTCTACTTGACCTTGGAGTCTAGCTCATGCCTTTAGATTAACTTTCATTGGGTTTTTTCAACAGTGACTTCCATTTCTTAATGATGGATTTTACTGAACTCTAGGGAATGTTTTTTTTCTATCCATTGAGCTCTCTGAGTTGCTTGGAGTTTGCTTTTGTCTTCATGGTGTGCACGTACACTATTTACAAAAAACACGACTGACAAAATTAAAGAAGAATTTCACTTATAAGATTGTTATTTTTTGTTGTCACAGTTTCAACAGATACTAATACTAAACCGGAATATTTCAAGCCATGATAATCACATTGTGAAAACCTGGTATTGTAGCCACCCTGATCACCACAGAGAACTTGGGGAGAAAAAACATTATATTGAAACAATAAATAACAGTTGTTAAGACTGGATTCTAATGTTAAGTTAAAGGCCATTTCCCATGGCTGTTGTTTCACCACCAGTGGCTCCACACAAACTGAATTAATTTAATCCCACAGGGCTTTAGCTAGCAAACACAGAGGCTTAGCCACTCCATGGACCCTCAGGCCAAGAGTAACTGTGCTGGGCCTTTGGGGTTAGAATGTTTTAGGGGCAGTTTGGGCAGCTTGCTGGGGTTTGGGGTTGCCACCGGACACAGATGTAGTGGGATTGGCTGCAGTTCAGCAGAGTCAGCATTCTGAGTTTTTATCAATGGGACAGACAATGCCTGTGTACTCTGCTCCGCTTTGCACTGCTCTGAAAAGCTGTTTTCAGCTTTGGCTTCGGCTTTCACGGGCCAGGCATGAAGATTTTCATTTGATTTCCTTTTTATATAACCACACACTTTTTAAAAATAAATATAACATAATATGTGTACAAAGCATGCTAATACATCTCCCTTTGAAATTTCACTTAAGGCATATTTTACATACAGCTCTGGAAAAAAAAAAAAAAAAGAGCAAAATCTTTCCTAAATTGGCATCTCTACATGTATGGCAGCCATTCAGTTTGAGTTATCTGTTGAATTCCAACACAAGGACATGTCAACCTACTTAAGGAGGTACTGATAAATTGCTGTTTTGTTTTTGTTTTGTTTTTTTAGGACAGTGCAAGTTGATGAACATTGATATCAGTCAATGTAAACTTGCCAGATTGTAGCCAGTGGCTAATTAGGTGATAATCTAAGCATGGGAAGAAGCATGAAAGTTGTGAATAAAAATGAAGAGTTACTCCACAAATACAGATTTCTGAGTTCTTCCTAAGTTAAAACTTAAGTATTGTAGTGTTTAAGACTGAACATGAACTTGTTTTCTTTGCATTGTTTGATGAAAAAGCACATGGAAGCAACATCTTTTTTTTTTGTTGTTTGGGCCAGTTGTCATTTTCTGTAAATAAATGCTCTAAATGTGCCAGGACGTGACCTGGGCCCCAGGTCCTTACTCTGATTTATTGTTGATTTTCTTTGTCACCTGAACATGGGGTCCCAGCCTATGTCCTCGCTTTGAGTTTGTGTCTTAGGATTTTCTGCATTTATTATTTGTTATTACAGTCATGATTCTGTTCTTGTATTTTCATTATCCTTGCTTGAGTTCTTAGTTTATTATGGCTGTATTTAAGTTACATAGAAATGGTCCCTGTCCGGCTCGCTCTTGATTATTATTATTAGTATTATTATTATGGTCTTTGTTATGTTGGGAAAATGACACGAGCCGGAGAGCTTCTTGAGGGACATCCAACTGAACATTTATTAGGGAGAACACTCAACTATATACAGAATGGGCCGTGCCCGCCTGACGTCATCCTGTGGGTGGGCACGGCATCCCAGACACCCTAATTCCATACACAACATCCCCCTCCCCCCCTTCAAAAAAAATGTCAGGCACACAAACAGCCCACCCTAATTTGTCACCCGACTCACACACTAAGAGGGAAGAACATATGTACAAAAATAAATAAACTCCTATCCATTCACACAACCAAGGCTGGGGGCCGGGCCGACTGCCAGCGCCCCCTACGTGGCTGAGTGGGATGTTCTGCTGCTAAAAAAAAAAAAAAAACAATTTAACAAAACAAAATAAAATAAAGCTGTGTTTCTAACTCAGAACAATCCCTTTAACACTGTTACATATACACCACATAAAATCACAAAATACAAACTACTGGTGCCCCCCCCCCCAACACTCACCCCTACAATGGGTACATCACTATACTTTCAACGGTGGGTATGTAAAACTGCATAAACAAACATCTCAAACAGGATAAACACACCCCACCACCCCAAACTTGGGCATAAAATTAGCACATCAAATTCCAATATATCCATTAAATTACTGTCACAGAGCCCACAAGATCCCACATTCACAATCTAGGCCCCTTAAAACAAAATATAACTCCCAGGTGTCACACAACACCCCACCTTTCACAATATAACGTCATCCGACTTTTCCTTTTTCCTTTCTTTTTTTTTTTGAATTTAGATTGGGGTACCATACCAGTAGTAAACACACAACATTCACATATACTACTAACTAACTAACTAACCTGCACTTATATAGCGCTTTTCTAGTCACAAAGACCACACAAAGCGCTTTCATTAATACTAACCCTCTATTCTAAGGGCCTATAGGAAACAGATATCTAGGGACAATTTAGAACAGCCAATTAACCTAACATGCATGTCTTTGGCATGTGGGAGGAAACCGGAGAAATCCCGGAGTAAACCCACGCAACACGGGGAGAACATGCAAACTCCACACAGATCACTGTTGGTCGGGGATATACACACACAGCCACATCATGAAAATAAAATTTTAGGTAGCCCCAACGTCTCTGGGTAGCCACCATCTTCTATACAGCCACGGAGGGCCTGGGCACCCCCACGGCATTCTCAAGTCCGGCCGCTGCCGCCACCCAGGGTCAAAATATCCCTCTCTGGCCAACCTTTCTCCAACCTTCCAAACTGGTTTTTCTCTTCTGGGCCGAACCCCGCCATCAACCAGCAGGGAAACCCGACCCAGTCTCCCGTGCCCACCACGTCGTCTCAGGACCTCCTTCCTGCGTCGTTCTCTCCCGCCGACCCGGTCCACATTCTTATCGATGATACGATGCCATTATACGATGCCATTATACGATGGCGTTTGGCGCTCTGTAGGACCACGCCAATTTTTCCCGCTCCACTTACATGTCCTTCAGTTTCAGTAGCCCTCTTCACAGGGACCCCGCAGTGCCCTCCGGCACCCACACCAAGGGTACCGCAGCCACCAGCACCGGGGTCAACCCTCGCTGGGTAATCATCACACCAGTCACCATTTACACCCATCTCGCCAGACCAGCATGTGTCCCGAACTGCGCCAAATTGTCCCGCTCTGCTCTCTTCTCTCTCAGTCTTGAACACTTCAACCCCCCGTGGTCGTGCTCCAGGGACCACTGAAGCCCGCTCCTCAGCGCCGCACGCTGCCACCGTGTCCGGCCGTTGCCGCTCACCTTCATGGTTCACAGCGTCATCCTCACTGGCATTGTTCTCCAGTCCGGGCACCTCGACGCAGCTTTCGACTACCTCGTTCCTTGTGTCATGTTGTGTAGCCTCCGTAAATAGCTCCTGTTGACCTCCAGGACATGCACCATCACCCTCGTCGGGCCCACTCACCGACCTGGGCTCCACACCGCTGCATTCAGCGCTCTCGGTGTCAGCGCTCTGCTGCGCTGTCTCTGTGTCCTGCAGCTGCTGCTCCTCCCATGGGCCGTCAGCCTCTCTGGTCTCACCTAACCGTTGTCCAGCCTCCCACTGCATGGCCTCCAGCTGCCAGGCTAACTCCTGCTGCGCCACCTCTCCGCCGGTGTTGGTCACGCCTAACTCGGACTCTCTCCATCTTCGCTCCGGCTCTGGCTGCTCGAGGGGTGAGGGCAATTCCGGGTCCTGCTCATCCTCCATCTCATCATCATCATCTGAACTGTAGTCACTCTCTGAGTCCCATTCGCTGTTCGTTTCACTCACACTAAGATCTTTGGCCGCACCCATATCCGCAAAGCCTGTGTAAACTGGTCCTGGGCCGCTGACAGTCTGTCCACCAATTTCAAAAGTGAAACCTAGCTCATCAAGCAGGTCTCACCGCATCACATTCTCGCCCTGCATGCCACCTGGAACCTGAATGCAGGAATGGTCTTCTCACCATACTGCACCACCAGCATGATACACCTGCCGTTCCCGGGGTCCTCGTCGTCCGACAGTTCTGCCACATCCGGACGCCGGGGTGTGAGCTTCCTAACCCAGGCCTCACTCACGATGGAGCGCGGGGCGGTGGTGGCTAACAGCATGTGCACCCTCACACCGTCCAGCTCCACCACCCGCTGCAGTCCAGACCATCCTTCAGGTCGCGCGATATTGACACCTTGTCCGCTGTCGTCAGTGGCCAGGGGCTCCTCCACACGTGGCCCCGGCGCTGCCCCAAAGCCCAGTTTTGTGCCCTTAGCCCTGTTTTGGCACGAAACTAGCCTGTCAGCTAGCCTGTCCATAGGCTCCGACTGAGCCTTTAGCTCTCCCAAGCTAACTAGCTCTGGCGTGTCCAGCGCCACCAGCCTCTTCGCCCGCAGCTCTCTGGCCCTCGTCCGTTCCGCGAAATGCGCCTCCATGAGCCCGACAGCCTCCACATAGCCCTCACTCATGCCCAGCAAGTTGAGAATCCTTCGGCCCTCCGCACCGAGGTTACAGGCCAGGAGGGCCCACCACTGTCTCCCATCAAGCCGAGGGAAACCCAGCGAGTCGACATACTCCTCGAATTCCCGTCTCCACTGCGGCCACGAAATTAACGGCTCACCCGGGCTCTCCAGAAACAGCAACAGCTGCTGATTAAACCAGCACACTCCCATTGGTCTCCTTGTCGCCAAATGTTATGTTGGGAAAATGACATGAGCCGGAGAGCTTCTTGAGGGACATCCAACTAGATAGATAGATAGATAGATAGATACTTTATTTCGAACAAAAAAGTAAAACAAAACAAATGACAAATGTAATAAAGTAACAGTATACACTGTTCGAAAGGGAGAAGGAAGAAGTGAACACTTATTAATTCCATCTCCTCTTTTCCATAAATACACCCATGTGAATTATATACAAATTACCACCTTTAAGACCCCAAGTAAACAATTTACTGCATTTTTTACAAATCAACATTAACACCCATCCATCCTAACATACATTGATGTCCATACATCAAAACCAGCCTCAAACAACACAGATATACACAGTTATACACACTGCTGTCCCACCCACCATTCCATAGTGTCCCATAATGTCCCAGAGTGAGCATAGTGAATCGTACATATAAATACTACCCTTCTAACATATATCCTTTCAGCAAATAATGTTTATACCTCTTTTTGAATTGATTTCTGTTTGTACATAGTTTCATTTCCGGCTCCAGACTGTTCCACAAATCCACCCCACAGACAGATATGCACATACTTTTCTTGGTTGTTCGTATCTTGGGTTTTGTAAAGTTTAAGTCTCCTCTCAAATTATGATCATTGTCTCTTTTTTAAATAGTTTTTGTATATTAGTTGGGAGTTGATTATTAATTGCCCTGTACATTACTTGTGCTGTCTTAAATTTAACTAAATCGATGAACTGTGATTTCTGAACTGCAGAAATCACAGTGATCCAAGTCTACATGACAGAATAAAATGACTATTGTGATTTTTTTTTCCAGATTCTTTGACACTCTTGGATTCTTTAGTTCATCCACGTTTCAGAACTGAGCAAGATGGCGACCGGGATGGTCACACTTTTTCAGTGCTGAGACAAAGTTGCTGATTTTGCCATTAAAATAACTAACCAACAGCGATCGGCATTTGTGACGCACACGCACGGGCTGAATTTCCACCTCCGTTGGAATACCCCTTTAATCGCCTTTCACCGGCCACTGTGAGTAAACTGACTAGCGTTTCTTTTGTGGTTCGCTGCTACGCTTTACCCGAAGTGTTTGCTAAGCTAACGCTAGTTAGCTTAACGCTAACTCAAGTCATACCACCTAACACCGACACGAAGCGACTCAGTCCCCGGTGAGGGCTCGCCGGAGGAACTAACCGAGGCAGCAGTTGGACGGGAGCCGGATTGGAGTTCGGGGGCGGTGGTGGTGGGAGACGGGGACCAGTGGAGGACCACCGGGACCCAGCCAGACAATAGCCTGAGTCGGAGCCCAGTGGCGAGGCCCAGCGGAGGAATTACTGAGGCAGATGGTGGTAGGTGGCGGGGCTCAGCGGAGGAACTACTGAGGCAGACGGCGGTAGGCGGCGGAGCTCAGCGGAGGATCTACCGGGACCCCAGCGGAGCTTGGCTGCAGCGGCGGTGTCCGGCGGGATTCGATGGAGGAGCTGGACAGGAGCTCAGTTACAGCAGTAGTAAGCAGCGGGACTAGCAGCGGAGGGGGCTAGCTGAGGCCCAGCTGGATTCGAGGTCGGTCGGATCGGATACCGGCGACACAAGCAGAGATTGTTTTTACTATCCACAGGTCAGTAAAAATGCCACCAAAGAAGGAGGAAATGGAAGAGATCAAAAAATCTCTCAACTTCTTGTCAGAAGAAGTGGCCAAAATGGTTAGCCAGCAGGCCAAAATAATAGGCCTAATGGAAGAAGTACGAGACTTAAAATTAACAATTCAGTTAAAAGACAAAAAAATTACGGACTTGGAGTGACGCGTCGAGGATCTTGAACAAGGTTCTCGTATGGATGACCTAGTTATAAGTGGACTAGACATCAAATATCAATCATACGCACATGTTACAACAGGACTGAGAGGTGAGGAGGCTCCCCTGAGTGAATCAGTCTCCCTAGAAAACCAGGTGCTTCAGTTCCTTGACAGTAGAGATATAAAGGTCGAAGCAAATGCAATTTCAGCCTGTTATGCTTTACCCAGAAAAGATAATAAAACAAAGAAATCAATTGTGATGCGCTTTGTGAACAGAAGGATAAAGAATGACATACTGAGGTAGGCCAGAAAGCTACGGGGAACAGAAGTTTACCTAAATGAACACCTAACAAAAACAAATGCTGAAATAGCACAGCAAGCATGGATGCTGAAAAGACAAAATAGGATACAGGCAACATGGACAAGAAATTGTAGAGTTTGGATCAAACTAAATGGAACACCTGAGCAAGCAAAGAGTATAATGATCAGAGATGTTACTGACTTAGATAAATACAGATGAACACTGATTAAGAAAATTAAGAGACAATGATAATCCATATTCACACACATGGTAAGAATAGTTCTTTTAACATACCATGTCAATGTACTTTTTAAAAAAATAAGCAAAACAAACAAAAAACTTATGACTGACTTGAGTAGACATCAATTATCCCCAGTTGGAGGAAGTCATTTGACACAGAGTAAGGATACTCAAACTCTGAAAATATGCCATTATGCTGAACATAAACTACAAGAGATGGAGAATGATATTGATCCCGATAACCACTTTTTCAATAATATTCATAACCATTGTGAATTTTACACTGAAAAGCAATTCAAAAGTCAAGTGCAACTAGATGGTAAACTATCAACAATACACTTCAACAGCAGAAGTCTTAACAAAAACTTTCCACAGATTCAGGACTATTTAAAACAGCTAGACAGAAAATTTACAGCCATCGCAAGTCTCTGAAACTTGGCTTAATGAAGAGCAGGCTCCCCTGATGGCAATAGAGGGATATCAGATGTTTCATATTAACAGATCTCAAAAAAAGGGTGGTGGTGTTGCACTGTATATTGATGACCTGTATAGGTGTAAGCTTGTAAATGGAATGTCCTTTGCACTACCAGGGATTTTGGAATGTGTTACTGTTGAGATTGGCCAAGATAAAACAAAAAATCTAATTATAAGTTGTATATATAGAATGCCAGGAACTTGCATTGAGACATTCAGAGATAAATTAGTCGAGCTGTACAATAATATTACTAGTAAGAAAATGGTAGTAATTTGTGGAGATTTCAATATTGATTTACTAAATCAACATCAACAAAATGTAATTACAGAGTTCATGAACTCTATGTACAGCATGAGTCTATATCCCACAATAACACATCCCAGTAGAATCACAGTTCACACTACTACACTTATTGATAACCTGTTTGTTAATATTATTGATAAGAAAATAGAAAGTGGATTATTGATAAATGATATAAGTGACCACTTGCCAACCTTTGCACTTATCCATGGCCACACGGGGGCCAATACAGAAAAAATTTTAAAATCGTTCAGATTCAAATCACCAAATGCAATCAGTTCTTTTAAAGAGGACTTGCTGAAGCAAGACTGGACAGAAGTCTATGTATCAGATGTAAATGAAGCCTATGACACATTTATAAACATTGTAACCACTCTTTATGAAAAAAATTGTCAATTAGTAAAAAAAAAGCTTAAACATAAATTTGCCGATAAGTCATGGTTAACCCAAGGATTACAAAAGGCGTGTAAAAAGAAAAATTTATATATAAAGCTTTCCTAAAGAAAAGGACAAAAGAAGCAGAGCAGCTGTATAAAACATACAAAAATAAGTTAGCATATATAATAAGATGTAGTAAGAGAGACTATTACAGTAAAGAACTGGAGAAAAACAGAGACAATATTAAAAATACATGGACAATACTTAACAGTATTCTTGGAAATAAAAGCAGAAATACAAGCTACCCAACCGATTTTTCAAAAAATAATAAAACGACTCAGAGTGTGAATGCAGCTTCACCTGCAGATGAATTTAATAACTTTTTTGTTAACATTGGTCCTAATTTGGCTCGAGAAATACCCTTTACGGCGCCTACAGGTGATACAATAAGCAATAACACTGCTATAAAAGACTCCATTTTCATAAAGAGCACAGACGAGAGAGAGGTCATTGAAATTGTTAAATCGTTTAAAAGGAAAACATCTACAGACTGTGATGGTATTGACATGCTCTTAGTCAAAACTATTATTGAATGCTTAGTGAAACCACTGACGTATATCTGTAACCTGTCTCTCCAAACAGGTATATTTCCCAATGCAATGAAAATAGCTAAAGTAATTCCGATATACAAGGTGGGTGACAGAGGGGAATTCTCAAACTATAGACCAATTTCACTATTGCCGCAATTTTCCAAGATACTTGAAAAAATGTTCTATGAGAGAATTGACAACTTCATACTGAAGAATAATTTATTGTGTGAGCAGCAATATGGGTTCAGACACAAGAGGACTACTGCATTTGCTCTAGTGGAATTTATAGAAAAAATATCAACTGCCATTGAAAATAAAGAGTATTTAGTTGGGGTATTCCTGGATCTTAAAAAAGCATTTGATACAGTGGATCATAATTTATTATTAAAGAAACTACAAAATTGTGGTATTAGAGGGGTAGCACTATCCTGGTTAAGTAGTTACTTAAAGAATAGATATCAGTATGTATGTGTTGGTAACAAAAACTCACAGTTACTGAAGGTTACTTGTGGAGTCCCACAGGGTTCAGTTTTGGGGCCATTGTTATTCAATATGTATATAAATGATATATGTAAAGTTTCAGAAAAAATGGACAGTATTGTTTGCTGATGACACTAATCTATTATGCAGTGGAAGCAATTTGGAACAACTTCTGGATACACTCGGAAAGGAATTAGGAAAGCTTAAACTGTGGTTTGATTCAAACAAATTAACGCTCAATTTAAGTAAGACAAAATTTATAGTCTTTAACAACCATCACAACAACTCAGTATCTAAACTCAGTGTAAATGGTGTAGAGATTGAAAGGGTATCTGAAACTAAATTTCTTGGAGTAATAATTGATAATAAACTGTGTTGGAAGTCACATATTAATTATATTAAAGATAAAATATCCAAATCAATTGCAATACTACACAGAGTGAAATATTTGCTGAATCAACCCACACTATATACCTTGTATCATTCATTAATACTCCCATACATGACATATTGTACTGAAGTATGGGGAAATACATATACAGTGGGGCAAAAAAGTATTTAGTCAGCCACCAATTGTGCAAGTTCTCCCACTTAAAAGATGAGAGAGGTCTCCAATTTTCATCATAGGTATACCTCAACTATGAGAGACAAAATGAGAAAAAAAAATCCAGAAAATCACATTGAAGGATTTTTAATGAATTAATTGGTAAATTTCTGGGTAAAATAAGTATTTGGTCACCTACAAACAAGCAAGATTTCTGGCTCTCACAGACCTGTAACAACTTCTTTAAGAGGCTCCTCTGTCCTCCACTCATTACCTGTATTAATGGCACCTGTTTGAACTCGTTATCAGTATAAAAGACATCTGTCCACAACCTCAAACAGTCAGACTCCAAACTCCACTATGGCCAAGACCAAAGAGCTGTCAAAGGACACCAGAAACAAAATTGCAGACCTGCACCAGGCTGGGAAGACTGAATCTGCAATAGGTAAGCAGATTGGTGTGAAGAAATCAACTGTGGGAGCAATTATTAGAAAATGGAAGACATACAAGACCACTGATAATCTCCCTCGATCTGGGGCTCCACTCAAGATCTCACCCCGTGGGGTCAAAATGATCACGAGAACGGTGAGCAAAAATCCCAGAACCACACGGGGGGACCTAGTGAATGACCTGCAGAGAGCTGGGACCAAAGTAACAAAGGCTACCATCAGTAACACACTACGCCGCCAGGGACTCAGATCTTGCAGTGCCAGACGTGTCCCCCTGCATAAGCCAGTACATGTCCAGTCCTGTCTGAAGTTTGCTAGAGAGCATTTGGATGATCCAGAAGAGGATTGGGAGAATGTCATATGGTCAGATGAAACCAAAATAGAACTTTATTGTAAAAACTCAACTTGTTGTGTTTGGAGGAGAAAGAACACCATACCTACTGTGAAGCATGGGGGTGGAAACATCATGCTTTGGGGCTGTTTTTTCTGCAAAGGGACCAGAACGACTGATCCTTGAAAAGGAAAGAATGAATGGGGCCATGTATCGTGAGATTTTGAGTGAAAACCTCCTTCCATCAGCAAGGGCATTGAAGATGAAACGTGGCTGGGTCTTTCAGCATGACAGTGATCCCAAACACACCACCCGGGCAACGAAGGAGTGGCTTCGTAAGACGCATTTCAAGGTCCTGGAGTGGCCTAGCCAGTCTCCAGATCTCAACCCCACAGAAAATCTTTGGAGGGAGTTGAAAGTCCGTGTTGCCCAGCGACAGCCCCAAAACATCATTGCTCTAGAGGAGCTCTGCATGGAGAAATGGGCCAAAATACCAGCAACAGTGTGTGAAAACCTTGTGAAGACTTACAGAAAACGTCTGACCTCTATCAATGCCAACAAAGGGTATATAACAAAGTATTGAGATGAACTTTTTTTTTCCCACAATATTTTTATTGAACATTTTTGCAAACAAAACACAAACAATCAAACACTAACACTAAAATAATTTTAAAAAAAATACTAAAAACACCAACAACCACTAACTAAGGCAGGTCTTCAACAATGCTCCTCTATTTAGTCTAGGCAATCCATTACATAAGTATACATACTATACATTCACCAATTTGGAATTTACAAGGTCCACACACATCATTCACCTTCGTCTTCAAAAGTTATGTTTAAATTCTTTACATAATCAATGAAAGGTCTCCATATATTCTCAAACACAATTTCTTTTGATTTCAGTATGTATGTTATTCTTTCTAATGGAAGGTTTGTTAACATCTGTCTTAACCACTGAGTCACATCTGATCTATGAGTCTTTTTCCACAATAGTGCAATACATTTTTTGGAGTTAAGCAAACTGAGGTCTATGAATGCTCTTTCATTCTTGTTAAAGTTATGCTTTTCAGGATAAAGACCCAACAAAAACAGTTTAGGATTCAATATGATTTGTTTTGAAATTATTTTTTCAATTGTCACCCTCACCTCTTCCCAAAACATTCTAATTTTTCTACATTCCCATAAACGATGAAATAGGGTCCCTTTACTTTCCATACATTTTGTGCACGTATCTGGTATGTTTTTGTTATATCTATTTAATTCCACCGGTGTAACATACATCCGCATTAACCATTTAAAATGTATCAATTTAAGACGTACATTTATTGATTTGGTTTGAGCTTCTGCACAAGCCAATTCCCATTGTTCCTCTGAAATTTCAGTTTGCAGGTCTTCTTTCCAATAATTCAGTCTTTTCTGTGAATTTTCACTTGAGGACAATGTCAATGAGTTATAAAACTCTGAAATAATACCCTTTCTCTTACTATCTTTCGTCAAGATTTTTTCCAAGGATGAATAAGTAGGTTGGATGAGAGCATTATTTTGATTTGATCGAATAAAGTTCCTAAGCTGAAGATATTTAAAAAAATGCGTTCTATTTAGATTAAATTTGATCCTCAGTTCTTCAAAAGACATTATGTTATCTGAACCTGACAAATATAAGTCTCGAATCTTTTGAATCCCTTTTAAATTCCATACTTTAAATACAGCATCCGCTCTCCCTGGTTTAAAATATTGATTACCCCATATTGGGCTAAATTGTGACAATAAGTGCGGCTCTTTTAGATATTTTTTGGTTTCACACCATATTTTGATCATATGCTTTACAAATGGGTTTTTAACTTGCTTCTGTAATTTTTTAGCCGAGTCTGAGTATATGAATATGGGAAGAGGTAAAGGTAAATTGTATGATTCCATTTCAGTCCAGTGAGGGAGATCATTTGATGAAAAATAATATGTCATAGACCTCAGTTGTGCTGACCAGTAATACAACATAAAGTTTGGACATTTCAGACCTCCACGATCAAATGGTAAATATAGTAAGGACAGATGTAATCTAGCCCTCCTATTGTTCCATATAAATTCCACTAACTTTTTTTTAATTCTTAAGAATAGATCTGAAGGTGGTGGTAAAGGAATGTATTGAAATAAATAAAGCATCTTGGGTAAGATATTACTTTTAAGTATATTAATTCTCCCAATCATTGACATTGGTAGTGACATCCATCTCTGAAGTAACTCATTAATGTCTATCATTAAAGCGTACCTGTGGTGGTCGTGAAGACGCATTTGACTTGAAAACATTATGAAAAAGTATTTCTTATTTTGGTAAATAATTTTTGCCAGCCATATACCACCAGACGTATATTCAAATAGGACCTTGGCCATGGGCAGCCAATGAAAACTGTGGGTGCAGCCATGACACATGCGGATGTGACGTCACTTCGTTGATACTCAACAGTCAATGCTCCGCCTGTATGAGAGACTAGGGTGCTGTTGTGAGTGTTTTTATTCTATTATGGCTGAATTGTCGGACTCTGAGGAAGAATTTGTCCAACATGGCTACAGGTTTGAGCCAGAAAGGTCTTCTGAGGGTTAAAGTGTCGAAGTGGTCCTCACACACAACGCAATTTCGTCTGAAATTATTCGTCTGTGCCCTGTTTCCGCTCCAATCTTCTGACAAGGTGAGCTGGGTTTGGGTACACAAAAAAAGTGTTTCTTTGTTTTTTTCGCTTATTATTCAGACATCCAAAGGCTTTACATTCCGCCATGTTGCGATATCCATATCGCATTGTATGTTTTTGTTTTTAAAAGAGCAACGAGTGTCTGCTGCTCTGTAGATAGTTTTAGAATCATCTTCCGAGATCAGATGAGACAAGCCGCTGAATTTAAGCATTTATTTATTTATTTTCTACTCGTTTTAGTTCTGCATTTAATATGAATCCTGAGTTTGAAATAAACGTTTGAATTTGAATATCCCCGAAGCCGCTCCACATCCGGGTACTCAGATTGCAAGTTTTAGAATTATCGGCATTTATGAGGTCAGATCAGAAAAGACGGCTCGCAGAATTTAAACATTTATTTATTTATTTTCTACTCGTTTTAGTTCTGCATTTAATATGAACCTGAGTTTGAAATAAACGTTTGAATTTGAATATCCCCGAAGCCGCCGCACATCCGGGTACTCAGATCGCAAGTTTTAGAATTATCGGCATTTACGAGCTCAGATCAGAAAAGACGGCTCGCAGAATTTAAACATTTATTTATTTATTTTCTACTCGTTTTAATTCTGCATTTAACATGAATCCTGAGTTTGAAATAAACGTTTGAATTTGAATATCCCCGAAGCCGCCGCACATCCGGGTACTCAGATCGCAAGTTTTAGAATTATCGGCATTTACGAGCTCAGATCAGAAAAGACGGCTCGCAGAATTTAAACATTTATTTATTTATTTTCTACTCGTTTTAGTTCTGCATTTAATATGAATCCTGAGTTTGAAATAAACGTTTGAATTTGAATATCCCCGAAGCCGCTCCACATCTGGGTACTCAGATCGCAGTTTTAGAATTATCGGCATTTACGAGCTCAGATCAGAAAAGACGGCTCGCAGAATTTAAACATTTATTTATTTATTTTCTACTCGTTTTAGTTCTGCATTTAATATGAATCCTGAGTTTGAAATAAACGTTTGAATTTGAATATCCCCGAAGCCGCTCCACATCCGGGTACTCGAGGCTCAGCCAATACTGATCCAGATCGCGGTGTCAACGAAATTACATCACAGGAAGCGTCCTGGAAGTCCCTGTAGCCGCTAGTACGGCTGTACCCATGTTTTGCTGACATAGCTGAACCAACAGATCAGCAATGGATTTATATCAAATTGCTTTGAACGTGAATTTCAACTTAAACTTGAACTAGAACATGAGACAAGGGCTCAATATAATATCTTTTTTTTCACGACCACCACAGGTACGCTTTAAGGCTTCATAGTTGGCACTGGCGACTAATTCTAGCTTAGGCAAAATTTGAATTCCTAAATATTTAAACTGATTTACAACTTTGAATTGATTTACCTCAGGACTTGGGTGATTTCTCTGGGTCTCATTTAGCATTAATATTGAAGATTTAGTTTTATTTATTTTATATCCTGATATTTCCCCAAAATTCTTTATTAAATTCAACAAAGTCGGAATTGATTTTTTTAGATTCGACATGAACAAAATTATGTCATCAGCATACAGGGAGATTTTATGTTCTGTTGGTCCTATTTTAATTCCATATATTTGTGGATGTAAACGTACTGCCATCGCTAAAGGTTCAATTGCCATAGTAAACAGTAAAGGTGAAAGTGGACAGCCTTGTTGACATCCTCTATTGATTTTTATTGATTTTGAAATATTGCTGTTTGTTAGGATTTCTGCTGTAGCATTATTGTATAATATCTGAACCCATTTATGAAATTATTTCCAATTCCAAACCTTTGTAGGACTTCAAAAAGAAAGGGCTATTCGACCCTATCAAAGGCCTTTTCGGCGTCCAATGATAGGAGAGCTGTATCCGGTGCTTCTTTATTAGAATAGATTATATTAAATAGTCTTCTTACATTATGGAAGCCTTGTCTTCCCTTTATAAAGCCATTCTGATCTCGGTTTATAATATTTGGTAATATTTCTTGTAGTCGTCTTGCTAAAATTTTACAGATTATCTTAAGGTCAGCATTTAATAGGCTTATTGGTCTCATATTTTCACATTTATTAGAGGGTTTACCTGGTTTTGGCAACAGTATAATTAAGGCATTATTCATGTATAATGGTAAATTACTATTTTGAAATCCTTCTAAAACCATTTCCAAAAAAGGTTTTATTAATTTATTCTTAAATTTTTTATAGAGGTCAACTGGAAGACCATCTGGTCCTGCACTTTTTCCTGATTTCATCTCATCAATGGCTAGCCCAACTTCTGCTTGACTAATTTTAGACTCCAGTATCTCCCTGTTTTCATTTGGAATACAAGGTATAGATAATTCGTCCAAAAACCCATTTAGTTTTGTTAAGTCAGTTTCATTTTTTGTGTCATATAGTTTTTCATAATAATCTCTAAAGGCACTGTTAATTTCTAAAGGATCTACAACTGCCTGTCCGTTACTTATAATACTGGTAATTGGTGTTTTAAATTCTAATTGTTTAATCTGCCATGCCAATAATTTCCCTGATTTTTCACCTTGTTCATAAAAAGATTGCTTCAATCTTAGAAGACTCGAGGCAGCTCTATTCGCTGATTTTTTGTCATATTCAGCTCTCAGAATCAGTAATTCGTTCTCTAACTTTGGGTCACTTCCTGCATACACTTTTTCTTGGAGAATTTTTATTTTATGTTCCAATTGGACTCTCTCCTCTCGAGTCTTCTTAGATTTTGAACCTGTATAACTAATAATATGCCCCCTAATAAAAGCTTTGAAAGCCTCCCACTTTATACATGCTGATGTTTGTGTAGTATTGATATCAAAGAACTCATCTATCTGTTTTTCTATGTACTTAACAAATTCCTCATCCTGAAGCCATTTATGCTGAAATTGCCACCTACCTGGTTCCTTTGTCAATTTCTTATCTACATATATTAGACAGCAGAGTGCATGATCAGAGATCACAATATTATCATAGAAACAGTTTTGAATCTTGGACCTTAATTCTGTGGAGATCAAAAAATAGTCAATACGTGAGAATGTCTTGTAGGTATTAGAATAACAAGAGTAGGCTTTAACTTGCGGTTTTATTTCTCTCCATATGTCTAGCAATCTCAATTCTTTCATAAAATGATTGATGATCATCCTGCATCCATTGTGCGTACAGTCCAGTCCTGTTGATCTATCTATGCTGGGATTCAATGTACAATTAAAATCCCCTGCTATTATATGCTGCCCTGTAAGTGATGATAAAATAAGAAATAAATTAGCAAAGAAGTTTTGATCATCTATATTGGGACCGTATAGGTTCACCAGATTTATATTTTCTAATAACGAAGATCCTTGAATGATTAGGTATCTTCCTAATTTGTCTCCAATTACATTTTTCACTTGAAATGGGACTGTTTTGTGTATGAGAGTCATAACTCCCCTGGCTCGAGATGAAAATGATGAGGTGAATACACTTCCCTGCCATCTTTTTTTAATTCTTTTAACATCCTCCTCTATTAGATGAGTTTCTTGTAAAAACACAATTTTTGAACCTATGTCTTTTATTTTATTCATAACTTGTTTAAGTTTTTTTAAATTTTGTAGACCTCTGCAATTCCATGAAGTTAAATTAAGATTAACGCTTTGGTCTATGATCAATAAGGAGTTTGGGATTACCTCGCAATGTAAACATGCTCACACAGAGAAGCAAAAACATGAGTGGTTGAACATTTATCCTACAAACTACACACAAACAAATTTCCCCTTCCCACATTCGTGGTAATCCCCCCAAAATAAAAAAAAAAATTCCGTCTCCCGCTATAGCCATTGACTGCTCCTCACTCACAAGGGTCAGGCAAAACCACTCTTTCTTTCTCCTCTCAATCACCCTGACTCTACTGCTTTTAATGACATAACATTAACTCTCTTCTGTAGTTTTCCAACTTAACTCCAAAATTTTATAGCAACTTTGTACATCATAGGGTTTTTTTTTGTTTGTTTGTTGTTTTTTTTTAATTCAATACAATCTGTATTTTGTGAACTTGCTATTTGCTTCAGATCAGTCAGATGCCTGTGCAAATGCTTAAATATTCTACCTTATATCTTATTCATGCATCATGCTTAGCTCCCACCAGTCTCTTCTTGGATCTTCTTGATGAGCTCCTGCGCCTCTTCTGGGGTCTTGAAGGTGTGGGTTCTCCCTTTATACGTTACCAGCAGTCTTGCAGGAAAAATCACTCCATGACGAATCCCAAGGTTGCGCAGCTCTTTACGGGCGGGGTCAAACTGTTTCCTTAATTGTTGGATTCCTGTGGCCAAATCTGGGTAGAACCGCACCTGCTGATCCTGGTATTTTATTTCTCCTTTGGCCAATCATCCTGTCTCTGTAGTTGAGGAACTTCATAATTAGGGTCCTCGGTGCTGCCTTATTATCTCTCTGTGGGCCAATTCGATGAGCGCTTTCCAGAACGACTGATGAATGCAGTTCCGCGTTGTTCAGCGCTTCTGGAATCCACTTTTCCAAAAAGGAACATGAGTCTCGCCCCTCCGTACCCTCAGGAAGACCCACCAGCCTCAGGTTGTTCCGTCTCGACCGGGATTCTAAATCCAGGACATTATCTTCCAGACATTTATTATTTAATTCCAATGTGCGCACCTTTAATTGTAGGCTGGTGACGTCATTCTCAGCGCTGGAAATTCGGAGCTCCACCTGCGTTACACGTTCCATACAATCGCTTAATTCCTTTCTCAAACCCTCTATCGCTGTTATAATCCCATCAAACTTAGTAGAGAAGTCTGCTCTCATTGAGCCAATGGCAGCAAGCACCGCACCTGTGCTGTCGCCAGCAGTCACCGCTCCTCCGTTAGCTTGCTCTACCATAGGTGGGGGGGTTTTCTGCTGCGATGGATGTGAAAGTCCGTTAATTTGGACTGTTTCGGCGGTTTACTTTTTCCTCCACCTAATTTCCCAGCCTTTGGCTTTGCCGGCATATCCTCGCCCAAACGCTGGGATAGTTTTGTTCCAATTGAGAGAGTTATTTGTCGATTTTTTTTTATCTTTAGGAGCAGAGCAGAGGGAAGCACGTCCTCCTACGTGGCGGCCATGACCAGAAGTCCATTGAGATGAACTTTTGTTATTGAGCAAATACTTATTTTACCGAGGAATTTACCAATTAATTCATTAAAAATCCTTCAATGTGATTTTCTGGATTTTTTTTTCTCATTTTGTCTCTCATAGTTGAGGTATACCTATGATGAAAATTGGAGACCTCTCTCATCTTTTAAGTGGGAGAACTTGCACAATTGGTGGCTGACTAAATACTTTTTTGCCCCACTGTAAAACAAACATATATCCAGTCTTTATGCTTCAGAAGAGAGCTATTAGAATAATAAACAAAGCAGCTTACAAGGAACCAACAAACCCACTTTTTCTTAAATTAAAAGCTCTCAAGTTGAAAGATCTGGTTGACTTTAAAACTGCAATAATAATGTTTAAAGTGAAGAATCTATCACTGCCCGCAAATATCCAAAAGTTGTTCCAAATAAGGGAGAAACAATATCATTTCAGAGGAACATGTATATTTCAAAAACCTTCAGTGAGAACTACCACCAAACAACACTGTGTTTCAGTGCAAGGAGTCAGATTATGGAACGATTTTGGACCTGAATTAAAATCAGGTACAACGCTTGGACAATTTAAACAAAAACTAAAGGAAGAAATACTCCAAACGTATATACAAGATGACATGTAAAATCACATAAGGATTGTCATACCCAGCCTGCGTTGTGTTGTAGCTTAGTTTTTTGTCACATTTTGTCTTAGCTTCGTTCTGAATTGTAATCGCTCTTGTTTTGTTTTTTTCTTTTGAATTCTTGGATGGAACATGGGTGGGCAATATAAGCTGGGGCTTCAGCCATCACCCATTTTGGATAACTTATGTTGAACTGTATAATCAGAGGAGTTATTGTCTAATTTGACCTTGTTGGATTTTCTTTCCCCCTTTGTTATATTATTCAGTTTCTTTTAACCTGTACTTTTATTCTATCCGAAATAAAGATTCATTCATTCATTCATTCAACTTTATGACATGTGACTTTAAAAACAACGAATTGGTATGGTCTCTATATCCTACATTGTTTATTATCCTTATAGCTCTTTTTGGTTCCAAGGTTGTCATAGCCAGGAGCGGCACTGGGGTTAAGCTCCCAGTGCTCATAAAATGCTCCTTATGGCGTGCGTCTCGAAAAGCCTCTGACAACTAAGTCCAACTCCTAGCCTGCCCGTGTGGTTTAGTCTCTAAGCCCGGCGGAACTGCTTTTACTAATAGGAGAAGGGGCGAGGGCGGATCTCTGGCGCCTTAAAACCAGATGCTTCGGGTAGATGGTGGCTCTTCAACCTGGGAAGGTAGCCCATCTAGGGGAAGGTAAACCCTGATTTCAAACCTCCGCTGCCTTGCAGCATACCCGGTCATGGGAAAGGCTTCGGGAGTCAACCCTGAGGAAAAATCCGGAGTCGGAGCCCCTAAGGCAGTTCTATGTTGTGCTCAACATCGTTCTGGCAGCTCCTGCAACGGCGCTGGTGCCAAACTGTAGCAGCCCTGCTGTTCCTTTGGATCCATCAGTGACGTGGAGAGGGGGGACATGCTGCATGGGCAACATCTTGTCCTCCATATCTTCCTGCCCAGGCTTGAATCCTACCAATGCCCAACGCTGGAAGGTAGAACACCGGATCACTGGAGAGGACACTCCAGCTTCGCCTTTGGCGTAGACAAAACACGGGGAATGACAGTTACCGGTTATAAGCCACCGCTCAATTGGCGTAGACCGCGGCGCCAGGGGTTGTTCCCGACAGTGGGAGGGATCATCGGATCTCACTGGACAGCTACCACCCGCCTCAAGCTGGGCAGCCCCCAGCCAATAAGGTGTTGTCCCGCCACAGCTTGCTTTCCTCATTGGGTGCATGAGGATGAGGAGAAGTCCGAACAGCAGGCTGAGAACCTTCGCACCAGGCAAGACAATAAAACAAAAGAGACTAACTCTAAAACTGGGAACTTGGAACGTCCGCACTATGATGACAGGACTCGCTGCTAACCTCAAGGACATCAACGACACCAGGAAGACTGCCATCATCAATAATGAGCTGAAGAGACTGGGAGTGGATATCGCCACTCTCCAGGAAACACGGTTGGCTGACGCAGGCACACTGAGAGAGAAGGACTACACGTTCTACTGGCAGGGAAAGGGCAGTGACGAACACAGGGAACACGGAGTGGGCTTCGCAGTGAAGAACACCTTGCTGAAGATGGTGGAACCGAGCAGCACTGGCTCTGCACAACTCCTCACCCTCCGCCTGAACACCACTCAAGGCCCAGTCACCCTCGTCAGTGTGTATGCCCCAACACTGACAGCCACACCAGAGGCAAAAGACGAGTTCTACGAGAATCTCGCAACAACTGTCAGGATCATCCCCAACTCTGAACAACTCATTCTCCTTGGAGACTTCAATGCCAGAGTGGGTGCTGACCACGACTCCTGGCCCTCCTGTCTTGGACCTTTTGGCATGGGCAGAATGAACGACAACGGACAGCGGCTGCTCGAGTTCTGCACATATCACGATCTGTGCATCACAAACTCGTTCTTCAAGACCAAGCCCCAACACAAGGTTTCCTGGCAACATCCGCGCTCAAAGCACTGGCACCAGCTGGACTTGATCCTGACCAGGCGCACCTCACTGAAGAATGTGCTAATCACCCGTTCGTTCCAGAGTGCATATTGCGACACAGACCATTCATTGGTGTGTTGCAAGGTCAAGCTGCAGCTAAAGAAATTCCATCGTGCTAGACAACCTGGAAAGGCACGGATTGACACCAGCAAGATGGCTCAACCAGAACTTGTTGAGCAGTTTGCCTCCACCTTTGAGAAGGAACTTGGTGTACCACAAGAAGGAGAATCTGCAAAGCAGAAGTGGGAAGAGCTGCGAAACACCATCCACCGCACAGCCTTAGCTACCTTTGGGAGGAAGACCTCGAAGTCACAGGACTGGTTTGATGCCAAGTTGACCGAGATGACCCCCGTCATTGAAGCCAAGCGCTCAGCACTTGCTGAGTACAAGAAGTACCCAAATGAGAAGAATCTCCAGATTCTCAGGGCTGCGAGAAGCAAAGTTCAGCAGACTGCTCGGCGCTGTGCCAACGAGTACTGGACTCAGCTCAGCCAAGACATTCAAACCGCTGCCATAACAGGGAACATCCGTGGTATGTACGATGGCATCAAGAAAGCACTTGGTCCGGTTCAGAGCAAGACGGCCCCCCTCAAATCCTCCACTGGGGAGATGATCACAGAAAAGAACAAGCAGATGGAGAGATGGGTGGAACACTACTCCGACCTGTACTCCAGACAGAACACCGTGATACCGTCAGCCCTTGATGCCATCGACTGCCTGCCATCCATGGACAAACTTGACGCCGAGCCAACCATCGACGAACTCAGCAAGGCCATTGATAGCTTGGCCGTTGGCAAGGCACCCGGCAACGACGGCATACCCCCTGACCTGATCAAGCACTGCAAGACCGCCCTACTGTTGCCATTGCATGACGTCCTCTGCCAGTGCTGGAAGGAAGGTGCCATACCACAGGACATGAGGGACGCCAAGATCATCACCCTCTACAAAAACAAAGGGGAGAGAAGCGACTGCAACAACTACAGGGACATCTCCCTCCTCAGCGTTGTTGGCAAAGTCTACGCACGAGTTGTTCTCGTTCGTCTACAGAAGCTTGCCGAACGTGTCTACCCCGAGTCTAAGTGTGGCTTCCGCGCTGAGCGATCGACGGTAGACATGATATTCTCCATCCGCCAACTCCAGGAGAAATGCAGAGAACAGAACATGCCCCTGTACGTCGCCTTCATCGACCTCACCAAAGCGTTCGATCTGGTCAGCAGAGAGGGCCTTTTCAAGATCCTGCCAAAGATAGGATGCCCACCAAAGTTGCAAAGTCTCATTGACTCGTTTCACACCAACATGCAGGGGATAGTGCAGCACGATGGCAACGTCTCAGAGCCATTCAACATACGCAGCGGAGTGAAACAGGGCTGTGTACTTGCGCCAACCCTCTTTGGGATTTTCTTTGCTATGCTCCTGAGGCATGCCTTCAGCACAGCAACAGAGGGAATCTACCTGCACACAAGATCTGACGGCAGGCTTTTCAACCTCGCCCGCCTGAAAGCCAGAACCAAAGTACACGAGGCTCTAATCAGAGACATGCTGTTCGCAGACGACGCTGCAGTCGCAACCCACACACAGCAGGAGCTTCAGACGCTGATGGACCGCTTCTCCCAGGCATGCAAGGACTTCGGGCTTACCATCAGCCTGAAGAAGACTAACATCTTGGCGCAAGGCTCGGAAGCACCACCAACCATCACCATCGACGACTACGAGCTGGAGGTCGTGAATCAGTTCATGTACCTGGGGTCCACGATCAGCAACAACCTCTCCCTTGATACAGAGATCAACAAGAGGATTGGAAAATCAGCCTTCACACTCGCTCGCCTCACCACACGAGTGTGGGAGAATCCCAAACTCTCTGTCAAGACGAAGATGGCAGTGTACAACGCCTGCATCATCAGCACACTGCTCTATGGGAGTGAGACGTGGACAACATACGCCCGGCAGGAAAAGAGACTGAACTCCTTCCACTTGTGCTGCATCCGCCACATCCTGGACATATCCTGGCAGGACAAAGTGCCCAACACAGAAGTTCTGTCCCGCGCCGGCCTTCCCTCCATGTTCACTCTACTCAGGCAGCGCAGGCTCCGCTGGCTAGGCCACGTTCACCGTATGGAGGATGGCAGAATCCCCAAAGACGTCCTCTACGGAGAACTGTCAACTGGCAGGAGAGATGTTGGCCGCCCACAGCTGCGCTTTAGAGACGTCTGCAAGAGAGACATGAACGCCCTGGAGATCAACACAGAGCGCTGGGAGGACCTTGCAACGGACCGCTCCAAATGGAGAGGCACCCTGACCAGACAGCTCAAGGCAGGTGAAGAGAGACTGACTGCTGCAGCAGATGAAAAAAGGACCCGCAGGAAGAACCACCACAGACCCAGCAGCACGGAGACCACCCACAAGTGCGACCTGTGTGACAGGGACTGCCATTCGCGCATCGGCCTGTTCAGCCACAGGCGGTGTTGTTCCAGCAAAGTAGACGTTTAGGATTCTCTTCCATGGTCATCATAGACCGACGGAGGCCGACGAATTGAATTGAGCTCTTTTTTGTAATGTGCATATTGACTGTAGGTTGGTCTTGTAGGTGTTTCCCCAGACTTCTACACAGTAGTTAAGATAAGGTAAAAACAGTGAATTGTACAGTAAGACCAATGATTTATAGTCCAAGATGTGTCTTGTCTTCCCCAGTATGCCTATACATTTTGCTAACTTGGCCCGGATGTGACTGATGTGAGGTTTCCAGCAGATTTTATTGTCTAGCGTCACCCCCAGAAACTTATTTTCCTGTACTTTTTCTATTCTGGTATCATCTATCGTTACCATTATTTCATCATTTATTTTATAATTTCCAAACAACATAATCTTTGTTTTTTTAGATTTAGAGATAATTTATTTTTGTTGAACCACTGCGTTAACTTTTTCATTTCAGTTGTGACCACCTCTAAAACCTGCTGTAAATTCTCACCAGTGCAAAGGATATTTGTGTCATCCGCAAACAAAATAAATTTCAGAATTTTTGATACTTGGCATATGTCATTTATATACAAAATAAAGAGTTTGGGTCCCAAAACTGACCCCTGGGGCACACCACAAGTGATGTCCATGAAGGGTGATTTGTGCTCACCAATTTGTACAAATTGTTGTCTGTTACTTAAATAACTTTCAACCCAACTCAGTCCTACCCCTCTTATCCCACACCTTTCCAGTTTCCTTAGTAGTATTCTGTGGTCAATGGTGTCAAAAGCTTTCTTTAAATCTATAAATACTCCTACAGCAACCTTTTTTTTAATCTATACAACTAGTAATTTCTTCTATAAGTTCGATCAGTGCCAAAGATGTAGATTTATCTGCTCTAAAACCATACTGGCTATCTGTAAGGAGGTTGTGTTTTTCAGTGAAATCATCCAGTGTCTTAGTGAAGATTTTTTTCAAGTATTTTGGAGAATTGTGAGAGTAAAGAGACTGGCCTGTAATTTGTGAAACGATGACTGTCTCCTGTTTTGTATAGAGGTATTACTTTTGCTATTTTCATTTTGTCTGGAAATGTACCAGTTTGAAATGACAGGTTACAGATGTGGGTGAGTGGCTTAACAATTCCTTCAATTACTTTTTTCACTATTGTCATGTCAATTTCATTCCAGTCCGTTGATTTTTTGTTCTTAAATTTACTCACAGTCTCAATAATTTCCTTTTCAGTAACTGCACCCAAAAAGATTGTGTTTGGATTTCTATCTTCTATTTCATTCACAGAACCACTGTTGTTTGTTTCTGGTGTCACTATTGATTTTGCTAATTCAGGACCAACGTTTACAAAAAATTTATTGAAACCACTGACCACATCCTCCATATTATTTATCAAATTGCCATTTTCAATAAAATATTCTGGATAATTAGCATTCTTAGGTCGATTACTAATAATCCCATTGAGTACTTGCCATATTCCTTTTAAGTTATTTTTGTTATCCTCTAATATTCTGTTGTAATATTCTTTCTTACAGGTCCTCATTATATTAGTAAGCTTATTTTTATATCTTTTATATTTGATCTCAGCTTCCACCATTCTGCATTTAATGAATTGTTTATATAATGTATTCTTCTTTTTACATGCATTTATTAACCCCTTGGTGACCCAAGGAATTTTTTTTTTTATTGTCTGTCACTGTATTGTTTTATAGGACAGTTTTTATTGTACAATGATTGAAATATTTGTAAAAAATTATCATATGCTTTATTTATGTCATTTTCATCATAAACTATTTTCCAATCTTGTATTAATAATTCCTTTGTCAGTAAATACATTGATTCTTCGGTTCTTATTCTTTTATATTTAATATTTTTGGTATACTTTTTCTTCCTATAATCACATTGATAGACAACAAAAATCGGCAGGTGGTCACTGATATCATTCAATAAAAGCCCACTCCTGATATTATTTTCCATAATGTTTGTGAATATGTTGTCTATTAGTGTGACACTGTGTGACGTGATTCTGCTAGGTCCGGTAATTGTTGGATGTAAGCCCATACTGTACATTGTGTTGATAAATTCTTCTGTCAAACTATGTTGTTTTGAGTTCATCAGATCTATATTGAAATCCCCACAGATGAACATAACTTTTTGAGTTAGTTTTGCATACATTTTTTCCATCCAGTCCTTAAATAAGTCAATGTTTGATCCAGGTGTTCTATAAACACAGCTCACTACTACATTCTTCACATTGTCCAGACAGATTTCTATTGTAATACATTCAAATAAATCATCCACAGTTACTGACAGATTTTCAACAACCTTGTATTTCAAGCTCTTGTCAACATAAATTGCAACTCTTCCTCCTTTTTTCACTTTTCTATTTATATAATTTAATTCATAGCCATCCATGGTAAAATCCACTCCTTTCTCTTCACTGAGCCACATCTCTGATATTGCCACAATATTGAACGGCTCTTTAAACTGATGTAAATAATCTTTAATGTTATTAAAGTTGGCATAGGGACTTCTGCTGTTGAAGTGGATCATAGAAATATTGAAATCAGATGTGACCATTGTGTTAAACTGATCATCTGTGTAGTAACTATAGTCATTATTGATGGAGCTAAATAAATTATTATCAGGGTCTATGTTATATTCTATGTCCTGTGGGTTGTGATCTGTATATTCAAAAACTTTCAGTTCCAGGAGTTTGTTTATTTATTAGGAACTTTCAGTTCCTAATAAATGTTCCAACTGAACATTTATTAGGGAGAACACTCAATTATATACAGAATGGGCCGCGCCCACCTGACGTCATCCTGTGGGTGGGCATGGCATCTCAGACACCCAAATCCCATACACAACAGTCTTGTCTCCCCTGGTCCTCTGTTCATGTCTCCTGTACATCACCTGTCTGTGATTGTCTGTGCAGCCTCGCCCATCCTATGACACTCCCTTGCTGTTTCCGTTTATCATTGATTGTGCTCCACCTGTCCTGCATTCCATGATTAGCTCATTGTCTATTTACAGTGGTGTGAAAAAGTGTTTGCCCCCTTCCCAATATCTCATTTTTTATATGTTTGTCACACTTAATTGTTTCAGATCATCAGACAAATTTAAATATTAGATAAAGATAACACAAGTAAACACAAAATGCATTTTTTTTTAATGAAGGTGTTTATTATTAAGGAGAAAAAAAATCCAAACCTACATGGCCCTGTGTGAAAAAGTGATTGCCCCCTAAACCTAATAACTGCTTGGGCCACCCTTAGCAGCAACAACTGTAAGCAAGCACTTGTGATAACTGGCAATGAGTCTTTTGCAGCACTGTGGAGGAATTTTGGCCCACTCATCTTTGCAGAATTGTTGTAATTCAGCCACACTGGAGGGTTTTGTTCATGAACCGCCTTTTTAAGGTCATGCCACAGAATCTCAATCGGATTCAGGTCAGGACTTTGACTTGGCCACTCCAAAGTCTTCATTTTGTTTTTTCTTAAGTCATTCAGAGGTGGACTTGCTGGTGTGTTTTGGATCATTGTCCTGCTGCAGAACCCAAGTGTGCTTCAGCTTGAGGTCAGGAACAGATGGCCAGACATTCTCCTTCAGGATTTTTTGGTAGACAGCAGAATTCATGGTTCCATTTACCACAGCAAGTCTTCCAGGCCCTGAAGCAGCAAAACAGCCCCAGACCATCACACTACCACCACCATATTTTACTGTTGGTATGATGTTCCTTTTCTGAAATGCTGTGTTGCTTTTACTTCGGATGTAATGGGACACACACCTTCCAAAAAGTTCAACTTTTTTCTCGTCAGTCCACACACTATTTCCCCAAAAGTATTGGGGATCATCAAAATGTTTTCTGGCAAAACTGAGATGAGCCTTTAAGTTCTTTTTGCTCAGCAGTGGTTTTCATCTTGGAACTCTGCCATGAAGGCCATTTTTGCCCAGTCCCTTTCTTATGGTGGAGTCATGAACACTGACCTTAACTGAGGCAAGTGAGGCCTACAGTTCTTTGGATGCTGTTGTGGGGTCTTTTGTGACCTCCTGGATAAGATAAGATAAGATAAGCCTTTATTAGTCCCACAACGGGGAAATTCCAGGATTGCAACAGCACAGGGATAGCAACACTCAGAGCAACAATCAGAAGGCAAGAAAAAAATGGATGAGTTGTTGCTGCACTTTTGGGGTAATTTTGGTTGGCCGATCACTCCTGGGAAGGTTCATCACTGTTCCATGTTTTCACCATTTGTGGATAATGGCTGTCACTGTGGTTTGCTGGAGTCCAAAAGCTTTAGAAATGGCTTTATAATCTTTTCTAGACTGATAGATCTCATTTACTTTGTTTCTCATTTGTTTCTGAATTTCTTTGGATTGCAGCATGATGTCTAGCTTTTGAGGATATTTTGGTCTTCTTCATTTTGTCAGGCAGGTAAGTGATTTCTTGATTGAGAACAGGTATGGCAGTAATCAGGCTTGGGTGTGGATTTATGTTTTAACAGGGGAGGGGCAATCACTTTTTCACACAGGGCCATGTAGGTTTGGATTTATTTAACCCTTAATAATAAACACCTTCATTTAAAAACTGCATTTTGTGGTTACTTGTGTTATCTTTGTTTGATGATCTGAAACATTTAAGTGTGACAAACATACAAAAAAAAGAGAAATCAGGTAGGGGGCAAACACTTTTTCACATCACTGTATGTCCGTGTCAATCTATGTTCTGCACTGGTGTCCTCGTCATGTCTGCGTGAACAATACGTTCTTGTTCCTGCCTTACTTGTCTGAAACCTGCCGAGTTTTGTTCTTGCCAGAATTCATCATTTTTTGAGCCCTCGAGCTGTGTCAGGGCGACCAACTCAAAATAAAAGCTTTAAACTTGAGTCTCGTATCTGGGTCCTGCCTTTACAAACCATGATAGAAGGACACCAGTCAAATGGACCCAGCGGGCTTCAAGTTTTCAAAAATGGGACTCAGTGAAAGGGAGGTGTGGGCTGCCTCTCACATTGAGTCTCTGGTCGAGGAAGCCCACTCCTCCGACACACCGGGTAAAGCCCTCCATCTCTTCGAAGGTGCCTTGAGAATAGTGGAGGACTTTCCCATCCTTGCAGCACTGCCCCCAGCTTGCTGGACTTCTCCACCTCCTTCCATACTTGTTGGTGATGGTCCAGGGGCTGATGGAGATGCCACCGACGGCCGGGGGAGAAGCAGAGAGAGAAGGGACGTTGTTGAGCTGAAGGGGGACGCGGCTCGCACCAGCGCTGACAGTCACAGCGGCCTGGCTCTCCCTCGCCAGAGGAGGATCTCCAGCCCTCCGTGGCCCCTCCTCTCTGCTTGGCTCCAGCACCACGCCGGCATGCATGGGCTCCTCGTCGGGAGAGCTCCATGAACTCCCGGAAGGACTCATCCAACTCTCCCGTGGCAGCAGAACGGGAACAGGGGCAAGTACCTTTTCATTTTTTTAATGTCTACCACAGAAAGGTCTTGTCCTGTTCCCGGTAAGGGGGCTCAGCAGCAGTCATTTACCACCACTGCTGAGCCCTCTCCACCGTTATCTACTGTCATCTCTACCGCCGCTGTTTCCATCCACCCATTGTCACCTGTCTCTCCCGTTTCTCATTCTGTGTTTTCTGAGAGTTTGGCCATACTGGGGGATGGTGGGGGGGCTGGTCTGGGAAGAGCCCGCTGTTCCAGAGGACCCAGTGGTTTGTCGGGGCTACGGCATTGACACCCCTGTGCGACCAGGAGGAGCAGGAGGAGTGCCGGCAGGTTGTGCTCTCCCACATGGAGCTAATGTTGGATTATAAACCCTGGCTTCTCCCTGAGCATGTGCCCTTGCTGGGTTGGAACCAGCTGGTGTCGGCTGGCCCAGCTGCCGCAGCTTCAACACCAGCTTCATGTCGCTCTCCAGCTCCAGTATCAGCCCCACCAGTCTTCCTGTCTGCAGCTCATCCTGAGTCCACGACTCCAACAGCTCATCCTGAGGTCATCACCCTGACAGCTGGAGACCAGGAGTAGGGGTGGGCGATATGACCTAAAAATGATATTGTGGTAGACTGCAAGTCTAATTTAAAACATTACTGGCACATGCCTCTAGGGGGAACTACCTGTATTGTTCAGCACTACTATTAAGGGGACACATTAGAACAAGAGTGTAAAAACCCCGCGCAGAATCCATGTTCAGTCATATTATGTGTGTTGCAGAATAAACGGCAGAGTTAGCCAAAGAAATAACTCAAGTGTGATCATTGCTACACGGTAGGATATCACACAATTGGCGACGAGGATTAAAAGAAAAAAAATCAGCGGCGAGAAACAGAGAACATTGCAAGTGTGGCGAACTCAAGTGACTCCAGTAGTTCGAGTGCAAGTTCAGAGGAGGAAAAACGAGGTTTCCCCACCACGACGAGCAATGGCGGCTGTAATCGGAACGGTAACCCCTTTTGATAACTCGACTCAGTCATGGGAAGAATATAGTGAAATGTTGGACTTTTTCTTCGAAGCTAATGACATTGAGGAGCCAGACAAAAGGAAGGCTGTACTGTTGAGTGGAGTTGGTGCAACTACTTACAGTTTGTTGAGAAATTTAATAAGCCCTGCATTACCGAAAGATAAAACGTACGACCAGCTTACTGCTGAGCTTCAGAAGCACTTCAGCCCCAAACCGAGTGAAATCGTACAACGATTCAAATTTAATTCACGCATAAGGAGGAACACTGAGTCCATAGCAGAGTATGTGGCAGAATTGAGGAAATTAACACTGCACTGTGATTACAAAGACTCATTGGAAGAAATGTTAAGAGACAGACTTGTGTGTGGAGTGAATGATGACCGAATGCAACGGCGACTTTTATCTGAAACAAAACTCACTTTTGCGAAGGCTTTGGAATTATGCCAAGCGATGGAAACAGCATCTAAAGATGTGAGAGAGATGCAAGGGAAGCTAACAGAGGACACAGCAACGCATGTTCGTGTGCCTAAGACCCAAGTAGGTGTCCACAAAGTGTTGACTGACAAAACTCAGCACAAATTCCCCAGTTGTTATCGCTGCAAAGGCCAGCACAATGCCGCCGAGTGCAAATTTGCCACTGAGCTGTGTCATAATTGTGGCAAGCGAGGGCACATTAAGAAAGCATGTAGAATAAAGGTGGACAGCGCACAGGTGCTGAAAGCGACAGTTAATGGGCAAAAGTATGAAAACAAGGGCCCAGGAAAGGAACAGCGAGCGAATCAACTGAGAGGGGAGGGAGAAAGTGATACAGAAGACATGGGTTTTCACACAATTTACAACACGTCAGAGGAGCTGACCAAGGTAGCGCCCATCACGCGTACCATGAATGTTAATGGAATGAAAGTAACATTTGAAGTTGATACAGGCTGTGGAGTAACCATATTAAGTAAACAGCAATATACACAACTGTGGAAGAAAACAGACACAGCAGAATTAAATCCCTGTTCATTAAAATTAAAAACATACACAGGAGAGAAGCTAGACGTGCTAGGCATGGCACAAGTGAAGGTGCAACACGAAAACAAAGAAAAGGACTTACCTGTAGTAGTAGTTGGGAGCGAAGGACCAAATCTACTAGGGCGAAGTTGGCTACAAGAACTGGCCATGATGGATCAGTTGGTGAATAAAGTGGAATCTCAGCCCAAATTGCAGCTGGAGGAGATCCTCGAAAGACACGCTGAGGTGTTCAAAGAAGGCTTAGGACAGCTAAAAGGTGTCACTGCAAAGATTAATGTGGACAAGGAGGCCCAACCACGATTCTGCAAACCCCGACCGGTACCCTATGCAGTCAAGCCACTGGTTGAAAGCGAGCTACAGAGGCTGCTGGATGACAAGATCATTGAGCCAGTGCAGGTTGCAGAATGGGCGGCGCCCATAGTCCCAGTGAGAAAGCCGGATGGCTCCATTAGAATATGTGGAGATTACAAACTCACTGTCAATCGAGCATCACGGGTGGATCAGTATCCAATTCCTAAAGTGGAGGACCTCTTCGCACAGCTGAACGGCGGCCGACACTTCACGAAATTAGACATGAGTCACGCCTACCAACAAGTAGTCTTGGAAGAAGAATCAAGAAAGTATGTAACCATCAATACACACAAAGGCTTATATACCTACACACGCTTACCATTTGGAGTAGCTTCCAGTCCTGCTATATTCCAGAGAACTATGGAGGGCATCCTAGGTGGAATTCCGAATGTTGCCATTTATTTGGATGACATCCTTTGTACAGGACCAAATGAACAAGAACATCTGAAAACGCTGGAGGAAGTGCTTCAACGGTTGGAGAAAAGCGGTCTGAGGTTGAAAAGAAGCAAGTGTGAGTTCATGGGAAAAGAGGTGGTGTTCCTAGGCCACAAGATCAACGCCAGTGGTCTACACCCTCTAACAGACAAAGTGGAAGCCATTGCGGAGGCGCCTGAGCCACAAAATGTTACTGAGTTAAAAGCCTACCTGGGCTTGTTGAACTATTACCATAGGTTCCTCCCAAAGCTCTCCACGCTGCTGGCACCACTACATACCTTACTTAAGAAGGAAGAAAAATGGTCATGGGGGGTCAAGCAGCAGAAGGCGTTTGAAGAGTCCAAAGCGCTACTTCAGTCCTGTAGTGTGTTAGTGCACTATGATTCAAACAAACCACTCATCCTGGCGTGTGACGCATCACCCTACGGTGTGGGTGCTGTACTCTCTCATCGTATGGAGGATGGCTCAGAGAGACCCATAGGGTTCGTCTCAAGAACTCTTAGTACAGCTGAGAAAAACTACTCCCAGCTAGACAAGGAGGGCCTTGCAGTAGTATTTGGTGTAAAAAAATTCCACAAATACCTGTACGGGAGACAGTTCGCTATAGTGACTGACCACAAGCCACTAATTTCACTGTTCAGTGAAATGAGAGCCATACCCCAGATGACATCTCAGAGAATTCAGAGATGGGCCGTTACATTAGCAGCGTATGAGTACACCATCGTTTACAAAGCCGGACGGGACCATACGAATGCTGACGCGATGAGTAGGCTACCCTTGGATGGAGGAAGAGACAGCACGCCTGAGGAGGAGGAGAGAGTGCTATTGTTTGAAGATATCGGCGTGCCCCTGGTGAACGCACAACAAATAAAGAAGTGGACAGACAAAGACCCTGTTCTAGCAAGAGTGCGAGAATACATCTTGCGAGGATGGCCGAAGATGAACAGTCCTGAGTTCATTCCCTATGCCCGACGACAGGATGAGCTCAGCACCCAGGAAGGTTGTATCCTGTGGGGAGGACGCGTGGTTGTTCCACCACCTGGTAGGAATGCCTTACTGCAACAACTACACCAAGCACACCCTGGCATCACTCGCATGAAAGCGTTGGCGAGGAGTTACATGTGGTGGCCCAACATGGATGCAGAGGTGGAGGCGCTTGTGAAGTCATGTGCGGCATGCCAGGAGAACAGGAACAGTCCTCCAGCAGCCCCACTACATCCCTGGGAAGTTCCAGATAAACCATGGAGAAGAATTCACATTGACTACGCAGGTCCATGGATGGGAAGAATGTTCCTGATCATAGTTGACGCATACTCAAAGTGGATCGATGCATATTCTGTGAGTAGCTCTACTTCTACTGTTACCATTGAATGTCTTAGAAAGAGTTTCAGCCAACATGGGCTACCTGAAATCATAGTATCAGATAACGGTACATGTTTTACGAGTGAACAGTTCCAAGAGTTTTCTGAAAAGAATGGCATACGTCACATCACGACTGCGCCATACCATCCTTCTTCTAACGGCTTAGCCGAGAGGGCCGTGCAGACATTCAAGTCACTCATGAAAAAGATGACAGGAGACTCTATTGAAACCCGAATGTCGAGAGCTCTGTTCAGCTATCGAATAACACCCCAATCTACAACTGGCAAGTCACCAGCTGAGCTGTTGTGTGGAAGGAAGTTGAGGTCAACATTTGACTTAATACATCCAGACTTCAGAAACAAAGTGCATGATAAACAAGAGAAACAAAAAGGTTATCATGACATGCATGCTAGAGAGAGAATACTGAGAGAAGGAGACGTGGTCTACACCCGCAACTTTGGCTCAGGACCAGCCTGGGTACCAGGAGAAATAACAGAAAAGACAGGCCCTGTGTCATTCAAGGTGACATTAGGTCATGGACAAGTGGTGAGGCGACACATCGACCAAGTTCGTGGTAGGAGCTCCATTCCCCTGCCGATGGCACCAGAGGTGTTGTCTGACACCCATCCTGAGGAGAGCATCAACGAACCACCACTTCAGGTGAAACCTGAGGTAACCGTCTCTGCAGATTCTACGGGCAGCACTGCAGCAGCCGAAACAGTGAAGCAGTCTGAGTCTTCACCTGCAGTTGGCTCACCCGCCGTGAGAAGATCTCAGCGAGCTAGGAAAGCTCCAGACTACTTGAAGGACTATACTTAGTCAGTAGTGAGTTCCCCAGCCACAGGACAAGAATGCGTCCTGGAACCTCACTGGGATGCGGTAGTCAAACCAAATCCCCAGTTAGACTGTTATGTGTGTTATACATGTAAAAAAAAAAAAAAAAAAAAAAAAAAAAGAGAAAGAAATTATGTGTATGGCACATGTGTTTAAGAAGTTAAAAGTAACTGTGATTGTTTAGGGTTAAATGGGAGTTCCAGGATGTCTAGCATAATTGGCTAGTGTAATTAAAAGTAGTTTAATCTAGAGGGGAGGGATGTGGTAGACTGCAAGTCTAATTTAAAACATTACTGGCACATGCCTCTAGGGGGAACTACCTGTATTGTTCAGCACTACTATTAAGGGGACACATTAGAACAAGAGTGTAAAAACCCCGCGCAGAATCCATGTTCAGTCATATTATGTGTGTTGCAGAATAAACGGCAGAGTTAGCCAAAGAAATAACTCAAGTGTGATCATTGCTACACGGTAGGATATCACAGATATCACAATATTTATGTGAATTTTCACAATAACAATATTCTCCACAATATATATTTACATATTTATTCCATCTAGCTACAATGCTCTGCACTGTGTTCATATATTCATATATTTATTCCATCCAGCTACAATGCTCTGCACTGTGTGTCTGTGTGTGTGTGTGTGTGTGTGTATATATATATATATTTTATAGTAATATGTACATATGTATATTAGCTGCTCTTGCTTGCTTGTTTTTTTTTTCTTGCCTTCTGATTGTTGCTCTGAGTGTTGCTATCCCTGTGCTGTTGCAATCCTGGAATTTCCCCGTTGTGGGACTAATAAAGGCTTATCTTATCTTATCTTAATATCACGAAATACAGTTTTTTCTTTTAAATTTATGAAAGACAGTTTCGCAGGCCAGTGTTAATTATGGTCAACATAGTCAGTTAAAACTTTTATTTCTCCAGTTTATAAAGAGCAGTTTAGAATGTGTTTCAAACTTTTTTTTAAAATTCTGCATCAAATATTATCAGAAAATATTATAAATCACCACATCTTAAGTGCACTGAGGGGTTAAGTTAATTCCCTTCCACAGCACATGGGACACCATGTGGTGTCTAGGGTCGGCGCCTATCTCCGTTTCTCTGACCCTTAGGACACACAGCTACTGTCAGTAGTGAAAGCTACAGTGGCAGGTCAGTCTTCTGGTAGCTCTGTGCGTTAACACACAGCGCACTGAGGGGTGGACTAGGACAAAAATTCAGACCTGGAATTTGACTTCCTCCGAGTCCACCCTGTTGTTGGAAACCAGAAACCACCACAGTTTTAGTAGGCCAACATTTTAAAATAACAGGTATCAAACTATTGGTCTTAATTTTTTCCAGAGCTCTCTATAACTACAGTATCTGTGTTTATCTGCATAACTATAATAAATGCATAATGTAGATTTTTTTTTAACTTGTTATCCACACTCCAGATGCAATAACTTTATGCTCCACAAGTGGGACCCCTTCCCACAGTTTGAGAACTGCACAGGTTCGTTATATGATACATCCATGCCACTACCGGGCCTACACACTGTTGTAGTTTTGGTGACTGTGTGGGTCTGTTTGCCTCAAACGTTTATCAAGAATTCATTTATATTCACAATTCATAGCAAAAACAAACGGACAAAAAAAATATCCAAAATGAAAGTTCTGTGCTTTCAAATGACCGTCATTTTGATTGTGGCTGTCTTAAGCAAACATCTCTGCTGCCATGGCATGGGGATTGTTAATTGTAACCTTCAGTGTATTTTTTATTACCCTAGCCTTTAAAGGTGGCCTTCAGGGTGCTTTCCTTTCATTAGCTTTTGAATGGAAATTTAAATGAGTTTCTCATATTTTCACCGTGGTTGAAACATCGTATAATGAAACCATAATTCATTCAGCAGTGGGAATGTAGTCATTAGTGTAGTTTTATTTGCGGAGGGCGCTATAAAAATATAAATGATATAATAACTTTTAAAACTAACTGAAATATTCATTTGAGAGCTGCTACCCTTTGCTGGACACATAATCACAAGTCGCCATTCATAGTGATCCTCAACTTTGTTTATTTAGAGTACTGACACATATTTGGCAAGTTATTAAGTAGCAGTGGTATCGTAGGATACCTATCTCTAACTACATATCAGACTCTAACAGAATTTATCTTACTTTGATTCATCCATCACATAAGGAGAAATAAATGATCCTATACTTCAGTTTTAAATTATCGCCATATACAATTATGTGAAAAAATTAGGACACCCTGTATAAGCCTCTGTGTGTGTGTGTGTTTGTGTGTGTGTGTGTGTGTGTGTGTTTTTACATATTTGGACATATGGATATTTAGTATCAATGTTAAAAATACCGGGAGATTCATGTAATACAACTAAACAATTAAAAATGAATTAAAGGACTTCCGGTTATGGCTGCCACGTAAGACGGACGTGTTTCACTCTGCTCTGCTCCTGGAGAAAAAAATCGGCAAATAACTCTCTCATTTGGGACAGAACGTATCCCAGCGTTTGGGCGAGGATATGTCGGCGAAGCCTAAGGCTGGAAAACCAGGTAAAGGAAAAAGCGAGCCGCCGAAACAGTCCAAATTAACGGACTTTCAGGTCTGTGACGCAGCAAACAAAACTCCATATATGGCAGAGGAGGCTGGCAACGGTGCGATATCTGCGGGGAGCGGCGCAGATGCGCTGATGGCTGCCATGAGTTCAATGAGAGCGGACTTTTCCTCTAGATTTGATGGGATTATGACAGCGTTGGAAGGAATAAGAAAGGAATTGGGTGACTGTGTAGAACGAACGGCGCAGATGGAGCTCCGTCTCGCTAGTGCTGAAGATGACGTCACCCGTCTTCAATTAAAGGTGCGCACTTTGGAAAAAAAAAATAAATGTCTAGAAGATAATATTTTGGATTTGGAATCTCGGTCGAGACAGAATAACTTGAGGCTGGTGGGTCTTCCAGAGGAATCAGAAGGTCGGGACGTATATTCCTTTCTGGAAAAGTGGATTCCGGAGGTGCTGGGCAGCGAGGAGTTGCAATCAGCAGTGGTTCTGGAAAAAGCACATCGTATTGGCCCATGGAGAGATAAGGGACCGCCGAGGACCTTAATTATGAAGTTTCTTAGCAACAGAGACAGGATGAAGATCTTCAACGCTGCACGAGCTAAAGGAGAGATTAAACACCAGGATCAGCAGGTGCGGTTCTACCCAGATTTGGCCACAGGAATCCAACAATTGAGGAAGCAGTTTGATCCCATACGTAAGGAGCTGCGCAACCTTGGGATTCGTCATGGTGTAATCTATCCTGCGAGACTGTTGACCACGTATGAGGGCAGAACCCACATCTTCAAGACCCCAGAGGAGGCGCAGGAGTTCATCAAGAAGATCAAAGAAGAAGAAGAGACTGGTGGGAGCTAAGCATGAACAAAATATAAGGTAGAATAATTAAGCATTTGCACAGGCATCTGACTGACTTGAAGTAAACAGCAAGTTTACAAAATATAGATTGTATTATATATTAAAAAAAAAACAAAAACAAAACAAACAAAAAAAAACTATGATGTACAAAGTTGTTAAAAATTTTGGAGTTAAGTTGGAAAACTACAGAGGAGAGTTAATGTTACGTCATTAAAAGCAGTAGAGTTAGGGTGATTGGGAGGATGAAGAAGGAGTGGCTTAGGCTGTTCCCCGTGGATGTGGAACGGTCGATGGCTATATCGGGAGACGGAATTTTTCTTTTGATTTTGGGGGGTTCGCCACAAGTGTGGGAAGGGGGAATTTGTTTGTGTGTAGTTTGTAGGATGAATGTTCAACCACTCATGTTTTTGCTTCTCTGTATGAGCATGTTTACACTGCAAGGTAATCCCAAACTCTCTATTGATCATAAACCAAAGTGTTAACCTTAATTTAACTTCATGGAATTGCAGAGGTCTACAAAATTTAAAAAAACTTAAACAAGTTATGAATAAAATAAAAGACATGGGTTCAAAAATTGTGTTTTTACAAGAAACTCATCTAATAGAGGAGGATATAAAAAGAATTAGGAGTAGATGGCAAGGAAGTGTATTCACCTCATCATTTTCATCCCGGGCCAGGGGAGTTATGACTCTCATACATAAATCAGTCCCTTTTCAAGTGAAAAATGTAATTGGAGACAAACTTGGAAGATATGTAATCATTCAAGGTTCTTTGCTATTAGAAAATATAAATCTTGTGAACTTATATGGTCCCAATATAGATGATCAAAAGTTCTTTGCTAATTTATTTCTTATTTTATCATCACTTACAGGGCAACATATAATAGCAGGGGATTTTAATTGTACATTGAATCCAGGTATAGATAGATCAACAGGACTGGATTGTACGCACAATGGATGTAGGATGACTATTAATCATTTTATGAAAGAATTGAGATTGTTAGATATATGGAGAGAAATGAAACCACAAGTTAAAGCCTATTCTTGTTATTCCAGTACCTACAAGACATTCTCACGTATTGATTATTTTTTGATTTCCACAGAATTAAGATCCAAGATTCAAAACTGCTTTTATGATAACATCGTGATCTCTGATCATGCACCCTGTTGTCTAATATATGTAGATAAAAAATTGACAAAGGAATCAGGTAGATGGCAATTTCAGCATAAATGGCTTCAGGATGAGGAATTTGTCAAGTATATAGAAAAACAGATAGACGAGTACTTTGACATCAATACTACACAAACATCAGCATGTGTAAAGTGGGAAGCTTTCAAAGCTTTTATTAGGGGACATATTATTAGTTATACAGGATCAAAATCTAAGAAGACTCGAGAGGAGAGAGCTAAATTGGAACATAAAATGAAAAGTCTTCAGGAAAAAGTGTATGCAGGAAGTGATCCAAGGTTGGAGAATGAATTACTGATTTTGAGAGCTGAATACGACAAAAAATCAGCGAATAGAGCTGCCTCGAGTCTTCTAAGATTGAAACAATCTTTTTATGAACAAGGTGAAAAATCAGGAAAATTATTGGCATGGCAGATTAAACAATTAGAAATTAAAACACCAATTACTAGTATTATAAGTAATGGACAGGTAGTTATAGATCCTTTAGAAATTAACAGAGCCTTTAGAGATTACTATGAAAAATTATATGATACTAAAAATGAATTTGATTTAACAAAACTAAATGGGTTTTTGAACGAACTATCTATACCGTGTATTCCAAATGAAAACAGGGAGATATTGGAGTCTAAAATTAGTCAAGAAGAAGTTGGGCTAGCCATTGATAATATGAAATCAGGAAAAAGTGCAGGACCAGATGGTCTTCCAGTTGACCTTTATAAGAAATTTAAGAATAAATTAATAAAACCTTTTTTGGAAATGGTTTTAGAAGCATTTCAAAATAATAATTTACCATCATACATAAATAATGCCTTAATTATACTGCTGCCAAAACCAGGTAAGCCCTCTAATAAATGTGAAAATATGAGACCAATAAGCCTATTAAACGCCGACCTTAAGATAATCTGTAAAATTTTAGCAAGACGAATACAAGAAATTTTACCAAATATTATTAATCGAGATCAGAATGGCTTTATAAAGGGAAGACAAGGCTTCCATAATGTAAGAAGACTATTTAATATTATTTATTTTAATAAAGAAGCACCGGATACAGCTCTCCTATCACTGGACGCCGAAAAAGCCTTTGATAGAGTTGAATGGCCCTTTCTTTTTGAAGTCCTACAAAGGTTTGGACTTGGAAATAATTTCATAAAATGGGTTCAAATAATATACAATAATGCTACAGCAGAAATCCTAACAAATAACAATATTTCAAAACCAATAAAAATCAATAGAGGATGTCGACAAGGCTGTCCACTTTCACCTTTACTGTTTACTATGGCAATTGAACCTTTAGCGATAGCGATACGTTTACATTCACAAATATATGGAATTAAAGTTGGACCAACAGAACATAAAATCTCCCTGTACGCCGATGACATAATTTTGTTTATGTCGAATCTAAAAAAATCAATTCCAACCTTGTTGAATTTAATAAAGAATTTTGGGGAAATATCAGGATATAAAATAAATAAAACTAAATCCTCAATATTAATGCTAAATGAGACCCAGAGAAATTACCCAGCCCCTGAGGTAAATCAATTCAATGTTGTAAATCAGTTTAAATATTTAGGAATCCAAATTGTGCCTAAGCTAGAATCAGTCGCCAGTGTCAACTATGAAGCCTTAATGACAGATATCAATGAGTTAACTCAGAGATGGATGTCACTACCAATGTCGATGATCGGGAGAATCAATATACTTAAAAGTAATATTTTACCTAAAATACTTTATTTATTTCAATACATTCCCTTATCACCACCTTTAGATTTATTCTCAAGAATAAAAAAAAAAGTTAGTGGAATTTATATGGAACAACAGGAGGGCTAGATTACGTCTGTCTTTATTATATTTACCATTTGATCGTGGAGGTCTGAAATGTCCAAATTTTATGTTGTATTATTGGTCGGCACAACTGAGGTCTATGACATATTATTTTTCATCAAATGATCTCCCTCACTGGACTGAAATGGAATCATACAATTTACCTTTACCTCTTCCCATATTCATATACTCAGATTCGGCAAAAAAATTACAAAAACAAGTTAAAAATCCATTTGTAAAGCATATGATCAAAATATGGTGTGAAGCTAAAAACTATTTAAAAGAACCACAGTTACTGTCACAATTTAGTCCAATATGGGGTAATCAATATTTTAAACCAGGGAGAGCGGACGCTGTATTTAAAGTATGGAATTTAAAAGGGATACAAAAGATTCAGGATTTATATTTGCCATGTGCAGATAACATAATGTCTTTTGAAGAGCTGAGGATCAAATTTAATCTCAATAGAACACATTTTTTTAAATATCTTCAACTTAGAAACTTTATTCGATCAAATCAAAATAAAGCTCTCACTCGACCTATCTATTCATCCTTGGAAAAAATGATGATGAAAGATAGTAAAAGAAAGGGTATTATTTCAGAGTTTTATAACTCATTGACACTATCTTCAAGTGAAAATTCACTGAAAAGATTAAACTACTGGAAAGAAGATCTGCAAACTGAAATTTCAGAGGAACAATGGGAATTGGCTTGTACAGAAGCTCAAACCAAATCAATAAATGTACGCCTTAAATTGATACATTTCAAATGGTTAATGCGGATGTATGTTACACCGGAGGAGTTAAATAAATATAACAAAAATATACCAGATACATGCACAAAATGCATGGAAAGTAAAGGAACTCTATTTCATTGTGTATGGGAATGTAGATTAATAAGAATGTTTTGGGAAGAGGTGAGGGTAACAATTGAAAAAATAATCTCAAAACAAATCATATTGAATCCTAAATTGTTTTTGTTGGGTCTGTACCCAGAAAAGCATAATTTTAATAAAAGTGAAAGAACATTCATAGACCTCAGTTTGCTTAATGCCAAAAAATGTATTGCACTATTATGGAAAAAGACTCATAGACCAGATGTGACTCAGTGGTTAAGACAGATGTTAACAAACCTTCCATTAGAAAGAATAACATATATACTGAAATCAAAGGAAATTGTGTTTGAGAATATATGGAGACCTTTTATTGATTATGTAAAAAATTTAAACATAACTTTTGAAGAAGAAGGTGAATGATGTGTGTGGACCTTGTAAATTCCAAACTGGTGAACATAATATGTATACTTATGTAATGGATTCTCTAGACTAAACAGAGGAGCATTGTTGAAGACTTGATTTTGTTGGTGGTTGTTGGTGTTTTTAGTGCATTTTTTTTTTTTTTTTTTTTTTTGTAGTACTTTAGTGTTAGTGTTTGATTGTTTGTATCATGTTTGTTAAAAAAAAAAAGGTTCAATAAAGATATTGTGGGAAAAAAAAATGAATTAAAGACTTTTTAAAAACTTTCTGTAAAATGTAATTCCAAACAAATAGTGAGGAATAAATTAGGACACCCCCCATCTTTTTTTAGGACACCCCCACATTCATTCCCACTTACAATGGCTAAAGTAAATTTTAAAAAAATACAAATAAAAACAAAAACAAAGAACTAGATACGTGAACATTTCTTAATAAAGAACTGAATATTTAAAGGGGTGTCCAAATTTTTTCACATGACTGTAAACATCACATTAAAAAGGCCTTCATAACCGATGTCAAAACTTATTATAGATGTCAAAACTTATTCCACAAGAATCTAGGTCTGATGGTACCAGCAACAGGCAGTCATTTGCACTGCTGCCTCACATCTGTAAGGTTTCAGGTTTGAATCCCAGAGTGGGCAAGGTCATTAGAATCACATTAGTTAATGATTATAAATAGAATAGATTGTGAATGTTATTGACAGTGAAAGCACTATATACAGTGCATCCGGAAAGTATTCACAGCGTTTCACTTTTTCCACATTTTGTTATGTTACAGCCTTATTCCAAAAGGGATTAAATTCATTTTAATTTAATTCATTCAATTGCGGCACTTGGCCGCAATTTCAGAGTTTACTACTGACATTCAACACGTCGCCAGTAAGCTCAATGTCATGGCTGATTGTCTGTCGCGTGCGTTAGCCTCTCCGGTCTACGTGGGAATAGATTTCCCTGCAATGGCTGCGGAGCAAGCCGCAGACATTTGCGCGCCCCAGTCTGCACTTACTGGGTTAAGGCTGGAGAGCAGAGTGGTGCAAGAAGGGTTAGGGTTGCTCTACGACATCTTCACCGGCTGCCTGCGCCCAGTAGTTCCGAGCTCTTGGCGCCATCGCGTTTTTGAGTCGGTCCACTCTCTTTTGCATCCGGGAGTGCGCACTTCGGTGAAGCTAGTGGGGGCGAAATTTGTCTGGCCACGCTTGCACAAGGACGTGAAAGAGTGGGCTGCAGTTTGCGTCACGTGCCAGTGGGCCAAAGTGCACAAGCACACCAGAGCCCCCCTCGAGCCGTTCCAAATCCTGGCCAGGAGGTTTGACCATATCCACGTGGATTTGGTAGGAATCCTCCCGCCGTTGCAAGCTTTCATGCACCTTTTAACAATTGGACCGCACCACGTGTTGGCCTGAAGTGGTCCCGCTGGTTTCTACCACATCCGCAGAAGTGGCTCGTGCTTTTTTGTCGGCTTGGGTTGCATGGTTTAGATCCCCATCGGACATCACTTCCAACAGGGGTCCACAGTTTGTTTCGGAACTCTGGTCTGTGATGGCACAGAGCCTAGGGGTCAAAATTCACCACACTACCGCGTACAACCCCCAGGCTAATGGGTTATGCAAGCGTTTTCATAGGTCACTTAAAGCAGCGCTCAGAGCTTCGCTCATAGCTTCGCTCATGGATGCAAATAGGTTGACTGCCTGTCCTGGGTTCTTTTAGGGTTGCACTCTGCACCTAAGGAGGATTTGGCAGCCTCCCTGGCAGAACTAGTTTTTTTCTCAGCCGCTGTGGATCCCCGGAGAGTTTTTACCAGAAAACTTCGCACTCGAGGCTGATCCGCCCGACCAGTTTTTGCACAGTACAGAGGCTTTTATTGTACAGGGCCCTGCCCACCATTGTTTTCCCCGTACCTTCATCCCAAAAAGCTTGCAGAATGCCAGTTTTGTTTTTGTTAGGCATGATGCGCACCGGACCCCGCTGCACTCACCGTACGACAGGTGCTGGAACCTGGGGCGAAGCATTTTGTGTTAGACTTGGGGGGATGTAGGGAGACCATCTGCATTGACAGGCTAAAGCCTGCTTTTGTGTTGGCAGATGAGCAGTTGGTGTTGGCCCAAGCTCCCCGGCGCAGACGCCCACCGTTGGTGGCTCCGCAAGTTGGCGATCCCTCGACAGGGACCTGCGCTCGCGAAGTGAATGTGTTTTCTCCCCCTCCCTTTTTCCCTCCACAGACTGACGTGCCCTCCTGTACACCCTGCCAGCAGGGCGGCTCGACTGGATCAGCGACACCCCACTACAGCAGCTATGGGCACTGGCTCAAGCCCAAAGGACGGGGGGTTAGTACCCTTTCTGGGTGTTCGGAGGGGGGGGGGCATGGCGTGGGACTTCTCCACCCAGAGAAGAAGGCAACTGGGGAAGGGGAGAACAGTGGACCGAGAGAGGAGGTGTCACCGGGGAGGTATCAGACTGGACAGTAAGGACTATGCGCCCCCCTGGGGAGAGGAGTAAAAGCCAGAGCCGCTGGAAGAAGAAGGGTGTGAGAGCGGCGCCGGTGTTATGTCATGTTAATGTGCCACACAGGCTTGGTTCTAAACACAATGAATGATGGTCCGAAGTTCCGGGGCTCAATGCATGGTATTAAAGATATAAAAGAGGAATGCACAGAGACCTGGGAGCTCTTTTACTGTACTGTGTGTTGGAGATTGTTACGTGTGGCCCTCGCGAGCCACACAATGAGAGCCGAGGGCGAGCCAGTGAGTTTGCGATGTTTTATTGTGATAGGGAACAGGGAATAAGGAACACGGCCTCGTGGGGCCAAAAAGCACAAATACTCATACAGGTGTAACACTCACAAATAATGCAAAACGATGAGCAGGTGGCTGGCGCCGGACGTAGGGGTTCCAGCCTTCGATGTGCAAAGTCACAGCCCCGAATGATCGGAGCTGCTCCTTTTTATACTCATTAGCAGCGCCTCAGCTGATGAGGGTTAATTGGGCTCCAGCCGTCCCGTATAACTGACAGCTGGGAGCCCGCTGAGACGCTGTCACAGAAAGAACCGGGCTGAGGGGGAATATGGTCTGAGCGCCGGATGACACGGCGTCTCACCCCATGTGACAGAGATGGAATAAAGTTTCTGTGTCATTCGGCTCGTTGCCTTGCCTGCTTCCTTTTTCCACAACATTTCATTATTCTTTTGTTTGATGATTTTTACACTGTAGCACGTGTTTTTTTTATAGATTTCATTGATTTTTTTTTAACTAATTTCTAAACAGGTAATAGATACAGTGACATCTAAGAAAATCTTTAGAAGATCATGGATTCTCATGAAGAGGCAGGAATTCTGTCGCAGCCAGAGTAAGTTTTATTCCCAATTTGATTACGATAATTTTTTTCAATTTCTCGTGTATTTTTCTCTCATTAGCTTTGTCTCAAATTGCTTTATCATTGTATGTTACTTTTCCTGTGTTTCTTTTGGATAAGTCTTATATAAAATCTTATGTTATATTTTTAGAGTCTTCAGATGATGTCTGTGGGAGCAGTCTCCAGCAGTGGGACAGGGCAGGGATGGAGCCAGGTTGGCTGTCATGCTCCTGCAGATCTTCCCCGTAGCAGGTCACCTATTCCCAGGTATTAGCTTTGTCTCAAATTGCTTTATCATTGCATATTAGTTTTCCTGTCTTATATTTATTACTAGGTAAAAATAGGTAACTATTTCTATGCTGTTGAACATTTTTTGTGGACACACACCTTTCTTTTGGATAAATCTGTGATGACCCGCTCTCTGCCATTATCTGCCACAGCTGCGCGCACACCTGTGGCTCATCACTCTCGGCCTATATAACCTGCTCTGCCTGCAAGACTGGCACGGAGCCGTCTGTCTCCCTGGCTACGCGAAGCTCTATGCTCACCGACCAGCCTAACATTCAGCCCTTGTCATCCCTGCCGTGCCTGCTTCTTCCTGGAAGGATTCTCCTCATTCTCCAAGTAAGCACTTCGTTCTACTGATCTGTTCAGCGTCATCCCCTGTGCACAGGTGGAACTTCCAGGCGGCGGAATCCTTTCCTCCAGGCGTCGGACTACGCCAACCTCTCACCATCTCACTGTCTCTCATCAGCAGCGCTGGGTGGCTGACGCTGTCCTTCGGGACAGCCTCCAGGCCAACCTCCATTCACCACCACAGCTGTAACAGTAAGCCTCAGTCAATCCACCAATACATCCCTGTGTTGAACTGTGCTAACACCGTGCCTCTGCTCTGTCCTCAGGGTTGCCAGATTGTATGGCGTTCTGCTCACTCCCTGCTGTCTCGAGTCTACGAATCCACACACCTACATCCACATTTACTTTGCACGCATGCATCCACACACGAACATTATTACAATAAAGATAACTGAAACTACTTTTGAGCTTGTGTCTGTTCCCTGGGTCTGTGCATTATGTCAAAATCTTATATAAAATCATATGTTATATTTTACTCTATGCAAAAGGAACACCCCTTGGATGTGTAGAGAGTGCAATGTGGGGCTGTGTATTCAGGTGGACAGGAAATGCTTTTTTACCTTTCACAACACCTAAAACGCCTGGACATGATAACAAAAAATGTCTGTAAATTGGACACAGAGTCATCTAGACAAACAAATTTTGGACATGTATAATACGTTTATTTTCATTTTTGATACCCTAAATATTTTGTTCATGTACATTTCAGATGTCTCCCAGCTGGTCTGGGAACGCCTTGGTATCCCCTCTGAAGAGCTGGAGCAGGTGGCTGGGGAGAGGGAAGTCTGGGCTTCTCTGCTTGAACTGCTGCCTCCGCGACCCGGACCTCCGGAAAAGCGGTAGAAGATGGATGGATGGCATTTCAGATGTTTATAAAGGGTAAACTGATGAAAATTCAAATCCATTTTTTTGTTATACTCTGTTTTAAGCATTTGTAACACATAATAATGACAAATACTTGGCAGATTTTGAAATTGACACTTCACCTGAAAAAAGGAGCAAAATATTTCACGAAAAAACATTGTATAACATATTTATTGGCATAAAAAGATAAAAATTACCAGGCAAACTGTTATAATTACAGGAATAAGACGGATAAGCCTGTGGGTTTCTTTTTTTTTACATATTTGGACATATGGATATTTAATGTCAATGTTAAAAATACTGGGAAATTCATGTAATGTAACTAAACAATTGAAAATGAACTGAAGACGTTTTTCAAATTTTCTGTAAAAGGTAATTCTAAACAAATAATGAAGAATAAATTAGGATACCTCCATCTTTTTTAGGACACCCCCACATTCATTCCCACTTAAAATGGCTAAAATAAATGTTAAAAAACGCAAATAAAAACAGAAACAAGGTTAGACATAGATACGGGAGCATTTTTCAATAAAGAACTGAATATTTAATGGGGTGTCCTGATTTTTTCACATGACTGTATGATGCATGATAAGTATATACACATTATTACACAGCTGGACATGAAATACTAATCACATACTAATGCCTGACACTTGCGCACCAAAAAAATTACTGGTATAATTAGCCTCTACAAAAACATACTAGATCAGCTACAGACACTAGATCATACTAGATCGAAACATACAGTCAAATTATGATGTCCATGATGTGCCACATCAGCTGTTTTATGGACGTCATAATTTGATTGTATTAGTTCACTTTTCAGAACAGCTGATGTGGGTGACAGTCACATGCCAAGGTATGAAACAACCTTTTACTTTTTTTTAATTTACCTTTTGTTCTTATTAAAGACAAAAATAGAAAGATGTCTTTACCTACAGTACTTGAACAAACCTTTTACTTTGTCTGAATAGAAGAACAAGACCAAAATTATGACATTGTTTCTTTCATTGTGTTATCTTTTTATTTATTTGTTTAGTTATTTAAGTTATAGATCTTAAACTAAATGATATGTATTTTGTAGGTGTTGCACTCTCAATGCCTAAATGAAACTCCCCTCAAGCCAAGGGTGATCCTCAGCTCCAGCGGCCAAGTGGAGTCCATACACTGCACATGCATGTTGTGACAACCAGTGTTTCCAGACCTCAATGACAACTGTGAATAAGGTTTGCTACCCCAAAAATACCACTTTAACAGCAGCCATAAGATGAAGAATAGACCATGAGGAAGAAACAAGACAGATCTACATCACCCTAACAGCACCACTACATGTAAACCTGCAAGTGGAACCATGTGGGTTTGTAATAAATCCATCCATGCCAGAAGTTGGAGCATCACCAGATGGTCTCATTGGCTGCACCTGTTGTCAGAAAGGCTGTCTGGAAATATTTATATCTTATTTCTGATGTCATTATACTGTATAGCATTCCATACCTATTATACACTGGGGAATGTTACAATACTATAACACAAATAAAGCAATTGAGAACTGCAATAAATGTCATTTTATTTTTGTGAAACATGGGGTATAATAAACATGTACAAGATGAGTAATATGGCTTACAGCAGTTAGTCAGTCAGTCTTCTGGCAAGTCTGTTGACTTGAAATGTTATCAGTTTCCAGGCCTGCCAGTCTAGCATGGCCATCCTAAGGTTTCTGGCTGGCATCCCAGTAACTCTCTAGGACCATTTTTAGGGTGGTATTGGGTCTCCCAACTTTATATCTTGCTTCTGACATGATGTTGGGCCCAGGGAACACGCACACAGGCTCGAGTGAGATTCAAAAGCTTTATTCAACAACAACAGGTGTTTGGATGCGTGAGTGTGAGGTGTGAATGGACTGCTGGAGGACAGGGAGCGCCGAGGGCGGAAAAGTGCGCCGTGCAGCCAGGCAGCCCTAAGGGCAGAGCAAAGACAGGAGTGAGTAATGATCTTCACCACGCAGAATTTACACACAAAGTGCTGCTTACTTGCAGATGTCGAGGTGGCTGGCGTTGGCAAGTTGCAGACTCCTGCCTGGAGGACAGCGCCCAGGTGCGCGCTCGGCGAAGTGAGGATGGGATGGACAAGGATGAGACGAAGGAGGGAGTAGCCGCCGCCTGGAGGATCCACCTGTGCACAGGGAAGAATACTGGAGAGCAGGTAAGGGAATAACAGCTTACATGCATGAGGACCGAAGGCGCAGGCCAGGAAGGAACGGTCGTGCGCTGGAATTGGTAGCGTAGACGAGCAGACGGCTCCAGGCTGAGGCTCCAGGCAGAGCGGGTTAAATAGTTGAAAGCTGATGAGGCGCAGGTGTGCACGCGGCTGAAACAGATGACGGGTGAGAGCGAGTTGTGACAGTACCCCCCCCCCCCCCCAAGCAGCGCCTCCCGGCGCTGGCTTACCTGGGTGCACCCGGTGGAACTCTGCGATAAGTTGTTTATCCAGCACAAAGGAAGGGTGCACCCAGGACCTCCACTCCAGGCCATACCCCTCCCAGTCCACCAGATATTGTAGCCTGCGACCCCGGCGGCGGGAGTCCAGGATGGAGGTGACCCTCCACGCCGGGTCACCGTCGATCATCATGGGAGGGGGAGGCACCCTAGGAGGAAGACAGAGTGGGTCAGAGATCACAGGTTTGACTTGGGAGACGTGGAATATTGGACAGACATGGAGGGAGGGAGGGAGAGCCAAACGCACAGCCACCGGGTTAATTACCTTAGTCATCGGGAAGGAACCGATAAAGCATTGAGCCAGCTTCTTCTTCTCCGCCTTCAGGTTGATGTCACGGGTTGATAACCACACCTGCTGACCCACCTGGTAACGAGAAGCGGCTCTCCTGTGGCGATTTGCTGCGTTGGAGTAGCGTGCTGCCGTGTGTAATAGCGCTTGGCGCGTCTTGGTCCACAGGCGCCGGCAGCATCTGAAATGCACCTGGATGGAAGGAACTGCCACCTCACCCTCTTCTTTGGGGAACAATGGGGGGTCGTACCCCAGGAATGCCCGGAAAGGGGACATCCCGATGGCCGATGATAAGGTGGAATTATGGGCATACTCCACCCAGGGGAGATGGGTGCTCCAAGAAGAGGGACTTGAGGAGGTGACACAGTGCAAAGCAGCCTCCAGCAACTGGTTGGTGCGCTCGCACTGCCTATTGGACGGTGGGTGGTGACCAGAGGAAAGACTCACCGTGGCCCCCAGGGCGTGGCAAAGGCACCTCCAGACCTTGGACACGAACTGAGGGCCCCGGTCGGAGACGACGTCAGGCGGGATCCCATGTAGCCTGACCACATGCTGGACCAATAGATTGGCTCTTTCCTGCGCCGTAGGGAGGCCGTGGAATGGCACGAAATGGGCAGCCTTAGCCAACCCGTCCACGATGGTCAGGATGGTGTTGTAGGTGTTGGACGTGGGAAGACCAGTGATGAAGTCTAGGGCTACATGGGACCAGGGCCTACTGGGGACCGGCAGGGGGTGGAGAAGCCCCGCTGGGGGGGAGGTCGAGGTCTTGTTCATAGCACACTGTGAACAGGCACGGACGTAATTGGCGACATCACTCCGAAGTCTGGGCCACCATGGAGGAGCTCCACCAGCCGGGAAATTCCAGGATGACTGGCGAGTTTAGAAGTGTGTGCGTAGTGGATAACGTCACCCCGGACAGATGATGGCACAAACAGCTTCCCAGCTGGGCCACCGCCAGGATCAGGTTCGGCCTCCTGAGCTCTCCGGACCTTGTCCCTGATGGACCATGAAATGGCCCCCACGACGCACGAGGCCAGCAGGATGGTGTGGTCTTGCTCCTCTGGGGCCTCTGGAGCGAACTGTCTGGATAGAGCGTCCGATTTGCCGTTCTTGGAGCCAGGCCGACAGGTGATCGTGAATCTAAAGTGGCCGAAGAACAGAGACCAACGTGCCTGGCGGGCATTCAGATGCTTGGCCGTCCTTAGGTACTCCAAATTTTTGTGGTCGGTCCAGACCACAGAAGGCTGCGCTGCCCCCTCCAGCCAATGACGCCACTCCTGCAGCGCGAGCTTCACTGCCAGGAGTTCCCTGTCACCGACGTCATAGTTCCACTCCGCTGCAGACAGGCGCCAGGAGAAGAAGGCGCAGGGGCGCACCACCCCATCCACCGGAGAGCACTGAGACAAAACTGCCCCCACCCCTGTGTCGGATGCATCCACCTCAACCAGGCACTGAAGTGTGGGGTCAACCTGGGTCAGGACCCGGGAGGAGGAGAACTCCATCTTCAGCGTCTCGAAGGCCAACGCGGCTTCCTCTGTCCACCGGAACAGCACCTTAGGGGAGGTGAGGCGGGTCAGGGGAGAGGCGATAGAGCTGTACTTTGGTATAAAACGGCGGTAGAAGTTGGCGAATCCTAGGAATTGTTGCACCTGTTTCCTGGATGAGGGAGTGGGCCACTCAACCACCGCTTTGACCTTGGCAGAGTTGGGGAGAAGCTGGTTGTGGGACACAACGAAGCCCAGGAAGGAGGTCTTGTTGGTGTAGAATTCGCACTTCTACGCCTTTACGTACAACCTGTTCTCAAGGAGCCGCTGGAGGACCCGCCTCATGTGGGCCTGATGATCCTCCCGAGATCGGGAGAAGATCAGGATGTCGTCCAGGTAGACGAATACAAAGACCCCCAGGAAGTCATGAAGGACATCGTTTATGAGTCATTGGAAGATGTCCGGAGCGTTGGTGAGTCCAAACGGCATGACCAAATACTCGAAATGGCCGCTGGGCATCCGGAACCCCATCTTCCACTCGTCGCCCTCCCAGATCCGAACGAGGTGGTATGCGCTGCGGAGGTCCAACTTGGTAAACCAGGAGGCCCCCTGGAGGGAGTTGAAAGCGGAGTCCATGAGGGGCAACGTGTATTTATCTTTCACTGTGATGTCATTTAGGGCCCGAAAGTCAATACACGGCCGCAGGGACCCATCCTTCTTGGAAACGAAGAAGAATCCAGCTCCAAGTGGGGATGAGGAGGGGCGGATGATGCCTGCGCTGAGGGACTCCCTGATGTATGCGTCCGTGGATTCCCGCTCCGGGGCAGACAGGCTGTAGAGACGACCAGAAGGCAAGGGCGCCCCCGGGCGGAGATTTATGGCGCAATCATACGGGCGGTGGGGGGGAAGAGACAGCGCTTTGGACTTACTGAAGACGAGCCCCAGGTCGTGGAACTCCGGAGGCACCAAGGAGAGATCCAGCGGGGGTGAGTCGGAGGAAGGGAGAGGCACAGACGGGGCGCAGGCAGCGGACTGGAGGCAGGCTCCCATGCAGAAGGTTCTCCAGGAGAGGACGCTGCCGGACTGCCAATCGAAAACCGGGTTGTGAAGACGCAGCCATGGGTAGCCCAGGATGACGGGAGCAGCCGAGGTGAGCAGGACGAACAGGCTTAAGTCTGTGATTGCCAGAGATGATGACGGAGGCGGGTTTAGTACGATGAGTGACCCTCTCCAGAGGTGTGTGGGAGAGAGTGACAAGGTTAAGGGGGGCTGGCAACGCTTGGCACGGAATGCCCAGGCGGGTTGCCAGACTCTTGGAAATAAAGTTCTGTTCCTCCCCCGAGTCCACCAGTGCGTGAGTGACATGCCCGATGGAGTTATGACAGAACCTGATTGGAAGGAGGCATTTGGAGAGGGGATTGGACTGGGTTGCATCCGCGAGGCCCCCTATAACAACTCGCGGACTCCCCCCTTTTGGCTTAACCGGGCAGACCTCCACAGAGTGCTGGTCATCTCCGCAATACATGTAGAGACCCAGCGCCCTGGGGCGCTGTTTCTCCGCCAGTGGAAGCTTGGTCCGCCCGATTAGCATAGCCTCAGATTCGTCGGCGGACTCCGGAGCGGGTAACGCCAGGGGGTGAGACTGAGAGGCGTGGGCGGAAGCTCTGCTTGAGCAGCAGTAGGACTTCCGCTCAGCAGCCCGCTCTCTCAGCCTGTTGTCTAAGCTAATTGCTAGTGAAATTAATTCGGACAGCCGTTCCGGCTGGTCCCGGCAGGCCAGCTCGTCCCGCAGACTAGAATTCAGACTACAGAGAAAGATGCTGCAGAGGGCAGCATCGCCCCAGCCAACTTCCTCCGCTGCCACCCAGAAGTCGACAGCATAATCGGCTGCCAATTGACTACCCTGGCGAAGGTTGAGTAGCCGATTGGTTAGCACGCTGTCATGATCCGAGTGATCAAAGACTTCATTGAAGTCGTGCACGAACTGGGCATAGGTCAGGCTCGCGTAGCTGGGCCTCGCCATAATAGCGTAAGCCCAAGCTAACGCTCGCCCTTCCAGGAAGTTGGCAACATACCCAAACCGGCTATGGTCAGACGGAAAGTCCCCGGGGACGCGCTGGAACACCAACTCACACTGGAGAAGAAACTCGTGCGCTTCGCCGAGTCTTCCGCTGAAGCGCGAGGGTGTTGGAATGGGGGTGAGCCGGGTTGGCGGCCCCGGGCTAGCCTGGCTAGCTAGGGAAGGGACGGGAGCTGGCCCGCTATGCTGAGCCGGAGGGAACGCCTGCTGGGGACCCAGACGGTCCAACTGGTGAGTGATGTTAGTGAGCTGATTGAGAATAACCTGCTGCTGATGAGCAATTAAATCCACTCGAGCCTCGAGGGTGGATAATAGGCGTGCGAGCCCGCTGTCCGCTGGGCTGCTTTGCTGGAGCTGTACTGACATGATGTCGGGCCCAGGGAACACCCACACAGGCTCGAGTGAGATTCAAAAGCTTTATTCAACAACAACAGGTGTTTGGATGCGTGAGTGTGAGGTGTGAATGGACTGCTGGAGGACAGGGAGCGCTGAGGGCGGAAAAGTGCGCCATGCAGCCAGGCAACCCTAAGGGCAGAGCAAAGACAGGAGTGAGTAATGATCTTCACCATGCAGGGTTTACACACAAAGTGCTGCTTACTTGCAGATGTCGAGGTGGCTGGCGTTGGCAAGTTGCAGACTCCTGCCTGGAGGACAGCGCCCAGGTGCGCGCTTGGTGAAGCGAGGATGGGACGGACAAGGATGAGACAAAGGAGGGAGTAGTCCGCCGCCTGGAGGATCCACCTGTGCACAGAGAAGAATACTGGAGAGCAGGTAAGGGAATAACAGCTTACGTGCATGAGGAACGAAGGCGCAGGCCGGGAAGGAACAGTCGTGCGCTGGAATTGGTAGCGTAGACAAGCAGACAGCTCCAGGCTGAGGCTCCAGGCAGAGCGGGTTAAATAGTTGAAGGCTGATGAGGCGCAGGTGTGCACGCGGCTGAAACAGATGATGGGCGAGAGCGAGTTGTGACAGCTTCAGGTTCCCAGAGTAATACTTGGGTAGCTGGCTGGTCATGGCGGAGAACATGACCGCACAGCACCATCCAATGCTTGGCTATGATGTTCGAGAACCTTAGGAGGGAGCCATAAAGTAGATCATTTGACCAACGTTCCTGCCAGCTGATGTTAAGAACCCTTCTTAGCATTCTGGTATATGTGCCATTCAAGGACTGCACTTGCATTTTGGTCACGGGAGCCCACTCCCATCTGGATAAGGGAAGTGGCACAGTGAGGATCCTCTTTTTGGATTTCTCCAGTGACTTCAATACCATTCGGCCCCCCTTGCTTCGGGATAAAATAAGCAAGATGGGAGTGGACTCCCACCTGGTGGACTGGATCTCTGACTACCTCACTGGCAGACCACAATATGTCGGGCTGAAGGATATTACGTCTGACACCATTGTCTGCAGCACTGGAGCCCCCCAGGGCACAGTATTGACCCCTCTTCTCTTCACCCTGTACATCTCGGACTTCTGCTACAACTCGGAGCTGTGTCATATTCAGAAGTATGCCGACGACACAGCCATTGTTGGGTGTATCAGGGATGACAGAGAGGAGGAGTATCGGAGACTAGTAGGGGACTTTGCTGCATGGTGCCACACTAACCACCTACAGCTCAACACCTCTAAGACGAAGGAGCTGGTTATTGATTTTGGGAGCTCTAGACCAAGACCTCAACCAGTCCTGTTAGAGGGAGCTGAGGTGGAGGTTGTGGATTCATACAAATATCTCAGGTTGTGGTTGGATAATAAATTGGATTGGACAACATACATTAGCCACTTGTATGGGAAGACACAAAGTAGGATGTACTTCCTAAGGAGATTGCGGTCCTTCAACATCTGCAGCAAACTTCTGCGGATATTTTACCAGTCGGTGGTTGCCAGTGTCCTCTTTTACTCTGTGGTGTGCTGGGGAGGCAGTATATCCAAGAAGGATGCGTCCAGACTGGATAAACTGATCAGGCGGGCCGGCTCTGTGGTCGGCGCGAAGCTGGACACCCTGGTGACGGTGGCAGAGATGAGGACTCTGGATAAACTGTTGGATATAATGGACAACGTCAGCCACCCTCCGCACACCATCATCAGTGACCAGAGGAGCCTGTTCAGTGAAAGACTGCTCCTTACCAAGTGTCGGACCAACAGGCTCAAGAACTCTTTTATCCACCATGCCATCACACTCTATAACTCCTCACTTGAAGGGGGGGGGGGGGGGACATAGAGTACAGAGGACAGTAGGGGATTCATAGTGAAATAACCTTAACTTAACCATACTTGTACAAGCCATATTTAGCCTTATTACCTCCGCCAAGGAGGTTATGTGATCATCGGCGTTGGTTTGTCTGTTTGTCTGTTTGTTTGTTTGTTTGTTTTCTTGTTTGTTTGTTAGCAAGATAACTCAAAAAGTTATGGACGGATTTTCATGAAATTTTCACAGATTGTCACAAATGGGGTATCCTACAGATGATTACATTTTGGTGGTGATCCGGATCACCGTCCACAAGAAAATCGCCACTATGCAAAATGCCATTTTCGTGAATAACTACTGAACCACTAATCCTATCATTGTGAATCCAATTGCTAGTCAGATGTTTTCATGGTCAAGGAATCTGAAAATGTACACACAAACACTGTATGGGGGGAACTGTGGCGAAAACCCCCATTACGGAAAATGCGATTTTCGTGAATAACTACTGAACCACTAATCCTATCACTGTGAATCCAATTGCTAGTCATATGTTTTCATGGTTAAGGAATCTGAAAACGTACACACAAACACTGTATGGGGGGAACTGTGGCGAAAACCCCCATTACGGAAAATGCGATTTTCGTGAATAACTACTGAACCACTAATCCTATCATTGTCAATCCAATTGCTAGTCATATGTTTTCATGGTCAAGGAATCTGAAAACGTACACACAAACACTGTATGGGGGGAACTGTGGTGAAAACCGCCATTACGGAAAATGCGATTTTCGTGAATAACTACTGAACCACTAATCCTATCATTGTCAATCCAATTGCTAGTCATATGTTTTCATGGTCAAGGAATCTGAAAACGTACACACAAACACTGTATGTGGGGAACTGTGGCAAAACCCGCCATTATGGAAAATGCGATTTTCGTGAATAACTACTGAACTGTGATCTATATTAATCATATATCCCATAACCTACATATGTATAAGCATGTGAGAATGTTTGGTGATTACATATGTAAAGCGACTTCACACCTCAGAACAGGACAAAGAGGTCTCAACCGTCAGTGGAGATCAAAGAGCATCCGAGGCGCTGTGGTGGAGACCAGATCGATCGCCCTGACCTCCCAGGGCCAGGTGGAGGGATACGAAGACAAAGGAGGGGGATTAAGATAATGCGGGATGTCAGCTTTGATATGCATGTCTTTTGTTATGTGTAGGTATAAGTATGTAGAGCTGAATGTGTTCTTCCTCTATTCTACTTCTGCTTCTGCACTGAGATGAGACTTGTTAGAGGAGCGAAGCTGATAATAAACTTTGGTTTATAAGTCACATCGCCTCGTTATTCCAAGCTCTTCTACATGAACCACTAATCCTATCATTGTCAATCCAATTGCTAGTCTTATGTTTTCATGGTCAAGGAATCTGAAAACGTACACACAAACACTGTATGGGGGGAACTGTGGCGAAAACCGCCATTATGCAAAATGTGATTTTTGTGAATAACTACTGAACCACTAATCCTATCATTGTGAATCCAATTGCTAGTCATATGTTTTCATGGTCAAGGAATCTGAAAACGTACACACAAACACTGTATGGGGGGAACTGTGGCGAAAACCGCCATTACGGAAAATGTGATTTTCGTGAATAACTACTGAACCACTAATCCTATCATTGTGAATCCAATTGCTAGTCATATGTTTTCATGGTCAAGGAATCTGAAAACGTACACACAAACACTGTATGGGGGGAACTGTGGCGCTTGGCGGAGGTCTGCGCTCTCCGGGTGCTTTTCTAGTATTTATACTGTGTGCGGTGGCATGAAATAAAGCGGCGTTGTTGGAGGTTTTAAGTAGAGTTTTATTATCATACCGCCGTCACGGGATCCCCTCTCCAGCCCAAGTGTGTGCAGGCTGGATGGGGATCCTCTGGCTCTCAGAGAAGGAGAGGAGAGGCGGACACATGTGTGTCCTACAGCAGAGGTTGAAGTGTGAGTGAGAGAGAGAGCATGGATTTCAGTCAGCTTAAATACCAGTTACAAACAATGCATGAAAGGCATTCACAGCAGGGAGTATGGCATTTGCATTTGAGAGGCATACATCACAATAGACAGATTTGCTAGACTTTGCTCCAGCTGCAGAACAAAGAGGTTAACAGGCACATCTACATATTGATCTGAGTCTCTAGGTCACAGTAAGGACAGGACACATGAACACAATACATGAAAGGTGACATTATCACAGTAGTGTAGCGGAAAAAACCAGGAGTAGCGAGTTGTCTGTCCTTAGTCTGTTTGTGGGGGTTTTCCCAAACCGCCACAGCTCCCCCCCAGAGGGCTCGGCAGGTGGTCAAGACCTCGATAGTGCATCTTGGGCAGCGAGCAGGGAAAAGCTCTGTGCAGGAGGGGGTGGAGGGGGGTGGGGGTAGTAAAAGCCGGCCGGAGACGATGAAAACGTCCAGGCCGCGCAAAAATTGCTTGTGGGTCCGCGATGTCGAAGGGCTGGTCCCGTTGAACGTGCAGAGGTCCACAAGAAGAAAAATTAGTCACTGGCTCCTCCCGCGATTAAGTCCTGCAAGGATTAATAGCGGCCATGAAGAAAAGAGGAGGCTGCGTGGCGGCTGTGATGAGGGCAGAGGGACTGGCGTGTTGACTTTAGGTTCAGGCGTAACCCTAAAGCCTCGGGAACCGCAGACAGCTGAATTTCCCTTGTGTGCCGTGGCTGAGACTATTAACAAATCCTTCGAGCATGCTGCATGCGTGCCTCAGGTGAGCGAGCAGCCCTGAAGGGCAGCGGCGAAGGAGGAAGGCAGTCTGTGGAGCCGTATGTGTCCCGTGCGTGGTGCGCCGTGCCCGTGACTCCCCGGTGCGTGTGCCGGGGTCCCGTGCGTGGGTGGGCCGCTGGAGAAGAGAACCAGGGTCAGGGAGCTTGCTGGAGATCATCCCTGTTGTCTGTTGGAGCGGTGAAGGAAAGTAGACGCTCTGTCACTCGCTCGGTCATGGTGCGTTCAGGTCCACGTGTGCTCCGTCGGCCATGGGGATCGCCGTCGTGGAGAGGGGACGAGGTGCATGCGCTCTCTTGAGGAGGGGCTGTGAGCGCGGCCGGCCCAGCGTGGATGTGCCGATCTAGGCGTGCAGATCTCACCATGAAACATTGCTGCAGCGTTCCCGGTCGTGGGTGGTCTCCGGAGAGTTTCAACCTGGAAACTCTGCGTCGAAATCTCCCTGAAGCAGAAGGGAGCTGTTGCGTTCGCTTGTCGTCGGAGAATCACCGCCGGGTGTTGCGTTCGCTGGCAGCGTGTTCGTTTCAGCGTCGGGTCACCAGTGCCGCGGCATGAAATAAAGCGGCGTTGTTGGAGGTTTTAAGTAGGTTTTATTAATCATACCGCCGTCACGGGATCCCCTCTCCAGCCCAAGTGTGTGCAGGTTGGATGGGGATCCTCTGGCTCTCAGAGAAGACACAGAGTGCGTGTCTGCAGCAGAGGTTGAAGTGTGAGTGAGAGAGAGAGCATGGATTTCAGTCAGCTTAAATACCAGTTACAAACAATGCATGAAAGGCATTCACAGCAGGGAGTATGGCATTTGCATTTGAGAGGCATACATCACAATAGACAGATTTGCTAGACTTTGCTCCAGCTGCAGAACAAAGAGGTTAACAGGCACATCTACATATTGATCTGAGTCTCTAGGTCACAGTAAGGACAGGACGCATGAACACAATACATGAAAGGTGACATTATCACAGTAGTGTAGCGGAAAAAACCAGGAGTAGCGAGTTGTCTGTCCTTAGTCTGTTTGTAGGGGTTTTCCCAAACCGCCACACTGTGTACAGTATATTATGTTAAGTGTTTATTAAGTGTTTATTAAGTGTTTATTTTTTTCTTTTTTGCTTTTCTGATCTGTATGCTCCTTTTATGTGCTGCTGGAAATTTTAAATTTCCCAGAGGGAGTCATCCCAAAGGGATTAATAAAGTTAAGTCTAAGTCTAAGTCTATTAATGCAGAATAATAACTCGTTCTAGCTTTTCTAAGAGATTTTTTATAAATTAAAAGATGATTTCTCCAAGCTAAATAGATTTCATCTAAATTAGTGGAGCGCCATTTTCTTTCTAATTGACGAGTCTTCTATTTTAAGCTACGAGTTTCTGTGTTGAACCAAGGAGTTAGAAATCTCTGATTAGACTTTTTCTTTTTTAAGGGGGCCACCAAGTCTAGAGTCTGATGCAGAAAAGCTGTAACACTATCCACCATGTTATCAATTACAGAAGGAGCAAGCTGTCTATAGGGTTAGGGTTGTGTTGACACATGGCATAGAGGAAACAATCTGCATAAATTTGGTAACAGCATCATCTGAGAGGCATCTACTGTAATAATATTTTTCTTTAGGAGCCAAATAGTCAGAAATAGTAAAATCAAAGGTTAACAGACAATGGTCTGACAGTACAGGGTTATGAGGAGACACTACAAGATTTTCTATTTCTATGCCATATGTCAGAACAATGTCCAATGTATGGTGGAGGTAATGAGTAGAATTTCCTACTTTCTGAGAAAACCCAATCGAGTCTAATATTGAATTAAATGCCACATTAAGGCAGTCACTATCTACATCCACATGTATATTAAAGTCCCCTACTATAATTATTCTATCAGATTTCAGCACTAAATCAGCTAAGAAATCAGCAAATTCAGATAAAAATTCTGAGTAGGTTGATGGGAGACGATAAACTATGGCAAATAAAATTGGGTTTAACCTAAAATTGCTAACGTGCCCAATACTGAGGACCAGGCCCTCAAAGGAATTATAACATGTTTTTTGCTTTACATTAACTAGTAATTTGGAATGGTAAATTGTTGCTACTCCTCCTCCACGACCAGAACTTCTGGGATTTTGACAGTTTAAATAACCAGAGGGAGTTGATTCATTTAAACCAACATAATCCTCTTGCCCTAACCAAGTCTCTGTAAGGGATATTAAATCAATCTGATGATCAATTAACAGATCATGAACTAACACAGACTTGGGAGTTAGAGACCTAATATTTAATAAACCACATTTAATTTTTAAATTATGAGGAGGAACAGAGGCCATATCATTCAATTTAGAGGCTTAATGTTTAATTTGAGTTTTACCAATATTTTGCTTAATCACTTTGGGATGCTTATATATTATATTTTTATTTACTTTGGAGGGAGCAGACAATGATTCTCTGATGGGGAAGAAGGGGCTAAGCTGAGGGGTGGCGGATGAAGAAGAGCTGCGGAGAGGCGTGTAAGACTGCAACTCTGCTTCCTGGTCCCAACTGTGAGTAGTCAAGGTTTTGGAAATTTGGATAAAAAAAAGATGCCAGATTGTTAGATAAATGAGAAGCACCATCCAAAGTGGGATGAATGCTGTCTCGTCTCATAAGACCAGGTTTTCCCCAAAATGAGCTCCAATTGTCAATGTAGCCCACGTTATTTGCAGGACACCACACAGACAGCCAGCGATTCAAGGATGACAAGCGGCTAAACATGTCATCACTGGTCAGATTGGGGAGGGGCCCAGAGAACACTACAGTGGTAGACATCGTTTTGGCAAAGTCACACACCGATTCTACATCAAGTTTCGTGACTTCCGACTGCCGGAGTCAGATGTCATTAATGCCAGCGTGAATAACAATTGTGGAGTATTTACAGTTACTTTTATCCAGCATTTTCAAATTTGACTCGATGTCGCCTGCTCTGGCCCCAGGAATGCATTTGACTATGGCCGCTGGAGTCTCTAGGTTCACGTTTCTGACTACAGAGTCGCCAAAGATCAGAGTTTTTTCCTCAGCGGGTGTGTCGCTGAGCGGGGAAAAACGATTAGAAACGTGAACAGGTTGGAGGTGTACCGGGGCTTTGTGAATAGGCTTCCTTCTCACCGTCACCCACCCAGTCTCCTCGCTGCTGAGGAGGACCGGAGGACCGCTAACGGGGTTAGCTATGCTAGCTAGCTCCGCTGCAGCTAAGGGGCGTCCGTCAAGAGTAACTGGCGCAGACGGTGTTTCAATGCAGCGGAGCCGGGATTCCAAATCAGACAACCTCACCTCGAGCGCCTCAAAAAGACAACATTTATTACATTTACCGTTATCACTAAAAGAGGCAGAGGTGTAGCTAAACATCTGACAGAGAGAGCACACCAGAGGAGGAGAGGAAGGAGAGCTAGTAGCCATCGCTAGTGGCTAACCCAAAAGCTCAGGAGAGTGAGGAGAGCAAACCACACAGACAGACAGCAAAACAGGAAGTGACGATACGTTACCACAGGAAGTGACGAAGTGACAACAATTCTGCAAAGATGAGTGGGCCAAAAGTCCTCCACAGTGCTTTAAAAGACTCATTGCCGGTTATCACAAATGCTTGATTGCAGTTGTTGCTGCTAAGGGTGGCCCAACCAGTTATTAGGTTTAGGGGGCAATCACTTTTTCACACAGGGCCATGTAGGTTTGGATTTTTTTTCCCTTAATAATAAACACCTTCATTTAAAACCTGCATTTTGTGGTTACTTGTGTTATCGTTGTCTAATATTTAAATTTGTTTGATGATCTGAAACATTTAAGTGTGACAAACATACAAAAAAGTGAGAAATCAGGAAGGGGGCGAACACTTTTTCCACACCACTGTACCTGTAAGCTCTGCTTGGCAACAACTGGTGCTGCAGCTTCAGTCATCTGTGAACTCTGCACTGCTGGTGGTGGTATGTTCTCTTTGGAAGCTAGCTGTCACTTTGTTCTCCACTTGAACTGCTCAATGTGTGTTTTTGGTCTCATCATGGCTGAGATGTAATGATGGCACCCAATTGTAATGACAGTCGAACATTTCATAAGCTGGTTTGCCTGTAGTATGTAAATGTGCAGCTGACTTGTCAAAAGTTAGCAACAACTCCACATGCCTGTGCTTCTGCTACAGCTGCAGCATCTCCATGTGCATACAGTAATCTTATGTAAATAGTCTGTGTTTAAATCACAACTTACTGTACCTTAGTGAAAATGCCGTAAACGCACGACCATCTGTGCAGGAATATTGCCGAAGCTGATGTCTTTCCTTCTGACTGCTGCAATCCATTCCATCCGACACCTCTTTTTTAGCTCGGAGACCTGATTCTCTCCACTTTTCTTCCAAGTCAGGAAGTTAAAAAAGCATATGCCATTATGAATATTTTTCCCAATCTGATCATGAGAGCAGTTGCTGCATTTGATAACTCAGCAAGACTTTCCCATTCTAGCACTGCATGATATTCGGATGAATAATAACACACTGAAGCAACTCTCTCAAAAACTTCAGCTTAACCACGTTCGTTGCTCACATCGTGACAACTTTTCCCACAATTCCTTGTAGTTTTTCCATCAGCTGACGTCACACGCCCATTCTCTATACCTATGTCTGCATTCCAACCCACCCAACCACTGTCATTGTGAAGTATGCAGACGACACCCCCTTGGTTGGGCTCATTACTGATGACGATGAGAAGGCATACAGGGTGGAGGTAGATAATCTTCTGCTGTGGTGCCAAGCAAACAACCTGAAACTAAATGTTCAAAAAAACCAAAGAACTCATACTGGACTTCAGAAAGAACAGACAGGACCACACTGCCCTCCTCATAAATGGCGACTGCGTGGAAACCATCCCCACCTTCAAGTTCCGGGGCACCTACATCTCCTCTGACCTCTCCTGGTCTGTCAACACCAAGGCCCTGGAGAAGAAAACCCAGTGGCTGCACTTCCTCCGTGTCCTGAGGAAGAACAATCTGGACCAGAAGCTGCTGCTGGCCTTCTACCGCTGCTCAGTGGAGGGCGTGCTCACCTACTGCTGGGTGTGTGATACGTCAGCTCCACGGCTGAGAACAGGAAGACTGTGCAGAGGGTAATCAACACAGCCCAAAAAATCATTGGCAGCCCTCTGCCCTCCCTGGAGGACATCTCGAGATCCTCCTGTCTCAGAAAGATCAAGGCCATCACAGGAGACCCTTCACATCCCACCCACCAGCCTGCAAACAGTCAGAGGCCCCACCCCCTCCCTCCAAACGCTCACATGCACAGATCTGAGGACCTTTTTAGTTATGACAATAACACACCTGTCTTTGTACTCCACATTTTCATTTATATTGACCCATCTGTGAAACCACTACCATACCTATGTCTATTTACCATAATCCTTGGGCCATTTTATTCAATCGTGTGTTCAGTTGTGTGTTCTGCACTCCGCACTTTCATGTACATTGTTTCATCCATAAAGCCACTACCATACCTGTGTATATTTTCATAATCCTGGGCTATTTTTATTTCAGTCGTGTCTTCAATTGTGTGTTCTGTAACTGTGTTTTATCTAATCCTTCTCTCATGCTTAATTGTGCAGTAGCCTGGTGGAGCACCCACAATTTCGTTGTACTGTACAGTTACAATGACAATAAAGCCTATTCTATTCTATTCTATTCTATTCTATTCTATTTTATTTGCCCTCCGGTGATGAGATGCACTCCGGTGGCTATAAACCCTCTATAAAAACAAATCGACATTGTCTAAAATGGTATCTTATGCCCTTTTTTCTACAAAAAACCTTTCACTATCTTACAGTTTCATGTCAAAATCTTTTCACTCCCCCTTCCTTTCAAATGCCAGAATTGGTGATTACTAGGCCCGACCACATATCACAAGGCTAACAGTGGCTAGTACTACATTATCAGAATAAATCCTGTGATAAAAAGACTTACCGGTTGAAGGACATGCCATGTTGTATGCACGGTGGCCCAGGATAATGACTGCAACTGCATCAGTCCTTAAAAGCGGTTTAATAGTAAAACCCATCTTAATTTGGCTCAAGCTTTCAAAGCAGTTTGTTAAAAAATGCTAACTAGCCTGGAGGATCATGTCAGTTAGGCCAGAGAGTCCTGAGTGGCTCAACACTACCTACATGCCAGTGTTATGTCCACAAACCTGGCAATGACGACAGACTGTCATGGCTGCCAATCACGGCACCTGTGTGCGCACTTGCCGGTTATTGCCTGCGGCCTATTTATTTCCATCAGGACCAATGCTGAGCGTGGAGTCGTCTGATCCCTTTGGTGAATCACGCCACTATCTGCCTCTGTGCTTCCCTGCACTGAATTCTCCTGTCTCCGGCTTCCAAGCCCAGCAGAACGTCGTCTGGGTCGATTTCGCCCGGACCAACAACCAAGTAAGCTCTTTAGCTTCTAACCTGTCCTTTCCCCTGTGCACAGGTGGAGCCCACCACGGCAGACCTCCTTCTCCCTCCAGGCGGCGGACTTATCCCTTTCCTACTGATTAGCCCGCAGACACTGTCTCCCTGGCTGCAGCTTCAATGCGACCTGAAGACTCATCGACATCTGTTGACAGTAAGCCCAGTAACATCTGACATGCTGCATAGGTGTACTGTTGCTAACGGCCCTTGTCTCTGTTTCAGGGTTGCCAGTCTGTACGGTGCTCTGCCGGCCCAGCGGGAATACGCAGATTGCACTACACTACATTACACCTCATAATTGCACTCACGCATCCACTCACTCACGTTAACAAATAAAGTACGTTAATTGTGTTAATCCTGAGTCGTGTCTGTCTGTTGGTCACCTGAACCATGTCACAGACAAGGATGCTGCCACTGAGCGGAACTTTATTACAGGAAATAGTGATGGTACAAAGCACGTGTTGTGTGTCTCCATATAACTGGCTGCTAACTCACGCTCATATCGCCAGCTACCCAATTCTCTGTGAGATGGCGGACCGCCCAATACACAGTGGCATGGCAACGTCAGCTGCAGGCTGTGCACCACTCCAAATGCGCTCATCTTAATACACCACATTTCTCCCCCCTTGCAAAAGTTGAAAAGTATAGTATTAGCATTAGCAGATTTGCCCTCCCCAGTTTAATAAACGAAATTCCCCCCTAATACTAACACATTTTATTACTAATCAAACACATTTCTTAAACATATATCACACATACTGTATATCACATGGCATATATCACATGTTAAACATTACTATTCAGTATTATCATATGTCAAACAACTAACATTACTGTTCAGGTTAGTGTGTAATTACTTACTTTCTATATTTCAGAACTCTTATTTTCTATACATAAATTGTAAAGAACACTTTTCCTTTTTATTATTTAAGGAATGTGGAAGAAGAAAACTGACGAGGCAACGAGCTGATTGACACATGAACTTTATTCCTCTTCCAACATCAAGTACAGTAAAAATCTCTCTGGGTCTCAGGGTGCCTTCTTTTTATAACCTTTATTTCCATCCCATGAGACCCAGGAAGCCAAAAACAATACATTCCGTGGACAAAGACATGCGTGGCACATTAACATCATATAATGCCATTCCCGCTTCTCACACCCTCTCTTTCTCCAGCAGCTCTGGCATTTCCTGAACTCCCCAGGGGGCGAATAGTCCTTTCTGTCATGTCTGAGACCCCCCAGTACCACTTCCTCCTTCAGTCTTTTGCTCCATCTAACTCCCGGCTCCAGACTCTGGGTGGAGAACCCTCCACAGTGCCACCACACAGCCCCCCCCCCCCCCCCGAACACCCAGAAAGGACACGAACCTCCCCATCCTTTGGGCTTGAGCCAGCGCCCATAGCAGCTGTAGTGGGGGGTCGCCAATCCGGTCGAAACACCCTGCTGGTGAGGTGTGCAGGAGGGCACATTAGTCTGTGGAGGGAAAAAAGGGTGGGGGGGACATGTTAGCTTCATGAGTGCAGGTCTCTACTGAGGGAACACAAACTTGCGGAGCCACCAAAGGTGGGCGTCCAGGCCAGAGAACTTGGGCCAACACCACCTGCTCGTCTGCTAACACAAAAGCGGGCTTCAGCCTGTTGGTCCGGACTGTCTCCCTACACCCCCCCCCCCCCCCCAAGTCTAACACAAAATGCTTTGCCCCAGTTTCCAGCACCCTGAACGGTCCGTTGTACGGTGGGTGCAGCGGGGTCCGGTGTGCATTGTGCCTGACAAAAACAAAACTGGCATTCTGTAAGCTTTTTGGGACGAAGGTGCGGGGAAAACAATGGTGGGCCAGGCCTGGCACGTCAACAGCCTCTGTACTGTGCAAAAATTGCACGGGTGGATCGGCCCGGGGCTTTCTGGTAAAAACTTTCTAGGGATCCGCAGCGGCTGAGAAAAAGCGAGTTCTGCCAGGGAGGCTGCCAGATACTCCTTAGGCGCGGAGTGCAACCATAAAAGGACCCAGGGCAGGCAGTCGACCCAATTTACATCCGTGAGCGAAGCTCTGAGCACTGCCTTAAGCGACCTATGAAAATGCTTACATAACCTGTTAGCCTGGGGGTTGTATGTGGTAGTGCAGTGAATTTTGACCCCCAGGCTCTGGGCCATCGTGGACCAGAGTTCCAAAACGAATTGCGGACCCCTGTCAGAAGTTATGTCCGATGAGATCTGAACCATGCAACCCAAGCCAACAAAAAAGTGCAAGCCACTTCCATGGATGTGGTGGAAGCCAGAGGGATCACTTCAGGCCAGCGCGTGGTGCGGTCCACGATTATCAAAAGATGTGTAAAACCTTGCTACGGTGGGAGAGGTCCCACCAAATCCACGTGGACGTGGTCGAACCTCCTGACCGGGATTTTGAACGGCTCGAGGGGGGCTCTGATGTGCTTGTGCACTTTGGCCCACTGGCATGTGATGCATGCTGCAACCCACTCTTTCACATCCTTGCACAAGTGCGGCTAGACAAATTTCGCCCCCACCAGTTTAACCGAAGCACGCACACCTGGATGCGAAAGAGAGTGGACAGACTCAAAAATGCGGTGACGCCAAGAGCTCGGAACCACTGTGCATGCGCGACTGGTGGAGATGTCGCAGAGCAAGGGAGGGCACCCTTCTTGCACTACCCTGCTCTCTGTAGAGGAGCTGGGCAATGAAGAGGCGATTTGGTTTATAAACAAAGTTTTAATGTTCAGCTCTTCTATCAAGTCTCATCTGGTGCAGAGAGCGGCAGAAGGGAAAAAGAGACAGAATTTCGCCGACTCGCTGGTTATATACAAGCACACAACAAAAGACATGCATAACAAAGGCTGACATCCCTCATTATCTTAATCCCCCCATTGTCTTGGTATTTCCTCTCCTCATCTTGGGAGGTGATGGTAATCCTTCTCCTCGCCTTGGGGGGTGAGGGTGGCTCGTCCGGTTTCCCCCGCCACGTCCGGGAACGTCTTTGTTCTTCACTCGGCGGGTGAGATTCCTTTGTCCTTTCAGAGGTGTGAAGTTCCTTACATATGTAATCCCAAACATTTCCACTTGTTCTAACATATGTAGTTATGGAATATATGGTTAATATAGACCACAGGCCCCCCAAACAACTAAGAAAAGACAACAGAAAGGTTCACAGTCTAGGATAGCTATTACGACATACTACGTGTTACAGCTGTTGCCACGGAAGAAACTTTCTAGCAGCCATGCTCCTAAGAGAGTTCAGTGGTAAACATAGTAGCATAGTAAAATCATAAGTCAGTCCTAAACTGTTGCAGCACAATTAGTGAATAATTGTGGAGTGGTTGGTGTCAGTCCCTGTGCTGTCTGGGTTTAATTCTTCTCCCAAAACTGCTGTAGGTTGGTTTAGGCATCCTGCTGGGACCTTCTTGTGAGGAATCTGCAGTGTGGGAAGGAGAGAGGTTATTTGTTCCCTGTCTGGGGGCTGGGTCTTTTCTCTTGGGGGGTCTACCTCGTCGAGGTGCTCTCGCCAGCTGTGCAGGTTTGTCTTTCAACAAGAAGGCAGGTTTAAGTCTGTCAATGCTGACTGTTTCTTTTCTATCCCCATAATCAAGCACAAAGTGTTTGTCACCATGTTCCAGCACTCTGAATGGCCCATCGAATGCTGGGCGTAAAGTTGGTTTTAGAGCTTCATGCTTAACAAAAACAAACTCAGCGTTTTTTAAAGTTTGAGGGACAAAAACCCGTGGGAAGGAGTGATGAGCTGGACCGGGGAGAGAGTTCGGTCCGTTGCTGCCTAAAAACCTTGGGACTGGAAGGCGCCCTGGTTCTGGGTTTTCTGGCAGAAATTCACCTGGGAGCCTGAGAGGTTGAGCAAAAACTAATTCTGCGGGAGAGGCGTCTAGATCCTCTTTAGGTGCAGCACGCAACCCCAATAAAACCCAGGGAAGTTTATTTACCCAATCTGTGTCCGTTAGTGAGGCTCTGAGGGCGGCCTTTAAAGACCTGTGAAAACGCTCGCATAACCCATTAGCCTGAGGGTGATAAGCGGTGGTGCGGTGAATTGTTGCTCCTAAGCTGTTGGACATGGCTGACCAGAGCTCTGAGACAAATTGAGGCCCCCTATCGGACGTGATGTCCGATGGGACGCCGAAACGTGCCACCCAGTTTGTCAAAAAAACGCGAGCGACTTCCTCCGCTGTGGTTGCCGCTAGAGGGACTGCCTCTGGCCAGCATGTGGTGCGGTCTATCATTGTTAACAGGTGTGTGAAACCTTGGGAGGAAGGTAGTGGCCCCACAAGATCGACATGAACGTGGTCGAACCTTCTAGCAGGGATTGGAAAAGGCTCCAGAGGGGCTTTTGTGTGTCTGTGTATTTTGGCGCATTGACAAGAAATGCAAGTTTTTGCCCATTCTTTTACGTTTTTGCGCAGGCCTGGCCACACAAACTTTTCGGCGACCATTTTAACCGAGGCGCGCACACCTGGGTGCGCGAGGGAGTGAATTGCGTCAAAAATGCGGTGGCGCCATGTAGCTGGCACTAACGGGCGAGGTCGGCCGGTTGAAACATCGCATATTAGGGGGGGCACGCCGTCGCGTAAACCCTTTTTCTCCAGCCTTAACCCTGTTGGTCCAGACAGGAGTGCGCGCACGTCCGCGTCACTGTTTTGCTCCTCTGCCATGGCTGCATAATCTATCCCTTCTTGGATAGGTGCTGCGTATGTGTCTGAGTTAGTGAAGAGCTCTGCTGCTGAGGCAGTGTAATCTGTCTCCCCACGCTCTGGTGGTGCCACAGCGCGAGAGAGACAGTCCACTACTCCGTTAAGTTTGCCTGCCACGTGTCGAATATCTGTGGTGAACTCTGAAATCGCAGCTAGCTGTCTTTGTTGCCTGCCTGACCATGGTTCTGAAATTTTAGCCATAGCGAAGGTGAGCGATTTATGGTCTACAAAAGCCGTGAAACTCCGCCCTTCTAACCAGAACTGGAAGTGGCGGATGGATAAATGAAGCGCCAGCAGCTCTCTGTCAAAAGTGCTGTATTTGCGTTCAGTTTGGTTTAGCGATTTGCTAAAGAATGCTAAAGGTTGCCAGACCCCGTTGACAAGCTGTTCTACAACTGCCCCTATAGCTAGGTCTGAAGCATCTGTGGTTAGTGCAATGCGGGCCAAGGGATCTGGATGAACTAACAATGTGGCATTAGCTAGGGCGTTTTTTACTTCCGCGAAAGCGCGTTCGCGCTCCGGGGTCCATTCGACCGCGTTGGAAGCTTTCTTTTTTTTGAGCGCGTCATATAGGGGCTGCATGAGCTGAGCTGCATGGGGGAGGAAGCGGTTGTAAAAATTAACCATCCCTAAAAATTCCTGTAGCGATTTGACTGTTTGCGGCCGTGGAAAACTTTCTATCGCATGAACTTTGTCTGAAAGTGGCACTGCCCCCTTCGGAGAGACTTTGTGTCCTAAAAAATCAATTTGTGACACGCCGAATTTGCATTTGGCTGGATTGATTATTAGCCCGTGCTCTTCTAGCCTCTGAAAAACCGTAGTGAGGTGCTGCTCGTGTTCTACCTCAGACGAGCTGGCTACCAGCATGTCGTCGAGGTAGACGAAAACAAAAGGGAGGTCGCGTAGGACCGCGTCCATCATTCGTTGGAAAGTTTGAGCAGCACCTTTGAGGCCGAAAGGCATTCGCAAGAATTCAAAAAGGCCGAAAGGGGTTATTACCGCTGTTTTAGGAACGTCTTCTGCTCGGACTGGGACTTGGTGATAACCGCGGACTAAGTCTATTTTTGAAAAAATGCGCGCACCCGCTAGATGTAGTGAAAAATCTTGAATGTGAGGGATTGGGTAACGGTCATGCGCTGTAGCGTTGTTTAGTCTGTGGTAATCTCCGCACGGTCTCCAAGAACCGTCGGATTTAGGAACCATGTGAAGTGGTGAGGCCCAGGGGCTCTTCGAGTGTCTAACAATGCCCAATTTTTCAAGAGTTGTAAACTCGTCCCGTGCTATGTTGAGCTTGGCCGCGTCTAAGCAGCGAGCTTTGGCAAAAACGGGAGGTCCCGTTGTGGGAATGAAGTGTTCAACCCCGTGTTTAGCCACAGTGGCTGAGAATTTGGGGGTTGTGAGTGCTGGAAATTGGGTGAGGAGTTGCTCAAACTTACCTCCTGCCGTGGTGACGTTGGCCTGCACAGGTGGTGGAGAAACTCGAGCTGAGCATGGAATAGAAGCAAAAGACAGTGCATTAACCAGGCGCCTATTTGCTAGATCCACTAATAACCCATGTGCACACAAAAAATCTGCGCCTAATAAGTTAAAACTCACCGCTGCTACAACAAATGTCCATTTGTAACTGCGGCCGTGGATGAGGAGGTGCAGGCTCTTTTCGCCGAACGTGTCGATGTTAGAGCCGTTGGCTGCCACTGCTCCGTTGCCCCGGGTGCCCATGGCTCGATCTGCGTGGGAGGGCATGACGAAACTCAGCTGAGCTCCTGTGTCGATGAGGAACTGCTTGCCTGTGTGTCCATCCGTCACGTACAACAGCTTGTTTTTCTCGCCGAAAACCACTGCTGTTAACGGCTCTCGGCTTTGGCGTTTCCCGACATCGTAAACTTGCAGGGGGGAACGCATTTGCGGGCCTTCTCAGCGAAGCGGTGGTGATAATAACAGACGTCGCCCTGTCTGTTACGTTTTGGCCGCGTCGCCGTCACCATGGCCTGGGTCTGCTCCGTGGGTCGTGGCTCCTCGTGGCTCGGGGCGTCAGCCTTGAGGTCTGTGGATGCTGCTGTGGGTGTCACCTCCTTGCAGGCGTTGACGAGCCGATGAGCTTCGCTGGCCAGTGTGTGGAAATCCTGGTGGGTGTCGCACTTCATGCTGGCGAGTGTCCCCCTCATGTGTGGCGGCAGCGTGCTGAGGAAAATGAACTGGAAGAGGAAGTTGTCATTATCCTCTTCCTTGAGCTGCAGCAAATCCTCCATGAGGGCCTTCGGATTGCCCCCTCTGTGGCCGTAGACCGCCAGGATCTTCTCGGCTCTTTCTTCCGCTGATGGGACGTAGTTCGCCACGATGGTCGCTTTGAGCGTCTCGTACTTGTCCCTGGCCGGTGGTCGCCGGATCATGCTCCGCACACACTTCGAAGTGGCGGAGTCGAGTTTGGAGACGATATGATAAAACTTAGTATCGTCAGCCGTGATGCCCGCCAGTATAAATTGGGCTTCAGCCTGCTGAAACCAAGAGGCGGGGTCCTCTTGCCAGAAGTCTGGCAGCTTGACAGCGACGGCGTTCGTGCACACCATCACTGCTGTGCCCGCCGGGTGAGAGTGCCTTGCCTCGGCTCTCACGGCGGTGCTGGTGCTCGGTTGAGCCCTCTCAACCTCTTCTGCCGGGGGGAACAGCTGTCCGTCTGCTCCCTCGTCTGCGTGGCTGCTGGCATCTGCCTGAGCCACCACAGATGAGTCGCTTGTGGAAGAACGCCTCCGGTCCATACTCGCGTCAAGGTCACCAGTGTAGAGGAGCTGGGCAATGAAGAGGCGATTTGGTTTATAAACAAAGTTTTAATGTTCAGCTCTTGTATCAAGTCTCATCTGGTGCAGAGAGCGGCAGAAGGGAAAAAGAGACAGAATCTCGCCGACTCGCTGGTTATATACAAGCACACAACAAAAGACATGCATAACAAAGGCTGACATCCCTCATTATCTTAATCCCCCCATTGTCTTGGTATTTCCTCTCCTCATCTTGGGAGGTGATGGTAATCCTTCTCCTTGCCTTGGGGGGTGAGGGTGGCTCGTCCGGTTTCCCCCGCCACGTCCGGGAACGTCTTTGTTCTTCACTCGGCGGGTGAGATTCCTTTGTCCTTTCAGAGGTGTGAAGTTCCTTACATATGTAATCCCAAACATTTCCACTTGCTCTAACATATGTAGTTATGGAATATATGGTTAATATAGACCACACTCTCCAGCTTTAACCCAGTAGGCGCAGACTGGAGTGTGCAAGTGTCCGTGTGCCCGGCTGGCTCCGCGGCCATCGCAGGGAAATCTATTCCCATGTAGACCGGGGAGATTAACGTGTGCAACAGACAATTGTCCACGACGTTGAGCTTACCGGCAATGTGTTGAATGTTAGTCGTGAACTCCGAGATCGCGGCCAAATGCCATTGCTGCCGGGCCGACCACGGTTCAGAGACCTTGGACATCGCGTACGTTAGCAGTTTATGATCCATGAACGCGGTGAACTCATGCCCCTCTAGCCAAAACTGGAAATGGGACATCGCCAGGTGGAGAGCCAACAATTCTCTGTTGAACGTGCTGTATTTGCATTTGTTGTTGAGCAAAGTACGACTGGGAAAATGCGAGCGGCTGCCACAAACCGGAGATATACTGCTCCACCACTGCCCCTATGGCAGCGTCAGATGCGTCTGTGGTGAGCGCTATCCAAACCGACAGGTCAGGGTAGGCTAGCAAAGCGGCATCAGCGAGTGCTGTTTTGGCATCTGCAAAAGCCTGGACTCACTCGGGGGTCCAGTTGATGTTGTCATCACCCGCAGCTCACAGGCCTCCACCTCAGCTGCGCGCACACCTGCGCCTCGTTAACTCTGCTATTCATTCCATCCTGCCCTGAGCTGCGGCCTGGAGCCGTCTGTCTCCCTGCGTTTCTCCACAGCTACTTCCCTGTCGTTCGGGCCAGCTGTTTTCCTCATCGGACACGTAAGCTGTCATTTTGCCTTACCTTCTCCATCCAGTCTTCCCCTGTGCACAGGTGAATCCCCTTGGTGGCGGACTCACTCTCCCTCGTCACGCTGCTCCTCCACTTGCTGCATCTTCACGGACGCACTGCAGAACGCTGTCTCCCAGGCTTGGGACTTGCCACGCCAGCCACCGCATCGCTACAAGTAAGCACAATAACATCGTCACTTTCCCGTGTGGTTGCCCAGCTAATCCCTGCTCTCCTCTCTCATAGAGTTGCCTGGCTGAACGGCGAACTGCTCTGTCCTGACCTCATCCTCCACCCACACCACATTCACATCTCGCATACACACATCCACACACACACATTATTGTTGAATAAAGCTTTCAAATCTGTTCGAGCCTGCGTGCGTGTTTCCTGGGCCGAATAATATGTCAGATGTTTTTTTGCAGGCTTCTTTTTCTTAAGCGCGGCGTACAACGGCCGCATCAGCTGGGCTGCCCGGGGGAGGAAATGGCTATAAATGTTGACCATTCCCAAAAACTCTTGTAGGGCCCTCATACTCTGTGGACGCGGAAAGTCCGACACGGCACGCACCTTATCCGGTAGTGGAATCGCGCCGTCTGGTGAAATGCAGTGGCCCAAAAAATCAATCACTGGCACTTCACTGGGTTAACTATAAGCCCGTGAGCTTCCAACCTCTGGAAAACCATCTTGAGATGGACGATGTGCTCCTCTTTGGATGCGCTAGCCACCAGAATGTCGTCTAAGTAGACAAAAATGAAGGACAAGTCACGGAGCACTGCTTCCATCATTCTCTGGAAGGTTTGCTCAGTGCCCTTTAATCCAAATGGCATACGTAAAAACTTGAAAAGGCCAAAAGGAGTTATTACCACTGTTTCAGGAACATCTTCCGCATGCACTGGGACCTGGTGGTAACCGCGGACCAGATCCACTTTCGAAAAAATACGAGTCCCAGCCAAGTGCATAGAAAAATCCTGGGTGTGCGAGATGGGATACTGATTGTGTTCCATAGCGTTGTTCAAGTGCCGGAAATCGCCGCACGGTCGCCACGACCCATCAGCCTTAGGCACCATGTGTAGCGGGGATGCCCACGGGCTGTTGGAACACCTGACGATGCCCAGCTGCTCCAAGTTGGCAAACTCCTCGCACGCGTTGGCCAGTTTATCCACACCCAGGCACCGAGGTCGCACGAACACCGGCAGGCCTTTTGTGGTTATGAAATGTTCAACCCTGTGTTTAGTTACTATAGCCGAAAAAGTCGGGCCATGAGTGCTGGGAACTGTGCAAGTAAATGCTGGTACTTACCCCCTGGAACTATAACGTTCGCCAGTGTTGTTGACCCAGCTCCCCGAGCTGTGGAGGGCAGGGAGGTGAAAGAGACAGCGTCCACTAACCGTCTGTTGGCAACATCGACTAACAACCCATAAGCACGGAAAATTATGTCCGTGTAAGCATATTGTCAGTATCCGCTCACCAAATGTCCTGATGGTAGACCCGTTGGTGGCCGTAAGCTCGAGACTGCCTCCTGCCCACCTGTCTGCGCTGGCCGGCAGGATAAGGTTCATCTGGAAGCTGGAGTCCACCAGAAAAGTCTCCCTGAACATGTGTCCGTACTAAAAAGCAGCTTGTTTCTGTCACCAGCGGTCACAGCTGCTACTGACTGCTGGCCGTGCCGTTTCCCAGCTTCTTGAATTGGCGTGGTGGCAGGCAGTGTTGGGCATTCGAGTCGAAGCGGCGATGATAGAAACAGATCGCCCCATTCCTGCATCTCCTGACATCTGTCCTGGCTACCACCAAGGGCTCCTTGACCTCACTGGAGTCCCTCATGGATGCCGGTGCTGCTGCATTCACGCTGAGAGCCCTGGTTGCTAAAATGATGCGGTCCGCTTCCTGCACCAGGGCACGGTAGTCCTTAGCAACCAGCAGCGGCAAGTTGGCCAGGATCACCCTTGCTGTAGCCAGTAGGTTCCTGAGGAATAAGTGGGCTAACAGGAAAGATTCGTTGTTCTTCCCCATCAGCGCCAAGATGCTCTCCATGAGCTCCACAGCTGGTCTGTCAGCTACCTCTGAACATGTTAGAAGTCTCTCTGCCCTCTCACTGTCAGACAGGGTATAACGTTGGAGTAGCATCCATATGAGCACTTCATATTTCCCCTGGGCCAGCGGGTCCTGGAGCAGGCTTGTTACCTGTTGGGTGGCGTGCACATCCAGCGCAGCGACCACATGGTTATACTTCGTGTCGTCCATTGTGATCCCGCGGAGTGCGAACTGGGCTTTTACATGGAAGAACCACGCGGTTGGATTGTGAAACCAGAAGTCTGGGAGCTTGACTGTGACAGCGCACCCGGCGCTGGTGTTCTCCCTCTGGGTCATCTCTGGGGCAGTGCTCGTCTCGCTCTCCATGTCACGTCTTGGGGTCACCAATGTGGAAGAAGAAAACAGACGAGGCAACAAGCTGCACGACACATGAACTTTATTCCTCTTCCAACATCAAGTACAGTAAAAATCTCTCTGGGTCTCAGGGCGCCTTCTTTTTATAACCTTTATTTCCGTCCCATGAGACCCAGGAAGCCAAAAACAATACATTCTGTGGACAAAGACATGCGTGGCACATTAACATCATATAATGCCATTCCCGCTTCTCACACCCTCTCTTTCTCCAGCAACTCTGGCATCTCCTGAACTCCCCAGGGGGCGAATAGTCCTTTCTGTCATGTCTGAGACCCCCCCAGTACCACTTCCTCCTTCAGTCTTTTGCTCCATCTAGCTCCCGGCTCCCGACTCTGGGTGGAGAACCCCCCACAGTGCCACCACACAGCCCCCCCCCCCCCCGAACACCCACAAAGGGCATGAACCTCCCCATCCTTTGGGCTTGAGCCAGCGCCCATAGCAGCTGTAGTGGGGGGTCGCCAATTCGGTCGAAACACCCTGCTGGTGAGGTGTGCAGGAGGGCACATTAGTCTGTGGAGGGAAAAAAGGGTGGGGGGGACATGTTAGCTTCATGAGCGCAGGTCTCTACTGAGGGAACATAAACTTGCGGAGCCACCACTTCCTCCTTCAGTCCTTTGTTCCTTCTTTCCCCCAGCTCCCAACTCTGGATAGAGAAACCCCCCACAGTGCCACCACAGGAACATATCTTGTATAAAGAACACACTCTTTTTTTTTTATAAAGTACACTTTGTCTGTTGCTTTTTTTTTGATAAGAGAAACCAAAACAAACCTAAGGGCTAGGGTCCATGGGTAGACCACCGGGGGACCCAACACAGCTGGGTGGGTTATTCTGCCACCGTCTCAGCCGTGCTCCTACCTGAACAGTCTTTTTTTTTCCGTAACGGTCTTCCACGAGGAAAGCAGTTCTGCATGAGGGGCTTTGTAGTGGGCCCATGGCAGCTGCATCCCTGAAGCTGTCGGACCCCTGGGGCCAGGGCCAATCTACATGACGCTGGGGCCTGGGTCCCACACTGTGGTAGCTGTCTCCCGTGAAGTCTCACAGTCTGGAGCAGCCAGCTGAACATGCCATAGTTGTTTTGCGGGCCGAACCGAACCGTCTGTCAGCCGAAAGCACACTGATCTCAGTTTTGCAATGATCCTCAGCGGCTCCTGTTGTTTCGCTGGCTGTGGCCCCGTCAGTCGACGTCCTGGTCTCTCGCCAATGCGAATCTGAACCCAGTCCATGACTTGGAGCGGCGCCTTGCTCGGTTTTATGCATTGTTGTGATCCCAGTAGCTCTGCACGGTCGTCCGGCTTGGGACCTTCGTCGTGCTGTGGCGGTTCCATTGTCACCATGTTTGTTGCGGACCCTTCACCTGTTGTCTCCGTCATTGTTGCCATAGCCTGAAGCTCGTCGTGGGTACGGAAGGTGTCCGGTGTTTCTCCAGCGTCACTTGTTGAAGCGGACTCTTCACCCGTTAGCTCAGTCGTAACCTCCGTAGCTTGTTGAGCGTGGGTACGGAAGCAGTCTGGTTTCTCCTCTCTCCCATCTGAAGTGCTCTACTGTGCCGTGTCAAGCGCTGTGTTTGAGCCCAGTTGTTGTTGCTGTGCTTCTGGCTCTCTGCATGCTCGGGCTCCCTCCTCTCCAGGTCTGGTTCTGGATGAGTGGGGGACGTAGGCGAGTCCAGCTGTCCCCCTCCCGGGCGGCTCTCCTCCTGTAAGCACGGGGTGGATGTTTTGGTGTCGGTGCCATTCTGAATTACCTCATCTCACACCACATCATCGTTGTCGAGGCCCGTCATGCTCCAGTTGCCGCACCCGAACCATTCGAACCCAGCACTGTCTCTGATAGTGAAGCCCAGTCTGTAGAAAAGGTCACATCCCATAATGTTGTCACTGTGCGCTGCTACCTGGAATGTGAAGTCGTACACAATTTTGGACTTACAGTAAACCATCAGCTCCATTGGTCCCACATTGCACAGTCTGTGACTGCCGTATCCATACAGCAGCGTTGGGTTCTTCTTAATTTTGCGGTTGGGGAAAAACTTCTTCACCGTGGCCCAGTTTAACATTGACCTCACCGCCGCCGTGTCGAGCGGGAGCGGTACGGCTACCTCGTCTAACTCAACCATGCCGTATGAATAATCGTTGTTGTCGGGGCTTACCGCATGAATGGTTGTTGCTGGTGAGTGGGCTGGCTTACTTGGCAGGCTCCACGGTGCCTGCGACCGTCACACTCTGGCAAAGTGGTTTAAGTGTCCACACTTGTTATACTGTTGTTCTCTTGCCGGGCAAAAACGTGCTCTGTTCTGGTGCGTCGGGGACCCACAGCTACCACAGACAGGGCCTCTTGGAGTGGACCTTCGGCTAATGGCATTCATCTCATACTCTTCTGCTGCATCCTCTTCTTCCTCTGTGCCCACCGCGTTAGCTAGCATTGTCTGTCCAGGTAGCTTCTGTGTTTGGCGCCCACTTAGCTCCGTGGCTAACTTCTCCGCTGCCTCAAGCTGGAACGCTAGCTCTATCGTGTTAGCTAGCATCATGTCGTTTGGCGCCATTAGCATCTTAGCTCGTAGCCTTGAGTTGCACGTGTTCAGCTAACTGGTCCTGCACCATCTCATCTTCTAACAGTCCAAAACGGCACATGCTAGCCAAATGTCTTAGGTCAGCGATGAATTGTTGAACTGACTCACTGACTCTCTGTCGTCTCTGGAGAAAATTAATTTGTTGTGCTATCACGTTGTCTGGTGTAGCAAAGTAGCTAACAAGAAGCTTGACAGTATCCACATAAAACTCTGTTGGCCCCAATTGGATGGTATATTATATATATATTATTACGGCGGTGCCTTAGGGTAGAGAGGGGTGGCGTCCCGCCTTTGGGGGGGTGGCGTCACCTGGGGTATATAAGCCAGTAGCGGGAGACATCTTGTCTCTTCGCTGTGGCTCTCAGGCTAGCTGTAGTGACTCCTGTGTTCCTTGCTCGTGTTCTAATAAAACTATAAAACGTCACCTCGACTCCTTCTTAATCTGAGACACATTTGGTGATGAGGATATATGGCATGGAGAGGGCAGCTACTGCTTTTCATCTGTTTTTGGAAGCTCCGAATGAGCCGTTGGTCCCTTGGGCCAGATGGTATGCTCCCTTCGAGAATTATCTCACAGTGCTGGACCTCGGCAACCTCGACAAATTACGTGTGAGGGCTATTCTGGTCCACAACCTCAGTATGGAAGGCCAGAGGATCCTGAGCACTCTAGGAGGGCACCCCCTCCTAGAGTGCACAGGGAGTGCAAATGAGTCACCACTCATTTGGAGATGTCGTGAGGCTCATGGTGGGCTATTTTCACGCCCCTGAGAATACCATAATGTGGCGCATCCAGTTCAGACAGCGGTACCAGCGACCCGGAGAGTCGGTTCAGCAGTTTGTGGCAGACCTTTGGCAGCTGGCGGGTGAGTGCAGGTTTGGGGTTTTGGAGGAGGAGATGATCCGCAGCCAGCTAGCGGAACACATGGCCTATTCCTCCGTGAGGGTCCGCCTGCTAACCCACGCTGATGAGCTAACATTGTTAGTGGCCATGGAGCTAGCACAACAACACGGGGTAGCGGAAAAGCTAACAAAGAATCTTGGTGACACGGAGGCCCTACCCAGGAACGACAAGCAGTGGAAGGCACTGGCCTTGGATCCAGACGATGGCAGCGACAATGAATATGTGACCATTGTGAAGATTAGGTCCGCCCTGGGGAGGCTGAGATGCTACGGTTGCAGATCCAGCAGGCACCACTACAGAGCGAGGGAGTGCGGAGCGAGGGGCAAGCGTTGTAGACGATGCGGGATGTTCCACCACTTCGCCAGGGTTTGCTGGAACTTTGAGTAGGAGGAACGGAGGCCTGGAAAGGGAGCTTTGGTAAAAAGGACACCTACAGTGGTCCACACCATCTTCGCCCAACACAGACGGACGTATTCTGTGCAACATATTGTTGGACGGGGTGTCGATACCGTTGATGGTGGACACGGGGTTGGCAGCCTCCATCTTGAATCTGGCAACGGTAGAGAAGTTCTTTCCCCATTACACCGTGAGTAAAACAAACATTGCCTGTTGTGGGTATGGCAACAACCCTCTGGACATTGTGGGCTCGGTGTGGCTATCAGTGAGGTACAAAGCAGCCTCTATGTGTGCAGCCGAGTTTATGGTGGCCCATAATGGTAATAGCTTGATGGGCTGTGATTTGTTTTACGGGCTTGGGTTCTCCATCGCCTGTGGAGAAGTGGAGGAGTGGTCAGGTGGTGGACTGTGGGACCGGCCATTTTATGTGGGAAGTGACAATGAAAAGTGGGACTTAAGCTGGCCTAGTCCAGGTGAAGAGGGCCGCCACCAGCACCAGAGTACGCCACTACAGTAGGCACTCCATGCCAGTGTTTGCAGTCCTTTGCACAAGGGACCCGAATGGCATGGATTAGCACCCGTGGGTGTGGGTGGTTCCAGACAGCAGGCGCAGTGAAGCTCCGGTGGCCGACCGAGTACCACCCTTGAGCCGGGCGCTGTCAGTGCTGCTCTGATGCAGGAAATGAAAACGATCGGGCGCGACCGGATGGCACAAACCCTAGACGTGCCCAGAATGAAAACAAGGGACAAGGCTCAAGCAAGCCTAGTGGGACGCTGAAGAGCCATATGGGTACCGGTTCACAACGCAGGAGAAGAAAGAAGCCAGTGAGTACTCCCCTGGGTATAGGCGATGGTGTGCACCCTAGGGTCGAGTCTCGGCTAGGACGTGTGCGCAGATCAAGGGAGCAGAGAGATGGACAGGGTGGTCTGTGTGTGGTATGAATTGTCGATGACGGTTACCTGGAGCTGACAGATGGGTCGAGACGGCACCTGAATGAGCTGCGGCGTTCGGGAAGGAAGGAACGCCAGTGCAGCCCATCTCCGGTTATGAAGAAACGGAGGCGCTCTGGGAGTGGGCCACGGAACGGACACTCCAGAGGGGGGCCTACGGGAGACCCGGGTTAGAACTTTATGTTGGGGCTTATGGTGTGTCTAGTTTTAGTGTGTTTTGATGTGTGTTTACTAAGATTAATAGTCAAAAAAAAAGGACTAAAGTACAGAAGAAGAAAATGTAAAATGTAAACCAAATGAGAAATGTGACCACCGTTCTAAGTTGTGAATGCCATATAGCTGTGGGGGATGTTTAAAGTTCAATGTATGTCTGTGGGGAAGTGCAGTAACACCTGAGTGTGAAAGTTAGTTAAAGGAGTGTGTGCGGAGAATGTAAATGTCCTATGTTGTGTGTTCTATAGCCTTATTGTTACTTTTGAGTCTTTGTGCCCATGTTATGGGGTGGAAATGCCAGTCTGTAGAGCCGGGTACCACCATTGTTCATATTTGTATATAGTTTGTGATTGTATTGTACATACTTTTTTAGTTGGGCAGGATGGTGGTGCAGTGGTTAGCACTGTTGCCTTACAGCTAGAAGGTTCCTGGTTCGAATCCCCAGGCTGGCAGGGGTTGGAACCTTTCTGTGTGGAGTTTGCATGTTCTCCCTGTGCTGCGTGGGTTTACTCCGGGGGCTCTGGTTTCCTCCCACAATCCAAAGACATGCATGTTAGGTTAATTGGCTGTTCTAAATTGTCCCTAGATATCTGTTTCCTATAGGGCCTTAGAATAGAGGGTTAGTACTAGTGAAAGCGCTTTGAGTGGTCTTTGTGACTTGAAAAGCGCTATATAAGTGCAGGTTAGTTAGTTAGTATTTCGGGATTAATTTATTTTGGTGTGTGGCCCTTTTGTGTTCAGTGACTGTTATTGACATAGCGGAGTCCTCTGCTGGGCCGGTGTGGTGTGACTGGATAGGCCTGTGGAGTGTGTGAAATAAGAGCCCGACTCATGGCACACAGTTTATTACACACTTCACATCTCTCAAGCACAGAACAGGCTGACTCATTTCAGCAGGCACTCTCTTTTTACCCCTCACAAGTGTAGGGTGAATTGCCTATAAAAATATTTGTCATAAGGTACAGGAATTATTTATTTTATTTAATAGTGGGTGTGAAAGGGGGCGGAGTTAAACCTTCACTTCTACACCCACTAAATTAAATAAAAGCACTCATAAAAGGGGCACCAGTCCTAACGGACAATATTAACTTTTAATTTTAATTAACTTTGTACCTTAAATTACTTAATGAATCAGTCTCAAAGTTTCAGTGAGTTTTTGTCCTGCCGTGATTAGGAAACCTGTATATGCGAAAGGAAAAACGCTTCAACTGCTCTTATTCACTCTTTTATTAAACTCATTCAGTTTACATGGCATAGCGTTCAAATGATGAATAAACAGATTCAGATGATGACAGCGTAAAATATCACATCAACTGATATTGGGTTCCTGAACATAAAATCCAGCGTTACACCTCTGCAGAACCAAGGAGAAACTAGGCTTATGTTTCAACGGTAAATGAGGCTGGAATGTTTTAACAAAACAACGCAATTTTATGGGGAAAATTCATAAGCTAATTATAAAAAAAAAATGACTCCTCAATTAATCTACAAAACTTTAAGGGCAGTTACTTAAAAATGACTAAGAGTTTTCCTTCAGTTTACAGTTCCATCCTGCGGCTGAGAGACTAATTGAGCCCTGAAATACGGGCCATATTCAACTGTAATTTAATTGTTAGGACATCACGTTTCAACCCAGTAGATAGGAGAAATAAAATTTTCACTCACACACAGCCGTAGGTCCAAGTTTCCGCGGGTCGGTACCGCTGAGTTGGGAGTTAGGACGTCAGAGGAAGCGGCTGCTGCGATGCCTCCTCACAGCCGTGGGAGTGTAAACTCAGCTGGGGGCTCTCCAGACAATGGCAGCAGTGGGTGGTCTGTCACAGAGCAGCGTGACAAGTCCTTGGAAAAGTGTCCAAATTTGAGGTCTCTTGTAGCGCGGGATAGACAAAAAAAAAAAAACTGAAGGAAAATCTTCTCAGTCTCTGTTCACTTTAACTTAGGCAAATTAAAGGTCCACTTTAATGGCGTGAAAAGTCATGAAAAAAAAAATATTAGAAAAACATTTACTAGGATAAGAATGGCTTCTGAGGTGAAGGAAAAAGTTTGAGAATTTGATTCTCTAAAAGGGACGAGCTCTAAAGAAAAATGGTTTCTCCTCAGTGACCAGAATATAAGGAAAGACTTGACAAACACACAGAGAATAAAATAAAACTTCACAGGGCCTTGAAACGGTGGAATAAAATCTTCTTCTGAGATCTAGATTACTATTCTGCTTCCTTAATCTTAATTTAGTTCCTAATCCTTCTCAAAATCTCTTTCTTTCTTCTTTCTGTGTTTCTAATTCTTAATTCTATTTCTAGCAAATCTCCCTGCCTGTTCTTTGTCTACCCTTTTTCTACTTTTTCTTTGCTGATCTCTGACTAAACTCAAATCTAACCTCTCTTTTAAAGTTACCTCGCCGGGTCATAAAACTGATGATGTCAGTCGCGAGACTGACCAATCGATTTTTTTAGAAGCAGTTTGAAATGGCTGCTATCCAATGTGAGAACACTTCTTTGTTTGAGAGCAGCCAATCAAAGGAAGACACCATCCCATGAAATTTCAGAGGGAAAATCAACACTCAGTCAGTTCTTATAAAATAAATGCTCAATATAAAATCTAACTAAATTAAATGACTTAGCTAATATTTGGTGATCATGCATTTATACCATTACTCCAATAACACTCATGAATATAACATTTCTTCTACATAATTATAATACATGCATTCACATTTAGATCAAAATGCAGCAAAACATGCAGCAAACCATGGTTGGTGATAAAAGAGGGATGATTTTCAGTGTCCTTAGGATCCAGAGGATAAGCTGAAAGAAACTTAATATTTAGAACAAATTAAAAGTCATCCTACATACTGAAAACACATTCCGTAGGTATCCGCTAGGAGGTACTGTTGAGCTGTAGATGATTTCCTTTAGTATCTGGGCGAAGGTACCTGGACAGCATCGGCTATAAATCCGTCAGATTAAGTGGTTTATGACTCTTTTAAGAACATTGGTTTCCTGTGAAAAGGTACGTTATCAAATGCAGTGTTCACGTTGAGAGGTCTGGTCTCCTGAGTTTTATGTTCCTTTGAGCCTTTAAAAGCAAATTCTGATCCTTACAATCTCTGCAAGAGGCAACTGTTTACATTGGGGTCCTAGGAAAGCAAGCATCTTTGGTCAGGCCTGGAAGAGGCCTGCATGAGTCGACATAAAAGCCAGTGATATTCCTGAAAAGGCAGAAAAGTGATATTCCTGTGTAATGAATAAAATGAAATTCCTGTAAACTGGAGAGAAGCGATCTTCTGTCTTGGTTTTGATGAGACGATGATGCTACACAAGTTTCATGCCATTTCTCCACACACAACATGACATTTGCATCACACTGCATTCAACCCCCTACGTCCCCGATTCCTTCCTGCTATCTCGCCAGGAACCTCCTGAGCATTGTTCTCCCATGCTTATCCACTGTCTCTTGTCTGAGATGCTAAATAATCTGACTCCCCCAAGGTGCTATACTTCCCCCCCAGCATCTTAGATAGAACAATAGAACATCAGTCCACATGCTGTTTGGGCTTCAGTCTCCTCCCGTATCTGCTGTAACTGGGGTTTACCGCCTCCGTGGCGCTGCTGTGCCGGTGGGGGGCTGCTGGGAGTGTGTCTGACTGCAGGTGGGCCGTGACGAGGGGGGGGGGCACTTCGGTCTGTCCGTGTGGCTGCTCTGGTGAATCGTTTCCCTGGGGAGCTCTCCGTGGGGGTCTTCCACGCCGAGGGACCCTAGCCAACAGCACTTGCTCGTCCGCCACAACGAAAGCGGGTTTGAGTCTGTCTATGCCAATTTTTTCCTGCCTACCCCCCAAGTCTAGCAAAAAATGCTTGTCCCCTGTTTCCAACACTCTGAACGGTCCATCATAGGGTGGGCGCAATGGAGGGCGGTGGGCGTTGTGTCTGACGAACACGAACTCCGCGCTCTTCAAAGTTTTAGGCACGAAAACACACGGAAAACTGTAGTGGGCAGGGCCCGGCGGCGTGCCTGTGTTTGCGCTCCACTGCAAAAGCTGAGACGGGGAGCTGTCCGGCGCGGGATTATCTGGCAGAAATTCCCCGGGCAGCCGTAGTGGTTGCGCAAAAACAAGCTCTGCCGGGGAAGCTTCCAGATCCTCTTTCGGCGTGGAGCGTAACCCCAATAAAACCCACGGCAGCCTGTCTACCCAATTTGCATCCGTCAGTGAAGCCCTGAGTGCTGCTTTCAGTGATCTATGAAAATGCTCGCATAACCCATTGGCCTGTGGGTTGTATGCGGTTGTGCGATGAATTGTAACACTCAGGCTGCGGGCCATCGCGGACCAGAGTTCGGAAACAAATTGAGGGCCCCTGTCGGACGTAATGTCCAACGGGACTCCAAAACGCGCCACCCATGCTGTCCAAAAAGCGCGTGCCACGTCCGCGGACGTGGTTGCCGCCAGTGGGACTGCTTCTGGCCAGTGCGTGGTGCGGTCCACCACTGTCAGGAGGTGCGTGCACCCCTGTGATGGTGGGAGGGGGCCCACGAGGTCCACGTGAACATGGTCGAACCTCTTAGCTGGGATACGAAACGGCTCCAAGGGAGCCTTCGTGTGTCTGTGTACCTTGGCTCATTGGCACGCCACGCAGGCTGCAGCCCACTCTTTCATTTGTTTGTGTAGGCTCGGCCACACAAACTTCTCTCCCACCATTTTGACCGATGCGCGCACTCCTGGGTGCACCAGAGTGTGAACTGACTCAAACACGCGGCGTCGCCACGCGACCGGGACCACCGGACGCAGGCGTCCCGTGGAGACATTGCAGATTGGGGGGGGCTGCCATCTTGCAGCACCCTGCTCTCCAGCCTTAACCCTGTTGGTCCAGACTGGAGCGCGCGCACGTCTGCATCACTAATCTGCTCCGTGGCCATGGCTGTGTAATCTATCCCCACGCAGACTGGGGCCACCACGGCGCGCGAGAGGCAATCCGCCACCACATTCAGTTTACCCGACACATGCTGAATATCGGTAGTAAACTCTGAGATCGCAGCCAGCTGTCTCTGCTGCCGGCCCGACCACGGTTCTGAAACCTTGGCCATTGCGAATGTTAGCGGCTTGTGGTCTACAAACGCGGTGAAGCTGCGCCCTTCCAGCCAGAACTGGAAGTGGCGTATGGCCAGGTGGAGAGCCAGTAACTCTCTGTCGAACGCGCTGTATTTACGTTCGCTGTCGCGCAAAGTTCTGCTGAAAAAGGCGAGTGGCTGCCAAGCCCCAGCGACGCGCTGCTCCACGACAGCCCCTATGGCCACGTCTGAAGCGTCGGTGGTGAGCGCTATCCGGGCCGTCGGGTCCGGATGCGCCAGCAGTGCGGCGTTTGCCAGGGCTGCTTTAACCTCCGAGAACGCCCGCTCTCGCTTCGGGGTCCATTCGACCCTATCCGCGGGTTTCTGTTTCTTGAGTGCGGCGTACAATGGTTGCATGAGCTGCGCCGCGCGGGGAAGGAAACGGTTATAAAAGTTCACCATCCCCCAAAATTCCTGCAGCGCCCTGACCGTCTGAGGCCGGGGAAAATCCGCCACGGCGTGCACTTTGTCGGGCAGCGGGATCGCTCCTTTCAGAGAGACACGGTGCCCCAAAAAATCAATCTCCATCATGCCGAATTGGCATTTCGCCGGGTTGATTATTAACCCGTGCTCCTCCAACCTCCGGAAAACCGTCGTGAGGTGGGTTTCGTGTTCGTCTTCGGACGCGCTGGCTTCCAGGATATCGTCCAGGTAGACGAACACGAAAGGGAGATCGTGCAGCACTGCATCCATCATGCGCTGGAACGTCTGTGCCGCTCCTTTTAACCCGAATGGCATGCGCAGGAACTCGAATAAACCGAACGGAGTTATTACTGCTGTTTTGGGTATGTCCTCAGCGCGCACTGGGACTTGGTGGTAACCACGGACCAGGTCTATTTTGGAAAAAATGCGTGCTCTGGTGAGGTGAATGGAAAAATCCTGTATGTGGGGAATTGGGTAGCGGTCTTGCGCTGTGGCGTTGTTCAACCTGCTGAAATCACCACACGGTCGCCACGATCCCTCAGCCTTAGGGACCATGTGTAGCAGGGATGCCCATGGGCTGTTTGATCGCCTGATGATGCCCAACCTTTCCAGGTTGGCGAACTCCTCGCGCGCTATGGCCAGTTTAGCTGTGTCCAAGCGCCGAGGTCTTGCAAAAACGGGCGGCCCGGTGGTGGTGATAAAGTGCTCCACCCCGTGTTTAGCGATGGCCGCCGAAAACGTCGGGACCGTGAGTGCTGGAAACTGAGTGAGCAGTGCGTGGAACTTACCGCCTGTAGCTGTGATGTTGGCTTGTGCTGTTGGCTGGGTCACTCGAGCTATACAGGGGAGAGAGTCAAAGGACAGTGCATTAACCAGGCGCCTGTTAGCAACATCCACAAGTAAACCATGCGCACACAGAAAATCAGCCCCCAGTATATGGTAATTCAGTGCTGCTATGACAAAAGTCCACTCATATGTACGGCCGTGTAGAGATAAGAGCAGAGCCCTCTCACCAAAGGAGCCGTTTGCTGCCAACATCTCGGGGTCGCTAGGTCCTGCCAGCCGGTCGGCGTAGGTCGGCAGGATGAAGCTCTTCTGGGCTCCGGTGTCCACGAGGAAACGCCTCCCCGAGCGTGCATCCGTTAAGTAGAGCAGCTTGTTCTCTTCACCGAGGGTCGCGGCTGCTACCGACCGCCGGTCTCGGCGTTTTCCCGAGCGCTTGAATTGGCACGGTGGCGCACATCTGCGTGCGTTCTCTCCGAAGCGGCGGTGGTAGAAACAGAGCGTGTCTCTCTGGCGCTCCTTGGCCCCCGCTGCTGCTACCGTCGGTGGCTCCTCGCCTCCTCTGGTCGTCTCGCTGGGCTCCGCCGCTGCCGCGTTGACTGTGATCGCCCTGGTGGTGATGATGATCCGGTCTGCCTCCTGGTCAGGCCAGAATGAGCTACTCCATCTTTGATGGTCTGGTTTCATAAATTTGCCCCATTTTTTCAGAAATATTTGGCATTTTTTTCCTGGTAATTTTCTTCTCAAAAATTATTCACCTGAATCTTTTAAATTTGCCATTTAAAAATTGCAGCTTTTTTCCCCCTATAAATTAGCTATTTTTCCACTTAAATGTGCCACATTTTTCCTCGTAAATGCTTAACTTTTTCCTCACAAAATTTGCCATTTTTTTGTAAATTTTGTAATTTTTTCTCATAAATGTCCTACTTTTTGTCTCAAGTTTGCCACGTTGGTTTTTTTATTTTGTAAATTTGCTACTATTCTCATAAATCTGCCACTTTTTTATATTCTACATTATACTCATAAAATTTCCACTTTTTTCTAACAAATTTTCCACTTTTCCCCGATAATTTTCCCTGTCTCTTAAAGTTGCCACGTTCTTCCTAAATTTGCCACATTTTTTAAAAATCTTTTACCAGCAGTTAGCAGTAATAATTTGCACCTTGTTTTTTGTCAATTTGCCAGTTTATTTGTAAATTTCCCATTTTCTCATAAATTTGCCACATTTTTCTCTTAAATTTGCATTATTCTTGTAAACACGTGACTTTCCCCATGACAAATGTACTACTTTTGCAATAAAACTGCAACTTTTTTGTAAATTCGCCACACTTTTCTGAAAAAAAGTCTTTTTTTTCCTTTATTTTTTCGAAAATGTGCTTGTGCCGTCTCAGGTGTTTTGCCCTCCCCGTTCCTCAGCCTGAAGCTTGTGTAATTCGACAGGGAGGGAGGGAGAGATTATGCTCCATCTGATTTCCGGCAACAGTAACTGGAGAACGGGGGAGCAGATCGTCTCTCACCTATCGCCCACAACTTTTCATTATCTCAGCGTTAATATCTGGAGGACAGGGCAAATCCATAATTTCCTCGGCTGCTCAGACTGACCCAGCGAGCCGGCTCAGCTGCGGGTTTCTCGGTCCGCGGAGGAGGGTGCACCCAAAATAGCAACTTTCTCCTCCAAACACAACAGGCACGTAGGAGGAAGCGCTGAACCCAGCAGTGCGTGAATGACTCGCTTTAGTGAGACGTCTTGATATTATCCCAGAGGACACACCGCAGGGATGATGAGAGATCCCACTCCTCCTCCTCTCGCTCCTCCTGCGGTCGTGGAGCGGCCCGGGCTGGAGGACGTGGCCGAGGAGGAGGACGTGTTCCCCGTGGAGGAGAGCTCTGGAAGTCCGCGGGAGTCCGCCTGCTGTCAGGTGTGTGTCCTTATCAAACTCGGAGCTTTTTTCTAATTCTCTTTACTGCTGACATAAATGTGCAATGCAGCCTAGTTTTGCCTTTTAATTTAGATGTTTCACGATAAATTATTCTGTAGAAAAAGTCTGCAAAAGTGAAAGAGGTTTTAATTTTTGTCCACAATATCGGCCCTGACCGCTTTTGTTGGAAAACCTATTTTTTTTTATGACTTTGTTGTCTTGTGTATAACATTTAATGTTCTTTTAGTATTTGTCACATAGCTAAAGGTCGGATATACAGGAAAGAAGTTTGTTTTTTAAAAAGGAATTTAGTAGTGATGGGAAGGCAGGCTCCGGAGCTTCGAGGGTGCTCCGAGCTTATCCAGGAAATATTAGGCGAGGCGCGTTTCGAGGCGTGCATCGTGACATATGTGTTAACGTCGGACCACGTGACTGGGTCAGGAAGCCGTTCATGATTTTTGCACACAACATGAAATAAAGTGAGCAGCGATGCCCAATGGAAATCCCCGTCCCTCACGTTTTGTGTTGTCACGTTTGACTGTGTAAGGGATTTGACACAGCCAATTTTCACATGAAGGCAGCAGCAAAAAGACGGACTTCTCCTGTTGGGAACATTTTGAGCACATTTCTCGCATTAATGTATTTTCCACAAATAGTGGATATTTATTGCATTTGCACTACAAGCGGGAGGCCTGGGTTTGAATCCCAGCTGTGTCATTCTTGTCATTTTATTTTTATTTGCAAGGTGAAGTGTCTGTTGTGTTTCAAAGAGCTCTGTGTGAGAATAAGGCCAGAGTTGAATATACTGGGACAGCATAAGACTGTTGAAAATTTATTATTTCTTAATAAAAATGGATAAGTAGTACAGACACATTCACTGGAGTCACCCCAGTTTTATTTCTTTTTTCCCTTATTATCATTGATATTTCTTAAAAGACACTGCATTTATTGAAATGAAAAAATACACATTAAACTAATAATATCCTTGTAAAAATCAGCATGTTGTATATGTTTTGTCCACTAGATGGCCTGGTAGAGAAAATGAAGTCGCACATGAGGCCTTGTCTGTTCATGAGCCATTTTGATGAAAGGCCTCAAGTCCTCCAGAAAGACTCATTTGGCCATCACTAGAATTTAGAATTAAATAGGGTCCAGTTCATAAGGATAAAAGTCTTTGATTTAGAGAAAAATTATCTTAAAAGGTTCAGTGACTGAAAAATGGTATTGTAGCGAACTCAATATGAGCACCCTACTTGGCTTGCCAAGTGGGTTGACCCTATTGGCGACACAGGTAGGGTGCGGGACTCCAGAGCGGGAGGCGTGAGTTCAAATCTCCCGGTGGGATGTCGCCATGTCGAGCAGCACGTTACACTGGTGTCAGAAGTGGGATCTCCTGTCCAAAGCAGTAATGGGGCGCTGACATCGGGACGATGTCGAGAACCAGAGGGGAGTAGTGTAGCGAACTCAATATGAGCACCCTACTTGGCTTGCCAAGTGGGTTGACCCTATTGGCGACACAGGTAGGGTGCGGGACTCCAGAGCGGGAGGCGTGAGTTCAAATCTCCCGGTGGGATGTCGCCATGTCGAGCAGCACGTTACAGTATGTTTGCAGGTTTTAACTGGTCATTTAATTAGCCAAAAAATTCCAAACAGTCAACAATCTGAAAAAAGCACTCTGCCTTTACTCCGTTTTTCTCTCAGAGAAACTCCCCCAAAACGTTTTTTGACTCTTCCGGGTAAGTTTCCTACGTCACATCTTGAAAAAGCCCACCCACTGCCGTCCTAAAGACCCACCCAGTGCTCTATTATTGGCCCACCTAGCTGTTCATCATCTAGATGGACGTGGTGGCTAAAGGTAGCCAATTGGCCCCTGAGCTGGTCCAAATTGGTCCAAAGATTTGCAAATAATTTGTTGTTGTTGTGCATGGGTGCAAGGGTGCCTACAGAACACATGCACAACAATGACAAATTATTTGCAAATCTTTGGACCAATTAAGAAGTGAAATTAGAAAATTTCCCACAGAAACCTGAACGCTCTAGGAGCCCCAGGTTGGGCACCCCTGTCCCAATTAGTCCTTCCAGGATTTTGTGAGATGTTTTTCTGACTGTTGCGGCCCAAAAAGCCTGAATTTGCAGGAGCTTTTTAAAAAAGTTGCAATAAAAATGCGATGCTTTTGAGAGTTTTTTTTGCACTAAAAGTTGTGGGAAGAATTACAAATTTTAAAGCACATGTTTTTTTTGTTTTTTTTCCCCAGTTTACTGCTGTGATATTCTATAGAACAATACAAGAAAAGCACAGGATTGTCAAAAAAAAAATTTTTAAACAGTGATTTGTAAATTAAGCAAAAACTTCTGCTATACAAAAAAACTCATGTGCATCAGCAAATACAGACTTTAACACAATATTAATTATAACAGCTAAATTGCATTGAATGCATGTTAAAGAGTATACATTTGGAAATTATTGGCAGCATCTTCATTTGAAAACTCCCCACAGTTCCCAACCACTCGGTACTGAGCGGAGAGGAAAAAAGAAATAATTTATTCTGTTGCTCTGTATTGTCTGTTGGAGTCTGTGTTTTTCTGAAAAAAATTACAGACAATATTCTCTCTTTCCATGCCTAACTCCTACCTGTCTATCTGCTGTGCGTCTTGACACACCTGTCTCATCAGACACTCATCTTTCATTTACCGGTGTGTGTGTGTGTGTGGGGGGGAGGGGTAAAGAATCTCCAGTCCGTGTCGATACTGGAGATTCACAGTTTTAAAGCTAACTGACAAGATGTAGTAATAATTTTACCTCTAAAGATGTATAAAATGTTCAAACACTGGCTGTAGTGTTAGATTTGCTCGTTTGTGATTTTACGGTGTCTCTCCTCACGCAACCTCCTGCGAGCGTCCGGAACATCCGCCTGCTTTTGGGGCAGGTGGATGTTTTTCAACACAAACCCAGCACTTCATACACGTGGTCACGACGGAGACGTGGCGAGACGTCCACTGGCAGGCTGGGGGGGATGGAGGATGGGACGGTGTTGGAAACCTTGCGAGTGAGTTTTTTTTTTTTTTTTTAAATTACACACTGTTTTTGCTGATGTATTCCATTAATACTCACTGTAAACACGGAAGTGAATGTGGTGCGACACATTTGATTGGCGAGACTGAACATTTGAGTGCCACTCAGGGACAAGTTTGATTGGTGAAATTGGTGGAAGTTGATGAGGATTGGCCAAAATTGTGGGAAAGTTGTGAATGGACAAAGTTGCAAGGTCGCGCTGATTGGCTGATTTTGCGTGAATTGATGCAATCGCAACATCGCAAAATCCTGGAGGGACTGCTTAATAGCCATCCCTGTTACCACCTGGTTCACTCCGGCCCATCTCCGAGTGGTTTCATCGTGATTCTGCAGCGGATCCCCTGTTCCGGCACACCGGTCGCTTTTATGGCCCGGGACCAGGACTACTGGCCGCTGTTAAGCCGAGAACTCCTCCGGATTGGTGGGGGAGTTCTTGGCATAACACCACTATGTGCAATCCACTGCAGAATCAGGATGAAACCACTGAGAGACGGGCCCCAGTGACGCAGGGCACACCGCTGAACCACGTGATAACAGGAATGGCTATGTGGGTGACTAAGATCTGAAGAAAATAACAATAAGATAAGATAAGATAAGCCTTTATTAGTCCCACAATGGGGAAATTCCAGGATTGCAACAGTGCAGGGATAGCAACACTCAGAGCAACAATCAGAAGGCAAGAAAAAAACAAGAACAGCTAGTATACATATGTACATATTACTATAAATATATTAATATATAGACACAATGCGGAGCATTGTGGTTGGTGGATGTGCAGCAGAAAGTCTAAGCTCTCTCTCCCTCCGCGGGTGCGGCGGGCCAGCTGGATGTCTTTGGGCATGATGGTGGTGATCCTGTTGGCGTGGATGGCGCACAGGTTGGTGTCCACGAAGAGACCCACCAGGCAGGCCTCGCTGGCCTCCTGCAGAGCCATGACGGCGGAACTCTGGAAGCGCAGGTTGGTCTTGAAGTCCTGAGTGATCTCCCTCACCAGGCGCTGGAAGGGCAGCCTACGGATGAGCAGCTCCGTGGATTTCTGGTAGCGACGGATCTCTCTCAGAGCCATGGTACCGGGCCTGTAACGGTGAGGCTTCTTCACTCCGCCGGTGGCCGGAGCGCTTTTTTCGAGCAGCCTTGGTGGCTAGCTGCTTCCTGGGGGGCTTTTTTCTCCAGTAGATTTACGGGTGGTCCGCTTGGTTCTTGCCATCGCTCTTTATTATTCTGTCTTATATTTCTTGCATGCCGCCTAAACTCCAGCCCGGCACCCGCGTTGTTTTCGCCACAGTTCCTCGGCATGTCGAGCTTCTCCGTTAGCACCAGGTGGCGGTTGGAGCTAGCTAGCCAGCTAGCTAGCTCTTCCCTGCTGTATCGTCCCCTGTTGCAAACAGTGGCTCCGTCCGCCGACTCGGGAGACCCTTGGGGGCGATCTGTGTGTCTGTGATATATATAGAGAGTGAAAGGTGTAGAAAGAAGAAGGAAGATAAGAAAAAGGCAGTGGCAAAAGGCAGCCAACTCGTGTGGCGCCGCCGGTCCGGCGGAACCGGACCCGGAAAAAAAAAGCCGTGCAATATAAGCCGTGCTTACAGCCAGTGTTCTGGTACCAGTGTTAGCTTGTGGGCTAATAGCTCAGGGGCTAATAGGCTACCTTTAGCCTTTAGCTGGCTGTGCAAGTCACAAGCTGGTACCGGCGATTGGCTGCAGAATCACAGCGAAGCCTCCAGCTCCCTGCAATCAAAATGTCCCGGGACCAGATGCTGCTGACTCTCACGCCCAGCAGCCCCACCGTCCTTCATGGATTTGCTCTGGTCTCACAGGCAGCGTAGTCATTCCAGCTTTCAGCTGGCTGTGAGACCAGAGTGGAGTCCCACAGAGCCACACTGCCCTTTGAGATCCTTTGGCTCGGTAGCTTGTCTCAGGTTGCAGCAATCGTCCAGCGCACAGTGCTAGTGATTTGTTGTGGAATTACGGCAAAATAATTGGGAGATAGACCAGATTGAGGTGAGATACACCATCGACTGTGGATCAGTAAACTAGAACGCTGCTCAACCAAGCTGGGGGGCTAGAAGCTAGTCAGCTATAATGGCTTACTGACGTAAGAGAGTGGGCGGAGTTGAAACTGTGAAGGATGGTCACCACCCACCAGAGTAGTTGTCTAATTGATAAAGCATCCGCCCCACAACCGGGTGGTTGTGGGTTCAAGCCCCGGCCAGGTCATACCAAACACCATACAGTAGGGGAAAAAAAATTTAGTCAGCCACCAATTGTGCAAGTTCTCCCACTTAAAAGATGAGAGAGGTCTCCAATTTTCATCATAGGTATACCTCAACTATGAGAGACAAAATGAGAAAAAAAAATCCAGAAAATCACATTGAAGGATTTTTAATGAATTAATTGGTGAATTCCTCGGTAAAATAAGTATTTGGTCACCTACAAACAAGCAAGATTTCTGGCTCTCACAGACCTGTAACTTCTTCTTTAAGAGGCTCCTCTGTCCTCCACTCGTTACCTGTATTAATGGCACCTGTTTGAACTCTTTATCAGTATAAAAGACACCTGTCCACAACCTCAAACAGTCAGACTCCAAACTCCACTATGGCCAAGACCAAAGAGCTGTCAAAGGACACCAGAAACAAAATTGTAGACCTGCGCCAGGCTGGGAAGACTGAATCTGCAATAGGTAAGCAGCTTGGTGTGAAGAAATCAACTGTGGGAGCAATTATTAGAAAATGGAAGACATACAAGACCACTGATAATCTCCCTCGATCTGGGGCTCCATGCAAGATCTCACCCTGTGGGGTCAAAATGATCACGAGAACAGTGAGCAAAAATCCCAGAACCACACGTGGGGACCTAGTGAATGACCTGCAGAGAGCTGGGACCAAAGTAACAAAGGCTACCATCAGTAACACACTACGCCGCCAGGGACTCAAATCCTGCAGTGCCAGACGTGTCCCCCTGCTTAAGCCAGTACATGCCCAGGCCCGTCTGAAGTTTGCTAGAGAGCATTTGGATGATCCAGAAGAGGATTGGAAGAATGTCATATGGTCAGATGAAACCAAAATAGAACTTTATTGTAAAAACTCAACTTGTCGTGTTTGGAGGAGAAAGAACACCATACCGGGCGGTGCGGTGGCAGAGTGGTTAGCACTGCGGCAGCATAGCAACTGACCCTTGGCCGGGGGATCCTGAGTTCGATCCCAGCCCCCGACCAACAATGATCTGTGTGGAGTTTGCATGTTCTCCCCGTGTCTGCCTGGGTTTACTCTGGGATTTCTCTGGTTTCCTCCCACATGCCAAAAACATGCACGTTAGGTTAATTGGCATCAAAAACTGGGGATTCTAAATTGTCCTTAGGTATGACTGTGAGAGTGAATGGTTGTCTGTCTCTCTGTGTTGGCCTGCGATGGACTGGCGATCTGTCCAGGGTGTACCCTGCCTCTCGCCCAAAGATGCTGGGATAGGCTCCAGCCCCCCTGCGACCCGAAAAGGATTAAGCGGAAGAAGATGAATGAATGAACACCATACCTACTGTGAAGCATGGGGGTGGAAACATCATGCTTTGGGGCTGTTTTTCTGCAAAGGGACCAGGACGACTGATCCGTGTAAAGAAAAGAATGAATGGGGCCATGTATCGTGAGATATTGAGTGAAAACCTCCTTCCATCAGCAAGGGCATTGAAGATGAAACGTGGCTGGGTCTTTCAGCATGACAATGATCCCAAACACACCGCCTGGGCAATGAAGGAGTGGCTTCGTAAGAAGCATTTCAAGGTCCTGGAGTGGCCTAGCCAGTCTCCAGATCTCAACCCCATAGAAAATCTTTGGAGGGAGTTGAAAGTCCGTGTTGCCCAGTGACAGCCCCAAAACATCACTGCCCTAGAGGAGATCTGCATGGAGGAATGGGCCAAAATACCAGCAACAGTGTGTGAAAACCTTGTGAAGACTTACAGAAAACGTTTGACCTCTGTCATTGCCAACAAAGGGTATATAACAAAGTATTGAGATGAACTTGTGTTATTGACCAAATACTTACTTTACCGAGGAATTTACCAATTAATTCATTAAAAATCCTTCAATGTAATTTTCTGGATTTTTTTTTCTCATTTTGTCTCTCATAGTTGAGGTATACCTATGATGAAAATTGGAGACCTCTCTCATCTTTTAAGTGGGAGAACTTGCACAATTGGTGGCTGACTAAATACTTTTTTTCCCCACTGTATAAAAAAATGGTACTTCCCGTCTTCTAGCTTGGTGCTCAGCATAACAGAATGAGGGAAGGAAAAGTTGTTTGTGGCGGCGCCTTGCATGGCAGCAGACCCTCTGATTCTAGATGTGATTAACATTGTAGATAGGAGAAACATAATTTTGTTCTACTGTACGTGATTGGCTGTATGGATCATATGACAATAAAGTTGGCTTCTACTGCTTCTTCTTCTTCCTAAATCACAGCATTTAAAGAAAGCCAGGAAAAATAAAAAACAAATTTTCTTCAATAATTAAAAAAAAATCACAGAAAATGTGAACAAAATATGTCACAAACATTTCATTAAGACATGTGAGCTATTAAAATGCGGAAAAAGTGCAGTCAAGGACCCCTTTAAACTCATGGGAAAAAATATCACATTTAAAGCAGAAATCTCAAATTTATGAGATGAGGTTTGAAATTTATGAGGAAAAAAGTATAATTACATTTTTCCACCGTTATTGTGACCTATAACCTGTACAACCCAACTGAAAAACAAACTGAAATCTTTTAAGGGGGAAAATAAAAAAACTTACAGTACAATAACCTGGTTGCATAAATATGCACACCCTTAAACTAATACTTTGTTGCAGCACCTTTGGCTTTTATTACAACACTCGTTCTTTTTGAGTAGGAGTTTATCAGTGTGGCACATCGTGATGTGGCAATATTTGCCCACTCTTCTTTGCAAAAATGCTCCAAATCTGTCAGATTGTGAGGGCATCTCCTGTGCACAGCCCTCTTCAGATCACCCTACAGATGTTCAATCGGATTCAGGTCTGGACTCTGGCTGGGCCATTACAAAACCTGAATCTTCTTGTAGTGAAACCATTCTTTTGTTGATTTGGATGTGTGCTTTGGGTCATTGTCGTGCTGAAAAATGAAATTCCTCTTCATCTTCAGCTTTCTAGTAGGAGCCTGAAGGTTTTGTGCCAACACTGACGGGTATTTGGAACTGTTCTTAATTCCCTCCACCTTGTCTAAGGCCCCAGTCCCAGTTTCATCAATTTTGGAGGGACGTCCAGTTCTTGGTAATGTCACTGTTGTGCTGTATTTTCTCCTCTTGATGATGACTGTCTTCACTGTGTTCCATGGTATATTTAATGCCTTGGAAATTCTTTTGTACCCTTCTTCCTGACTGATACCTTTGAACAGTCAGAGCTCTCTGATGCTTTGGAAGCTCTCTGTGTGGCTTGTGCTGCAAGATATGACTACAACAGTGTCAGGAAAAGCCTACTACAACAGCTGAACTTTATCTGGGGTTAATCAGAGGCACTTTAAATGGTGGCAGGTGTGTGCTGACTCCCATTTAACATTAGTTTGAATGTGATTGGTTAATTCTGAACACAGCCACATCCCAGTTGTAAGAGGGTGTGCATATTTATGCAACCAGGTATTGTACATTTTTTATTTTTCCCCTTAAAAGATTTAAGCTTGTTTTTTAGTTGGGTTATACAGGTTATAGGTCACATTAATGGTGGAAAAAGTTTTGAAATGATTTATCTTGGCCTCATTTTTTTACATCACAAAAACCTGGCACACATCCCAGTTGTAAGAGGGTGTGCATATTTATGCAACCAGGTATTGTACATTTTTTATTTTTCCCCTTAAAAGATTTAAGCTTGTTTTTTAGTTGGGTTATACAGGTTATAGGTCACATTAATGGTGGAAAAAGTTTTGAAATGATTTATCTTGGCCTCATTTTTTTACATCACAAAAACCTGGCATTTGAACAGGGGTGTGGAGACTTTTTATATCCACTGTATATCAATTTTACAACAGAAGAGTCTCACATTTATGAGGAAAAATACTAATTAAATTTAAAAGAAAAAGATGTAAAATTTACAAAAAAAATCTAAATTTATGAGAAAAAGGTAAATTTTGGAGAAAAAAATATCTCCCATCCTTCCACAAAAGTATATTTTATGAGAAAATTAACAGAAACTTATAAGTAAGAGGCCTCAAATTTATGAGGAAAAAAATTAAATATACAAGAAAACGTCATAAATTTCTATCAAGAAACTCTTGAAGTTGCCTTAAATCTCAAAATGAGTCTTAAAGTAGCACTATGTAACTAGGCCTGTAATGATAACAGCTAAAATGATTAATCATACGATAAGAAAAAACAACCACGGTAGATTTTCTGGCCATGATAAGTCGCCACTTACGTGTGCACACGCACACACGCACACATGCACACACACACGCACACACACGTAAGTATGTGCCTAAAAGTCTTTTAACAGCGTGATCACTTCACACAGCGAAGCCCTCATTTTTTTCCCCAAATGGACAGGTTGGCTTCAACTGAATCAGTTATGTTTACGTTACCTTCGTATGATATATGATCGGTGTGACTGTTATTACCGGCAGTCATTTTACAACATAGTGGCTGTATTAGGGAGCGCTACTGGGGGAAAAAAAAAAAAAAAACAAGTTGCAATAAGGGGTAAGGTCCATGAAGTTGGAGTCTGCACTATGTAGTTCTCTAATGTGCTGTCTCTGAGACCGTGCATATTGTTATTATTATTATTATTATTGTATATTTTATTAATCCCCAGAGGGAAATCAAGGCATCCACACTACGGCGCCAATCCATTCACCATTCACACACATATTCACACCTACGGCCACTTTAGAGTCTCCATTTAACATAACTTGCATGTTTTCGGCCTGTGGGAGGAAACTGAAGAACCTGGGATAAACCCACGCAGACATGGGGAGAACATGCAGACTCCACACACAAGGGTCACTGATGGTCAGGTGTGGAATTGATCTTGTGACCTTCTTACTGTGCTGCCACAGTGCTAACCACTGCTGCCCATAATGCATATCATAAACAAATGGCAGTTATCGATGACTTAAAGCCACATGTGTCAGTTGTCCTCGGCAACATATGAACTTTTTTTTTTTTACTTAATTGTGAGAACGTGGCAACATATAAACAGTAGTGGCCAAAGCAGTTTTTTTGTTTTATTTATTTAGGATATTAAAATTTTTTCGACATTTCTATTCCAATGTTTAATATTGTTCATAAATAACAATAAGCCAACTTTATTGTCATTCAGTCCATACAGCCAATCATGTACAGTAGAACGAAATTATGTTTCTCTTAGCTACAATGTTAATCACATGTAGAATCGGAGGTGCCGCTGCCATGCAAGGCACCGCCACAAACAACTTTTTCCTTCCCCCATTCTATTATGTTGAGCACCAAGCTAGAAGGTGGGAAGTACCATTTTTATATGGTCTGGTATGACCTGGCCGGGGCTTGAACCCACAACCTTCCGGTTGTGGGGTGGATGCTCTATCAACTAGGCCCCCACTCCGGTATAAATAAAATATCAAACCTCTTTGAAAAGCTGTAAATAGACCACTATCATTATATCACCATATCCGGGGCATAAAATGGACTTCACAACATCAACGACAATATCATTTATCACAATAATTTTGAGGAGAATTGATCGTCCATCAGAATTTGTTATCGTTACAGGCCTATATGCAACATTCTTGTTCTTGTTTGTGGTATGAACGTAATATGAGGCAGCAAAATATGACATCAGCCTAGTTATGCTATTGGCTGACATCCTCACTGGCCACTGTAGTCTCCTCATCCAACTGCTCGGATGTAAATATTAGAGTTGTTATGGACCCTTAAAAAATTTAAAAGTATTTTTTTCATTAATATATTATTTTTAAGACTATAAAGGCTTTAATATTGCACATTTCTGTCTGGGACGGCAGTGGCTCAGGAGGTAGAGCAGGTCGCCCAGTAACCACATGGTTGGTGGTTCGAATCCCGCTCTCCCCAGATATCCTGCCGTTGTGTCCCTGGGCAAGACACCTCACCCCAATTGCTCCTGGTGGGTCTGGAAGCGCCATGTTAGGCAGCTATGCCGCCATCAGTGTGTGAATGGGTGGATAGCGGGATCTGTAAAGCGCTTTGGTCATCAAGAGATGAGAATAAAAGCGCTATATAAGTGAATGCCATTTACCATTTTTCTAAACATTTTTGGATGTATTTTTTTACATTTGTTTTCATGAAAATGTAACCCGGTACTCCTTTGAGTTTATGAAGTAAAGGCCTCAGATGTTCAAGAATAAAAAATATAATATTCAAGAGGAAAGCTTTCAAACTGTGTGGCAAGAGTTTTTAGACAGAAAGCAACAACTGGAAATGGGAAATGAATCAGCTGTTATTCATTTTAGGCTGCAGAAGAGAAAGTGATGCCAGCTGTCTGTGAGGAAGAGGAGGAGCGCCAGCAGTCAGTGTCTCAGATGGAGGAGGAGTTTGTCCAGCTGACCTTCAAGAAGCAAGTCTCATACAGGTGTGTGTCGACTTTTTAAACAAAGCTAAACTAAACCGTAAAGGTGGAATGCAACCCACTTCCCATTAACCTGCTTTACCTGAAACACTGATCTGCTGGAGTGTGCACCGCTGACACGTCTCCAAGATAAATGAAAACAACCTGACAAGAACTTCACATATTTTTGGATGCCTTCTTAAAGGGAAATGGTTTATTTTTAAACATGTATTGTAGCACTGCCTTACTCTCACTTGGACCAGAAGCTCGCATGCCTGAATACCATGTTAGACATTGGTAAATCTCTACTTTTGCCCAATAACATCTGCATGGGGCCTAAAAAAATTTTAAAAACATAGTTGCGGACTTCCGGTCTGGACGCCATGGCGACTGCAGCTTAACACTGAAGTTCTCAGACCCAATCCAGGATAACACCTTGAAAATCAAACTTAACGGATTTTTGGAGGAGTGAAAATCAAAAGACAAAATCATCATGTCTAAAGGAAAACAGAAGAAACTGAAATTCTCCAGGCCAGGACACGTATCGGCCGGAGAATCCGAACTGGAAGATCTCCGTTCAGAAGACGAGGAACTGGTGATAGCTAACAAAAGGGTTAGCCTGAAATCACTATTTGAGGAGCTACGACGATTTCGCCGAGATGTTACGGCCGAATTTCGGGAATTCAGAGAAGAATTGAAAAGGACAAACAGCAGAGTGGACCAGGCCGAGAACCGAATCTTGGAAACAGAGGATCGAATAAAAGTGCTCGAAGATTCTGTGCTAGACCTACGCAAAAGACAAGCGGCTATAGAGGCTAAGCTAACCGACCAAGAAGGAAAACAAAGAAGAGACAACATAAGAATTCATGGTCTGATAGAAGGAACCGAAAATGGTTTTAACTCAATGGCAGAATGCGTGGAATCCTTACTAAGAGAGAAATTGGATATTCCACAAACCACCGACTTGAAGATAGAAAAGGCACATCGTTCATTAGCCGCTAGGCCGGCGGCGGAAGCGCCCCCACGTTCGGTGTTGGTAAGATTTTCCAATTTCAAAATAAAACAAGAGGTTGTAAGACTGGCCTGGCAGAAAAAAGGATTTATGCACCAGGAGAGAAAAGTCTACGTGGAACACGATTACGCCCCGGAGGTCCTTAAAAAGCGCAGGGAATACAATGACGCGAAAAAGGTGTTAAGAGAGAAGAAATTGCGCTTTCAGACACCATTTCCTGCTAAGTTAAGGGTCTTCTACGGCGATGAAACGTGTCTCTATAATTCGGCGGAAGAAGCAACAGCTGACATGGCGAAAAGAGGCCTCCCGGTAACGGTATTTAAACCCCCAGCAGACCCGAGTGAGAAGATCAAAACGCAAACATGGACAACACAAAGACCTTCAAAATCCACGGACCAGCAGCGGGAAACCCAGCACCAGAGCGTCGCGGATAAACTATCCGTTTTCAGGTTGGAATAGCGACCTTTTTTTTTTTTTTTTTTTTTTTTCTCTTGAATCAATCCGCACATCCAACCCCCCTCATACAAGGTAACAAACATTAAAGGAGATGCATATTCAGCATGTGGTAAAACATTTCATGGAACAATCATATTATTTGAAACAAATAAGTCTTTGTAATAAAAAAAAAAAAACTTGTTAAAATAGAAATGTGACAATAATCCACATGTTCTCCTCATACTAACAAATACTGTTTTTGCGTGAATGTTTGATGTGATGGGGGTGGGAGGGTGCACACAATTTCACAGGGTTTAGGCATAAAAGGAAAAAAAAAAAAAAAATCATTACAAGTTTGGATTGGGTTCTGAAACTCACGTTAAAAGCATGGGACTACTTTCAGTGGTAAGAGAGGGCCCTCAACACGTAACAGAGTTTGAGGAATTTCCCTCAGAGCCTTCACTCCATCAAGGCTCTTACAGGGTCTTTAAAAAGACCTCAGCTCAGGAAGTTCTTATGACAGCTTTTTGTTTTAAAGTTTTTTACACTATGTTCTTAATGTTTTTCTTGTTTTTAATGTTCTTTCAGTTTCTGAGTAGCACAAAAGAGGGCCACCACACAGTTATACTAAACAAAACAACACAATGGAGAAACAGGGTGTAACCAAAATAATTTCATATAATGTAAAAGGAATCCTGAATCCAGTTAAAAGATCCAAGATTCTAGGCAAAATGAAAAAAGACAAAGCAGGAATAATACTTTTACAAGAAACCCACCTAACAGACGTGGAACACAATAAACTCAGTAGACAAGGGTTTAAAATGATCTCTTCATCTTCATATAAATCAGGGAGGAGGAGGGGAGTAGCGACATTGATATCAACCAAAATTACATTTGAAAAAAAATCAGAACACAAAGATAAAGAAGGGAGATACAGTTTGGTAACTGGGCGGCTAGAGGGAGAAGATATCACCCTGCTGAATGTGTATGCTCCCCCAGGGGCTAACTGGAAATTTTATAAAAATGTATTCGACCTAATGATAACTAAAGCTCAAGGTTTAGTGATATGTGGTGGGGACTTCAATCTTAGACTGAATCCATACTGGGATGCTTCTGGTAATTCCCCACATCAAAATAACACCCAAAACAGGAAGACTCGGATGCTACTAAAAGAATTGGGAATCTGTGACATGTGGAGGGAACTCAACCCCAGTGTAAAAGACTATACATTTTACTCAACTCCACATTCATCTTACTCAAGGATTGACTATTTTTTTATGTTTAATAGAGACATTGGAAGAGTAAAAACATGTAAAATAGGACTGATGGATCTCTCCGACCACAGTCCGATCTACATGGACTTAAATATCCAAAAATACACAAATAATACATTTTCTTGGAGGTTAAATTCAAATGTCCTGAAAGGACCACTGAAAGATGAATTGGAATCAGATATTCTCAGATATTTGGAAGATAACGATAATGGAGAAGTATCCCCTTTAATACTGTGGGATGCATGTAAAGCTGTAATAAGAGGAAAGATTATTGCAAAACTGGCAACCCAAAAGAAACTAAGACAAGAAAAACTATCCACATTAGAGTCAGAACTTAGGAACCTAGAAAAAGAACACAAAGGCAACACTCATTCTACTGACTTGCTCAAGATTAAGGAAATTAAAAACCAAATAAATGAGATCTACACAATAGAAATCCAGAAGAAACTTACATTTCTGAAACAAAAATACTATGAAGCAGGCAGTAAATCGGCAAAATTGCTAGCCTATAAATTGAGGAAACATCAAACAGAAAGAGCAATCTACAAAATCAGAGACCCAGTATCAAAGGAAATAAAATTCAGAATTCAGGATATTCTTAAAAACTTCGAGAATTACTATAAGAACTTATACTCCCACAAAAAACATAAAAACGCATCCGAGGCATTCCTAAACACATTAAACCTTCCCCAACTTACGGAGTCACAAAATAAAACACTACTGTCAGAAATACATCCTAAAGAATTGGAAAAAGCAATTATGAAACTTAAAGCTAACAAATCCCCAGGAGCTGATGGCTATACAGCAGAGTGGTACAAAACCTTTAAATAGCAACTATCTCCTCTCCTCCTGAAAACATTTAATTATGTCCTCCACACAGGGGAAATCCCCCTCTCCTGGAGAGAAGGGGTCATTGCAGTTATACCTAAACCTGAAAAGGATAAACTAGAGTGCTCCAACTACAGACCAATCAGTGTACTAAATCAGGACTATAAGCTTTTTACCATTATCCTTGCCAAAAGGTTAGAAAATATACTGACAGACCTAATTCATTTAGACCAAACAGGTTTTATAAGACAAAGACAGACACAAGACAACATTCGACGCACTTTACACATAATTCATCATATAAAAAAATATAACTTAAATGCAGTCATATTGGGATTAGATGCTGAAAAAGCATTCGATTCGGTTGACTGGTCTTTTCTATATAGAATCTTATCCAGTTTCAATTTTCATAACAACTTCATTAGAACTATACAGGCATTATATAAAAAACCAACAGCTAAAATAAGGATTAACGGTAATTTATCATCATCTTTTGAACTGGAAAGAGGATGTCGTCAGGGCTGCCCCCTGTCTCCACTGCTCTTTGCAATCTTCATAGAACCTCTGAGCCAATGGATAAGACAAAACCCAAAAATTCAAGGTATTACACTTGGTCAGAAGGAACATAAAATAGCACTCTTTGCTGATGACATTTTAATATACCTAGGGCAGCCGGACACTTCTTTACCAGAACTAACCTCAGTTTTTTCAGAGTATGGAGATTTATCGGGGTACAAATTAAATATGCATAAAACCCAAGTTTTAACATTCAACTATGACCCAAATCATTATTCACTAAGCAAACTCAAAACTAACTGGGAGTCGGAATCTATGAAATATCTGGGGGTCAATATCCCGAAACAACTCAACAAAATTATATCACTAAACTATGATCCACTGGTGACAAAAATAAAATCTGACCTAGCAAGATGGAATATGATACCATTCTTGGGTACTGCACAAAGAATTGAAGCAGTCAAAATGAATATACTTCCACGTCTTCTATACCTTTTCCAAACAATACCGGTAGAACCTCCCAAAAAAACATGGCAGGAGCTGGACAGAAGGATCTCAAGATTCATATGGCAGGGCAAGAGACCTAGAATCAGATATAGAACCCTACAGCTAAACAAAGACAAAGGTGGGCTCGCGCTGCCAAATATCAGGGACTACTTTAAAGCCGCACAAATTAAAACTTTAGTAGAGATATGTAACCCAGTCTACACTGCACAATGGAAGGAGATCGAATGCCAAATAACAAGTGACATCCCCCTACAGGCGATAATAGGGAACAATGTCTTACCTAAGCTTTTGAATAACACTAACCCGTGGATAGAGACCCCGCTAAAAATTTGGTTTAAGATAGTCAGAGAGAATCAAACTAAAGAGCCCTATCGACTTCTGCAATGGATCGCCTATGATCAGGACTTTACTCCTAATAAAACAGACACCAGATTTAAAAAGTGGAAGGAGAAAGGGCTGATAAAATATTACGATTTTTTTAAAGGGCAAATCTTAAGAAGTTTTGAAGATTTGAAAAAACAAGGCCTAATAAATCAAGACCTTTACAGGTTCTTCCAGCTTAGACACCACATAAACAATATACTTAAAAAGGAGGTTTTGGAAAGGGCCCAGTCAGGTGTTCTGAAGGTCTTCTTAATGGCATATAAAGGGATCCCAGGGATCAGATACATTTCTAAAATATACCAAGGTCTTCAAGACTTAAAAGGAGACAACACATCTTATATAAAAGAGAGATGGGAAAAAGAGGGGAATTTCACTTTACAACTGGAAATATGGGAAAAGCTAAATAAATAGCAATGGAAAAGTACCTCATCCCTGCAGTGGAGAGAATTTGGATGGAAAAACTTGGCAAGATTTTTCAGAACACCTGCACAAAACAAATTTACCCATAAGGGATTGAACTGTTGGCGCTTGTGTGGTGAAAAGACTGCAAATCATTTTCATGTGTTTTGGTCATGCCCAGTTATCCACCAATATTGGACCAAGGTACAGACAATATTGGGGAAAATATTCAAAATTACAGTTCCCTTTTCTTTTGTAACTTTGTATTTGGGTTTACTACCGGACTCACTGGAAAGACGAGGAGAAAAATACTTATTCAATGTTTTAATATTGGCAAGCAAAAAAGCTCTAACTAAAAAATGGATGTTGAAGGACTGTCCTACACCTGAAGATTGGACTAACGTGATCCAAGACATTTACTCGATGGAAAAGTTGACATTCGCACTGAGACAGGACATGGATGTGTTCATGAACTTTTGGCAACCCTGGACCGCATATGTGTCTTCCATTAGATCTAATCTTTGACAAATACCATTTCAATAATGGTTCCACTCTTTGTTCCAACACTACTCAGATGCTCTTTTATCTTTATTTACTTACTTTTTCTTTTTGTTTGTTTTTTACTGGTTTGTTTGTTTGTTTTTTTGTTATTTGTTTCTTGTTTTTTTTTCTCTTTAATTTCACTTTTTCTTTCACTTTAAAAAAAAAAAAAAAAAAAGGGGTGTTGTAAGAATTAATCTTCCAATGTTGTCAGATACCAGAAAATAAGGGAACATGTGATGAAAATGTAAACACTGCATTGCTGTAACGACCTGTATACCCTTTACAAAAACTTAAATAAAAAAAAAAAAAAAAAAAAAACATAGTTGCAACCTTTTTTTCCTCTAAATTGTGTGGGCTTTTTTTTTTTTTTTCCATTTTTTTCCCTGTAAAATTGTGTTTGTTTTTAGCTCATTTGGGATGGGACCCCATTGTTGGAACTGTGGGAAATATTAAGGCCCAGGTTAAAGTTTTTATAGACCCAGATTAGTCTTGGTATGCTTTGCTGCCAGTTCTTGTTTTACTTTTTGGCTCATTCCAGCCAAGCTGAAAGGTGTGAATACAATGACACCGTGTCCGTTGTCCCTCCGTTTGTCCGTCCGTCCATCCACATTTCATGGGAATTGCTCCTCCTCCTCCTCCAGATTCGCTCTGATTATCACCAAACTCGTTCTCTATGATCCTCAGGTGGGTCTGCATCCAGGTTGTGCTCAAGGTCAAAGGTCAGGAGTAGGGGTGGGTAATATTGCTTAAAAATGATATCACAATATTTCTGTGAATTTTAATAACAATATTTTTTCATGATATTACCAAATACAGTTTTTTTTTTCTTTTAATTTATCCGAAAAGGACAGTTTCACAGGCCAGCATTATTTACCTTAAACATGTTCAGGAAAAAACAAAACAAAAACTCTTATTTTTCCAGTTTATAAACAGCAGCTCAGATTTAGTTTAAAATGTTTTTTTTTGTTCTGTATGAAATATTAACCTTTCCATCTTAAGTGCACACAGATGTTGGGTTTGATGCTGAATCACTTTACCTGCATTGTAGCTCTCGTTGCACGCATCTCTCCTGGGGCTTTTTGGCTCTTGTCGCACTGAACAGATTTTTTTTTTTTTTCATTGATGGTCAGGTCTGTCAAAGACACAAGGAGCCACTGATTATGAGCAGAATGGCTACAGGTTGCAGACCCCTGCTGTAATAAGTGATTCAATTCAGTTT